>JAQMYF010000021.1:43164103-43174666 GCA_030014195.1 Neosilurus mollespiculum
TATACATATTGTAAGGAACAAAAGAGGTCAAAGAAAGACAAGAAATACAACATAAGGGTTTGAATCTTAGGATGATAACACATTGTTTTTTTTTTTACTATTGAGTTTGAGTTTGGAGTTGCAATTTGACAAGACAATTTCCTCTAAGTTTATGTGGTTCTTAAAAGGAATAAAAAAAAATAAAGATGTTTTAGAGAAAGGTTAAGTGCCCTACTGGATAAAAAGATTTAATGCACTTCTGGATATGATTAAAACAGAGTAGAAATTCACTAATCTGCTTTAGTGCTATTCTTAAATATAGTGAAATAATATTTCTAAGGGCTGATCACACTAGAGGTGTGAAAGCAAATTTGTCTCGCGTAATTCGCGGCATCGCATTTTGGTCGCCTGGTTCGTGAACTCATGGCAAAAAAAAATTAAAAGATGTAAAACTTAAAACTTTTGCGAACGTCGCAAAACGAGGCTCTAATGCGGAGCAGTCTCAGACTCTTCTCAAGCAGTCTGCACTTGTTGTGAGAAGGTCGCAAAGTTGTCATTTTGCTCACAAATTATTCGTTTTTCGTTCGCGAGGAAAAACGACAAGTTGGAGACTCCCGCGCGGAATGTGTGAGAAAAGTTTGACAAGTTTGAAAAGTTCATCATTCGGATTTTATTGGCATTTTGCTTGCGCGATTACCGTATGAATATAAAACGGATGGTTCGGGAAAAAAAAGCGAACAAAAGCGCGACTGATTTACAACAAGAGATTCATTTTTTTTTCACCAAACATCTGCGAGCCAATCACAAATTACTTACAAATCAGTTACAAATTGTCAGGCAACTTTCTCATGACTATCTCACAATATATATGTGTTTAAGCCACAGAGTATTCGCTTGCATGTGGAGTCACAAAAGATCTTGACGTGAGTTTTATAATTTGGTAAAAAATCATTCAGTTGCTTTTCTATCACACCTCTAGTGTGATCACCCCTTTAGTCATAGTATGAATTTTTACCTACAGTTGTAGAACAGTGTCATTACAAACCTAAAGTTAAAATTTATTTATTTATTTAACGGTTAAGAACTACAAGAGATTATCAAACCAATCAACAAATAAATAAGTAAATTATTAAATAAATTACATAATAAAATAAACCAAGAAACTTTGCCTCTAAATTTGTAGAATTAATCACCCCTTATCACTTTATCAGTCAGAAGCACTTATAGCATAATTAAGCTTAATTAAGTACTTGAATAAGTAGTGAAATTACATCATTCATTCATTTCATCATTCGGTTATTAAACAACTTTTGTACTGTACTTTGTTATCCTGTACAGGTGACATGAAACATTGTGGTTTTCTGGTAACACTGCATCGTCAGATTTAATATAAATAATACAAAAATCTGATTTAAAATTATCACCAGCCATCAACATTGTCGTTCGTCAGCGTGTTTCTTCCCTGCGATGGCCTGGCAAGATGTTGAGGATGTACCCCGCCCTCGCCCAGAGTCGGCTGAGATGGGCTCCAGCCTCCCCTCGACCCTAATTAGAATTAAGCCGTTCAGAAAATGAAGGAATGAATGATTATTTGCCACAAAATAATAATTTAAAAGAAATCTTTGCTTCTGTTCACAGCTATAGCGACACTCTGTAATACACAGCATTATAAAAAAAAAATAGAAAGAGTAGAAAGCCATAACTGACCAAACAGAATTGAGTATTTAACAAAGGTGTGTAATAATGGCCAAAAACAAAACTGTTCTCTCTGACCCTGACCTGGAAATAACATGACTGCGAGGTGATGTGACAAATTACTATTGTGTAGATTCCCTGAAGAGGAAATACAAAACCAAAGCATGTCACCCGGGTTCAGGTTCTCCAGGCCGAGGTCAGCAGGTCCCTCATCATACAGCGGGAGCTTTTACATTTCAAACAGTGTCATCATGTCAGATGGACCCACTGTGACTCCATGGTCTTTGCTCCTCTCACATTATATAAAACCGAAAGAGGGAATGGAAGAATTCTAACACCGCTGAATGTCTTCCTTATCGACGTGATCCTATGCAGATTTAGTCATAAACTTTAAAATTATTTTCTTGACAACTTCGAAAGTCATTTTCATAAAGACTCTATAATTAATGAGTCCTTTTCCCCCTTTATGTCAAGCATGTGTCAGGAATGACATGCTCAAAAGAAATAAATGAAATAAATAAATCAGTGATTATAAAGTGGTAAATTATTGATGCTTTGGGAAGGTTTTGTTGCTGGTGATTTTAAGAAAGCGATATTCTGAATAATTTCTGGCCTCCTCTGTCAGGAGGCTATGACTTTGCTGAAGACAGAGCTGGCCACAAGGAACATATATTTTTAGAATTTTTTGGAACCCGCAGCTTTAGAGAACATTTTAATAACACAACAATATCATTAGTTCTTTACAATGACGTCACATCCGTCACACGTGACCCGAGTATTATACTCCTCTTGTTCGCTATATTATTCTCTCCCTGAAACATTTTCTTACGTTTTTCCTTTTTCGAGATATAAATTTGTAAAGAATGACACTGGGTTCCCACGTATGGATGGAGGACGGAGAGACGGACATATGCTATAGGTTTCTCTTCACGTTCCAAAAGCAACTCGATGGTTAGATGCTCCTTCCTTATCAGTGGTGCTCTGTGCGGGAGCTCCGCTATAAAAACTGCATCAACAACTTGAGGCATCATCTCAGCTTCTAGCTTTAAATCCCTGCTGAAAACATGGAGTGTAAATCATAAAAAAGGGATAAAAAAAGTTGTTTTTTCTTTTCTACAAGTGCCCCTCATCTCATTATACATTTCAAGAAGGACCTCAGAAATGTTCATCACAGTTTCACAGGAGGAGCTGATCTTTATAAATCCCCCCAAAAATACTTTTAAAAGTCACATCTCATTATAGAGGCGACATGGTGGCTTAGTGTTTAGCACGTCGGTCTCACAGCAAGAAGTCCTGGGCTTCTCAAGAATGTTTCTGTATGGAGTTTGCACGTACTTCTCTATGCTTGTGTGGGTTTCCTCCGGGCACTCCAGTTTCCTCCTATAATTTAAAGGCATACACATAAGGCTTTTTGGCTGTTCCCACATACTGTTTCAGGGTGGGCCCTTCCTTCACTGAGAGTCAGCCGAGATAGGATCCAGGCCCCCCCATGACCCCAGTACAATTATAAGGTTCGGTGAATGAATGAATGAATGAATGAATGAATGAAGTCATTATAGGTTATGGGGGCAGAAGCAATAAAGCTTTATCCTGATAGCTTGATTCTTAAAAGTTATACGTTATCCTTACATGAAAAGAGAAAACAAAAAACCTATTATCCAAATGAATGAAAAAAAAAATGGCAAACACAACATAAATGAGTGCTTTCAATCATCCACCACGGAACATTACACCACTCTCCATACACAATGACTCGGAAATCTTTGGGGATGACACGCTTCCTAAATCTGCCATTAGGTCCCATTGCTGTTGGACATGAGATGACAGAGGAGGAACGTGGGATTGAAGGGTTGTTAATAATTCAGAATGGCCGTACAGGAAATGCACACATGTGAAACGCTCCGTCAGGTGAGAGGAATCAGGAATCATCAGTGAGCTTCCATATGCAATGGATTTTTCAGTCTTAAAAAAATGTGTTTTGTCCTATCCGTACCCAGTGGATATGAGCAAACATTTGGGATTTTTTTACTTAACCTGTGACAAACAGACCTCTAGTCCGCGGCCTGATAACGCTGCCTGGAAGTGCAGTGACACTCCTAGCTCAGTGACAACCTGCTTTAAGAGTGCCAGTATTGGTCATCCTTACAGCATAATTTATGCGCATGTAATACATAGCAATACAGACACTTATTTTTACATAAATGACCATAAAAAGCACAAAACTGGGTGATTTTAACCCGTGTATTACTAGCGGGGCCAGAACCTATGATTAGCAGGCGTTTTTCCCCGGACATGACGTGAATGCATTGGGCGGGGTTGTCCAGCAAGATCTATTCAGCGAGCAACATTTAAGGTGATTAAAAAAACATGTTCAAGAAGCAACTGTGCCAGCAATTTGGAGGAAATGGGTGTAAACGGTGACCTATTTGAACCAGAGAGGGATGAGTCTCTTGTGAAGACAGTGAGACGTCACATTCTAGTGACTCCGAGGACGAGAACGCTGCCAGAGATGAGCGTGATTGTAAATCCAAAATGGTTTACGCAGCTAACGTTGTACCGACTCGGCTTTCCTGTCATCAGTTGGTTTAGGAACAAAAAAAAAATGATTTCACTGATTTCTGCACTTGTTGTTTTGTGCAGCTCAGCACTGGACCATAATGTGTTATGACGCACGAGGTCAGTGACATAACCCAGCCAATCCAATGCGTTCTTGGCGCTACCAGGCTGGAACAGCCAATCAAAAAGGCCGCAGCACTTGCTGGAAGGAACCGCCGATGGCCTACATGATGGTTTTAAATAGCTAACAACACTAATTCACCACGAGTACCCTTTAAATATTTGATAGTAAGGACACTCACTCTCAATTACTCACTCACTTGCCGAAATACTTAATCTTTTAATGTTGCAGGGAGGTTAGAGCCTATTTCAAGCTGACATGGGGTGAAGTCGGGGAACACCGTGAACAGCTCGCCAATCCATCGCAGGGCCAACACATTCACAATCATTCATACTGACACCTAGGGGCAATTAACAGCCAGTTAGCCTGATATGCATGTCTTTGGAATGTTGGAGGAAACAGGAGTACCCATAGGAAACCCAAGCAAGCACAGGGAAAACAAACAGACTGTACAAAGAAACACCCTTTGCCATGCCTGGAACTCGAACCCAGGACCTTCTTCCTGTGAGGCGGATGTGCTAACCACTACACCACTATACATCCCATAGCAAGAACATATATATTTAAAAAAAAAAAATAAGAATTTGATAGATATTTCTCTGAATCCGGTGAGTGTGGATGAAATAAAAGTTATTCCGTGACCTCGCATCAGATATGATTGATTGGCTCCATGCCTCACAATGTTTCCCATCCGCTTATAAGGTCGTGTATAAATGATGCGGATTCACTTGTCCTAAACTTGGACTTCTATTTTCTGTGTAAAGTCTCTTAACTTTCCTGTTATGCATTTTAAAGTAAGACTGCGGTACTTTTAGTGTCATTGTTCTCTTTTTCTTTTAAGAAAATATCTGCTGCCAAATCTGGGGGCGAAGCCGATTTCTTTTAATTCTCTGCCCAAGAAATGAACACCCCCCCCCCCCACCCGATTCATGCTCATGACCATTAAATCTTTTTCACATTGTTAAATTGTTAAACTCATAGCCACAAATCATTCCTGCTTCTGCGAATGCAAAGAGTATTAATAAAATACCTAGAGGAATAACCAAAAAATGGTGTTCTTTATTATGGGGATTATTTGAAATGTAATATAAGATGGCTTTCGGATTAAGGTGATATATTCTAAAAGACTTTCTAGCATGTGGAATAAAATATAAGGCGTATTTAGAATAAAAGTCATGACATGATTTTTATTTTTTTTTTTCATATAGGATGGAGCCATTTGTAGCATTAAATGTTTGACAGACAGTGAATTATATGATATTATTCATTCATTCATTAGCTCATGCTGTTGCTACACTGTTCTGCAATGACGCTAGTGTTACGAAATGTTCCGCAGTGGATTCTAAATGATCAAAACGCTAATGGTCGGTATGTGAACAACCAAATGAACCTACAAAAAACAAAAACAAGATCATATATAAGAATGGATCAACACCGTGGCACAGGAATGAAACACTTTGAGGTGTGATGTTTACACGGAAATGGCACAATCGGATTGGTCCGCCATCTCAGGATTAAAAAAAAAAAAAAACATTATTCCAAGTGAATAATGCTGATGGACCCTCACAATTTGTCATGATCACTTGGAGTAGACAGCAACATCATTTTCATGCTTTAAGTATAGAACAAATAATCCTCCCTCAGCCGACACTGGGCAAAAGCGGGGTACACCCTAAACAGCTCAACAGACCATTGCACAGTCAACACACACAACCAACTGGTCTAATTTGCATGTATTTGGCTGTTGGAGGAAACTGGAGTACTTGGAGGAAACCCATGCACGCACAGGAAGAACATGCAAACTCACACAAAAATGCTTGAGCCTGGGACTTGAACCCAGGACCTTCTTGCCTCTGAGGCAGACGGGCAACCACTACACGACCATGCCGCCCTACAGTTGAGATACTCTTTTAGTTAGGGTCTACTTAGTAGAAAACCCACCTTTACAGAGCTTGGATTACTTACATTCCTTTGTAACATCGATAAAGTCTGTTGGGGTTTTACACCCGGGCCTACTGGCTCATCAGAGCTGGAGCTTATCCCCGGGTTCTGTAGCGTGAAGCAACTAAGAGTTCAACTCCTCCTGGATGGGGCGCTCGTCCATCGCAGGTTACCTTCCCAGTATTTTTTACTGGTACCCATTTATACTGCTGGGTGGACAGAGGCACACCTCTGTGTGTCTTAGTTAAGACCTTTCCCGGGGGTCTTAGCACAGTGGGGGTCCAACATGGATTCGAACCCACAACATCTCGATCATTGAACCCAGTACCCTAAGCACTACATCACAACCACAGTCCTTTGTAGTAGGTAACTCTGTGTGAATAGGCTTATAAGACATTATCTACGCAGCGCTATTATCTCTGAGCATACAAACCTGGGTTTACACTGGGGCCACGATGACCGCAATCTCCACGAATTAAAAAAGAATGGAGCGCTGTGATTTATGAGCATGCGTGAGGTATAAAAAGGAGGCAGGGTGCATCCAAGAGATGAAAATTGAAGGAATCATGTTTCCAAGTTCATCAAGGTCCACCACGATGGTGCATCAAGGTCTGTTACGCTCTGTTAAGGTCCGATACTTCTCTCTATTATGATTTCCTTGTTGTACCATGATTGGCGTCAAATCATAGTACATCATAATAATCGTAACCGTCAAAAATGTTGTCGTGATCATCATGATTCTTCAAAGATCCCTCAAGATCATCACAGTTCGATCCCACAACCCCCCACACTCATCACGATTCTCTCGTCGTGGAGATCATGGACATCAGTGTAAAGCAGTGGGGCAGTGGTGGCTCGGTGGTAGGGTGCTAGCTGACTGATCCGAACGTCGGGGATTCAAGCCACACTATCACCGAGTTGTCACTGCTGTCCCCCCAGTGCAGCTAACTGCGTTATCAAAGGCTAGCCATGTCTCTCACTGTTTGTGGTGAGAGGCATAAAAAAGAACCATTGCCGTCGTTTCTAAAAAGCAGGTCATTGGGTTGCCATCAGCGTGTTTCTGCCCTGCGATGGCCTGGCCAGCTGTTTAGGGTGTACTCTGCCCTCGCCCAGATTCGGCTGAGATGGGCGCCAGCCTTCCCGCGACCCTAATTAGGGTTAGGCGGTTCAGAAAATGAATGAATGAATTTAATTAAATTGAAAACATAAACTACAAAAATCTTATTTTAGTTTAGCTTTTTTAAAACTTATGTTCCTGTGTAGTATATACTAAAACAATTATACACCCCAGGCTCGGTGGATGTGAATGAACAGAATCGAATAGTCACCCCCACGTCCTTGAGTACGATTCAGTGACATCCACCTCACCTTCCGCAAATAACTGTTGTTCCGGGTTAGTAGTTTGATTGGTTAAGTGGCAATCTACCTGATATTCCCTGTAACCACACTGGTAAATTTCAGTGTGTGTGTGTGTGTGTGTGTGTGTGTGTGTGTGTGTGTGTGTGTGTATCATGCTATTCGTCTTTGTTTTGCAATAGTAAATTCCACTGTAAAGCTTAAAACTAGTACTGCAGTAGAGGGTTGCGGGGAGGCTGGTGCCTCTCACAGGCAACACTGGATAAGGGTGGGGGTGCAATGAAATAGCTCACTAGACCATTGCAGGACAATACACACACAGATAACCATTCACACCCACACTTAGGGAGAATTTGGAACAGCCGGTTAGCCTAATGTGCATGTCTTTGGACTGTAGGAGGAAACTGGGGTACCTGGAGGAAACCCATGCAAGCACGGGGAGAGCAACTCCACACAGAAACACCGGAGCCCGGGAATCGAGCCCAGGACCTTCTTGTTGTGATAACCAGTACACCACGCTGTACGCCGTGCGATTTGTTTATATAATTTTGTGTTTCGGAGTTTCGGAAGTCCCCTGATTGTTCTACAGGAACAAAGGTAAATTTATATGGAATATATATCTTACGTAAAGGTTCGCGTGACTCGCCCTTGTTTGTGAGAAGCAGTGAATAAAAGCACACATTTTCTTCTTTATTTGCATCACTGACTGCATCTCTCATTTCAAACAGTGGTGCACTTCAGGGATTTATTGCAAATTAAATCCAATCTGTCCAATTAATATCTGTTTCCAGACACCGCATTTATTCAATCAGAGATTCATCAAAAAATATGTTTGTCCCAATATTACTGTAATATTTTAAGCGTTCACTTCAGTTTTGTTTATTGATCCTCTTAACAGTGACAGATTAATGAAACTCGTATTTCCAAGGACGCTACAGTTTGCAAGTACGCCGTTTACTTTAATGCTTCATAGTTCAGCCTTCACAAAACAGCTTAGCAACACTCAGTGCTGAAATTAATTAAAGACTAAAGCACACTCCTGTGTGTGTTTACAGTTATGTGAGAGAATTAGCACCAGGTCTGATCCAATGCCGATAACATGTTGATTAGCAAACTAATAAACGTTACTTGCTTTGACTTTTAACATCTGAGTTCATTTGAAATTCATGAGATCGTTTGTGTATCCATATGTGCGTATATATGTATAGATATTAACACACTAAAATATTTATTTATTCATTAATTTTCCAAACTATGTCGTTCTACCAGGGTCATGGGGAGGCTGGAGAGCAGGGTACACCCTGAACAGCTTACCAGTCAATCGCAGGGCAACACACACGTCCTCGCCGAGCCCAGGACTCAAACCCAGGACCCTCTTGCTGTGAGGCGGACATGCTAACCACTACGCCATCATGCCACCCTTGTTCATTCGTGCATTTTCCGAACCATTTAATCCAACTTCGGTCAGGCGAGGCTGCAGCCTATCCCTCCCTAAACAGCTCGCCAGTCCATCACAAGGCCAACATGCATACACAAGCATTCACACTCACACCTAGGGACAATCACAAACAGCCAATTAGCCTAAGATGCATGTATTTGTTTTGTGGGAGGAAACTGGAGTGCCTCCCGGTGCAAACTCTACTCAGAAACGCCCAGGACTTGAACCTGGGAACATCCTGCTTTAAGGCGGACATTGAAATTACTTTCTAAGTTTTTCTTTATCACCTTCGCGTGCTTGAAAATAAATAAATAAATAAATTAAGAATTAAACCAGCTGTAAAGTATAAGGTTCGTATTAAGGTTTATACATGTATAAAACTTCCTTTCTTTTTAAAAACCCTTTCTTTTTTAGTGATGCATCTCTTGCTATTTCCATTTATAAAAGCTTCCCTCAACTCCTATACGAATGTAGTGAAAAACACTTCAGGTTTTATTCAGATCTGCACAAAACCTTTACAAGGACACTGATTCTGAAGATAGTTGAAGAGGCCATTAGACTAAGCTCCGGAAATGTGGTGAGAAAATACGTTATATGAATTGAATAGGTTAGGGTGGCCTCCTTTCTTTGTCTGAGTTTGCATACTCTCTATGTGCTGGTGTGGGTTTCCTCAGGATACTATGGTTTCCTCCCACAGTCCAAAGACATGCACGTTAGGCCACCTGGGTACTCTAAATAGCACCTGTGTGTTAATGTGAGTGTGAATAATTGTTTGTATTTTTGTTAGTCCTGTTATAGTCTATAGTCTAGTCCTATAAACTCTTTTGCCACTTGCTGATGGATGAATGGATATGTAAGAGATGAAACGCCGTGAGACATGAGCTTACAGGAATATAATGAAGAACCAGGAGGTGTGGTATAGCCAGAATAAAAATAGGACTTGTTCTTCACCCTGAAGTTGATTGTCTTCTAACTACAGCACACGTCCGTGTTTTATTATCCAAATCCAACATATTCCACTGAGTACATTAATTTAAACCTGGGAATTGCCCTGTGGCTGCTAGTACCACTGGATCTGCCCGTACAGAACATTAACCAACAACTTGTGACCAGTTAACACTGCATCGTTAATGATGCCGAGGTATAAAGGGTTAATAGTGATGTACTAAAAAGGGAAAAAACAACAACAACAACAGCAAACATGGTGGCATGGTAGCGCAGTGGTTAACACGTCCCCTTACAACAAGAAGGTCCCGGGTTTGATTCCCGGGCTCTGGCCTTTCTATGTGGAGTTTGCATTGTTCTGTGCATGCGTCTGTGGGTTTTCTCCAGGTAAACTGAGATTGCCAGTAGCCTCTGTGTGACCCTAATTAGGATTAGGCTGCTTAGAAAATTAATAAAGAATATATATATATATATTGTATGTGGGAAAAAATAACAGTACTACAATTTTATCCCGACAAGCCTGTTTCGTGGT
>JAQMYF010000021.1:43245489-43256158 GCA_030014195.1 Neosilurus mollespiculum
CTGGGGAACATAGGTACTGGGGAACATAGGGACTGGGGAACATAGGACTGGAGAATATAGGTACTGGGGAACATAGGCCTGGGGAACATAGGTACTGGGGAACATAGGGACTGGGGAACATAGGACTGGAGAATATAGGTACTGGGGAACATAGGCCTGGGGAACATAGGTACTGGGGAACATAGGGACTGGGGAACATAGGACTGGAGAATATAGGTACTGGGGAACATAGGGACTGGAGAACATGGGGCTGATCCCCCTCCCTACAACCCCAAGAGGATTAAGCAGTTTGGCAAATGAGTGAACGATTTTTTTTGGTTGTCAGAAAAATGGCACTGTGACATTTCAGACACCTTGTATATGATGTAAATGTGGCATATTACTCTTCTGTCACATTCCTATTTAGACATCCCTCCTTCTCGCTAAATTTTAGTTGGTAACTCCAACATTAGACTTCGTTTTTAAACATTAAGAATAATCAACCCCAGTCATTTCATTCTTTCTGTATAAATGCAACCCGTTTGGTGTTTTGCATGCTAGTCTTCAAATCATCGTATTACCTTCAATCTCCTGTTGTGTTTGCTTTCCCCATCATCCTTAATTCCTTAAAGATGGCAATTGCAGCTGTTATGAATCATGTGTGTTTTGACATTATGCATTTAAAGGGATTATTGTTGTCAAATACAACTTAGTGATGATGGAGATATTTAGGGTTTTTTTTGTTTTTTTTTAATAATGTTGCTAAAATGTGGCTCGGACCTCTTGGAGGTTGTGTGGGTGACTGGATTTAAATTATAAAAGCTTTGAGTGCTTGTACATTTTAATTTCTATGTAAATATTAGCTTAAAATGCAACTGAAATGTTAAGGCATGTAGGTGAGATAATTCAGTTGTGAATAAATATTTAATGTCTTACATTTCCTATAAGGTGATTTCAAGGTGATTCATGATCTGTACATGACTCATTGATCTGAAACTCTATCTATAATGCAGTATGCTCACGTTTGTGGTATCTGCTAGTGCTGCTTGGTCTGTGTAGCTGTTGTTTTACAGTACCCTATATACATTTTAAAAGCAGCTATATTTAATGTTTTCAAATGGAAAGTTTTTTATTCCCTGACAGAAAAATGCAGCTCAGAAATCCCAGCTGAGTCATTTATGCTTTTTTTCTTAAAACAGAATCAGTAAATCATGTTCACAAAATATAGTGTATGGACTTACAGACATTCTAAAATCCAACAATGTTGGTGCAGTAATGCATTTTTAGATAACTTATATTTTATTAGGGATGACACAGTGGTTAGCACTTCCGTCCCACAGCAAGAAGGTCCTGGGTTCGATTCCCGGGCTCGGGGCGTTTCTGTGTGGAGTTTGCATGTTCTTCCTGTGATGGCATGGGTTTCCTATGGGTACTCTGGTTTCCTCCCACAGTCCAAAAACATGCACAGTAGGCTAATTGGCTGTTCCAAGGGTTACCTCTAGGTGTAAGTGTGAGTGTGATTGGTTGTGTGTGTATTGGCCCTGTGATGGGCTGGTGAGCTGTCCAGGGTCTGCCCTGCCCTCTCCAAGAATCGGCTGCGATGGACGCCAGCCTCCCCATGAGCCTAATTAGGATTAAGCGGCTCAGGAAATGAATGAATGATGAATCAATTAATATTTTATTAGGGCAACACAGTGGTGCAGTGCTGGGTTCAAGTCCCAGGCTCCAGTGTTTCTGTGTTGATGTTCTCCACATGTTTGCATGGGTTTCCTAACTGGCTGTTCCAAATCGCTCATAGGTGTGAGTGTGATTGTAAATGGCTGTGTGCATTTTGGCCATGCAATGGTCTGCCTAACTGTCCAGGGTGTACGCCGCCTTTGCCCAGTGTCAGATGAGATAGACTCCATTCAAATGACTGAGTGAGTAAGTTAGAATAATATATAATTATATGTCATTAATATATTAGTAGGAGCTCTAGTCTTTGCCAGCAGCCCAAATGCAATGCAATCTATTTCTTGGTTAGTGACCATTGCTTGTACACTTGTTTTCACAATGGATTATGGGACACATGCAGTGCACTATACAGTTCTCACTATACGTCCAGACATCAATACAAAATGTCAAGCTAGTGCCCTATATAGTGAGTAGTGGATGATTTGCATTTTAAAACTATCCTGTGCTTGGCTTGTTCTGTTGAGCACTTCAGTGAGGGAGGGTTTCTTTCCAATTGATGCTTTGATTAAATAGATAAAAGATTCATGATTAAATTGCATTTGTGAAAAAAAAAAAAGTTGTCACATCCATCTTTCTGAAGCAGAGAAAGCCAAATCTGTGTATTGTCCACACATCAGAAATCCTTCTCAGAATATTTGATGAAATCACTGATCAGAATTAATCCATGCTGACTGGAAAGAATGGGTGCATGTTAATGTAGCTATTGAGACACACAGGTCCTTATTTTAACAATCAATCAGGAACTCACTGCTCTCAATTTTAAACTCCCCTTCACCCGTTGCTCCCTTCAGAGCGTACTGTTACCCCTCTGGGCCTGGGAGTGAACCCCACTGGTGCAAGATGCCTTCTTGTCCAGCAATGCTCTCTGACTTATTAATTCATTCATTCATTTTCTGAACCGCTTAATCCTAATTAGGGTCATGGGGAGGCTGGCGCCCATCTCAACTGACTCTGAGCGAGGGCAGAGTACACCCCGGACAGCTCGCCAGGCCATCGCAGGGCAGAAACACGCTGACGGCAATGCAGCCTATTCTTTTTGAAAGTCAGTATGATTTATTTTAAACTTTTTTTTTTTTTTTTCCATTAAGCTTTCTTGTTGTGTGTTAAGGTAGCACAGGATTGGTCTAGTTAAAGAAAGTGCTATGGACAGTTCGCAGGACTGGTCAGTCTGAACAAAACACTGTGTACAGTTGAAGGATACAGGCCAGTTAGAAATTTTTACCCTATCATGTACCACAACTATAATCATTAATGCACCATTAAAATAACAGCGAAATACAACCACTGACTTCAGACCAGGCTTTGTTAAACTTGCAGTCGCTTTCTGCTGCATCAAGATAGCAATGCACCAACATTAGCAACATGACCACATTACATATTAAGTCCATGATGCCCTCAGGTTTTCAGATGGACACTAATACATGTCATGTCATGTCATGTCATTTTCTGAACCGCTTATTCCTAATTAGGGTCGCGGGGAGGCTGGCGCCCATCTCAGCCGACTCCGGGCGAGGGCAGAGTACACCCCGGACAGCTCACCAGGCCATCGCAGACACTAATACATTTACTATTTAAATAATATGGGCACTGGATGCGGAAAACTGCATTTGTATTGAAGATTCTTGCATCATGCTCGGTGCAAGATATTGATCACAGAATCAAGATCTTAAATAGAACTAGAATAGAAAAAACGTACTACTTAAAACAGGAAACAGTGGTGAGCGATCAGTGAGCGATATGACTTAGCCATGGGATGTGTTCCAGTACAGATACAAATTTAAAATACAATTATTAGTATATTTATAGTTATATAAATATTTGTAAACTACGAATATTTAGGCCATTGGGAATAGAAGCAAAAGATCATCATGTTAATGTAAACTTTGTGTTAAATCTCGTTATTTAAATTTGTTTGATCCCTGGTAAGTAATGTTCAGCAAACACCAAAGTCATTTATTCCAAATAAATTTCTGCACAACATTAGCAAAAATGTACTGATATGAATGCAGGACTTTATTTGTTAATAACTTATTGAATTCTGGTGTCCATTTCGGACCATCGTGAGGTCCAGAATCACTGTGTACATGCAGTATACCTTACATGCAAGAATTCACTGAACAGAGGTCTAAATATGCACAAAACTGTTGGGTGAGTAATCCTGACCAACCGCTGTGAAAAATTATCATGAACAAATAGTCAAGGTGGAACCTGCGGAGAGCTAAAGCACCCTCCAGTGCTCAGGAAAAATAATGTTTAGCATTTAAATCTATGAATAAAGCTATGTAAAATCCATAATTATATTTTAAAAAATGCTATTAAACAAAGTTTGTGTTATTTCCACAAAAGAAAAAAAAAACACATCGTTTGGTTGGTTTCCTTTAAAAAAAAAAAAAAAAAAAAAAGCAGGATGGGACTCTGTTAAAGCAGCCAGTGTTCCCACGAATATGTTTCACGAACCTGGCCAAGATAAAAGCACTTAGAGAATATGAAAGCTGGATGAATCAGCTATGTAGGGGGGGAAATCGAAATGCTCAGAAGCAGCTTGTTACACAAACAAGATTAGATCTTGCATTTGGATGAGTTCTCAGTAAAGAACGTCTGTTGTGGTCATGGGAACTCATTTATTTGTATGTAACCTAATAAAAAAGGTGCAATAATTACGTGACCAGGTAATAGCATCGAGTTTAATTTAGTTTTCCTCTGGGCTTTTGAACCGGCCATACACACAAGATTTTTAGATTTTTATTTATTTATGTGTTTGTTTGTTTGTATTTCTTTCTTTCTTTTTCTTTTTTTATATTAAATTTAATACTGCATCATGGCATGCCTTCTGATTTGCAGGCCTTCTCCCACTGCTCCAAATGCACAGCAGTTTTGTTGTCCAATCATGGTTAGCCTCAGCACATGTGGAGCTTTCAGGTGGCTAAGCAGAGCAGAGTAGGCACAGAGAGCAGAAGGGGCATAAATGGGAGGAGGAAGCCAAACACTGCAAAAACTGAAATCTAAGTAAGATAAAATATCTTAGATTTAGGTGTTATTTGATTTTTTTTTTTTGTATGATAAGATATTTTTTCCCACAAAGCAGTTTTTATGTTAGTGTTTGACTTGTTTTAAGCATTTTGGTACTAAATTATCTCAGTAAGATATAACAGCTTGTTACTGAGATTTTATAACCTATTCTGAGTAACGTATGCTTGAAACTAGAATATCAACTGTTACAAAGCCATTTCAACAACGCTCACAAGTATAAATATGCTTTTTCAAAGTAAAAAAAAAAATCTTATTTCAAGCATCAAATAAGAAATCATGACTTTTACACAATTTTATTTCTTCACATAAAACACATGCCAGCCAAATGGAATCCACTGTTTTTTTTCCCAATTAAACAGTAGAATATATGTACTTACATTAGTGAAAGTTCCTTATTGATCTTCCAAGTTACAAGGTGGCTTTAACTGCATGTCCTGTGATATCTGGGGAGCACTGTGAGTTATCTGTGAGATATTTTTCACCTATGTATAATTCTATTGTATCCCCAAGATGGTATTTTACTTGCACAAAGGTTTGGCTCTTGCTGCTGATTGTGTAATAAGAGGTAAAATCCACCAGCTTCTCAGCATCCACCAACTCAGTGGCCTCTGCAAAATGTGGAACCTCAACTTGATACGCCATCACATTTCAATCAAAGTGTATTGTTTGAAAGGGTTGATATTCCAAACAATAATGCATGGAATCAAGATATATGTTTTTGACCAGTCCAGATACTGGCATATTACCATTCACAACTTTGACAAGGATCACTGACTTCTGAACTTGCCAATGTTTTTAAAATTGAGCTTTGAAGCCCAATTTTTAGATTCAAACCGCATACACTTATCCCTAACCATTGGACCCAAAGATTTAATCTGTGACAACAAATGTATCAAATCATGCTGTTTAGGTGTAATATTGCATTCTGAGGAAAGCTTCTTCCAATGCTTCATATGATTGTCAGTGAGTCACTTTAATCTAGAAACAGTTGCAATGGTAAAAACAGGTGCAAACACTACCTGCACATCTCTATTAGCTCGTGTATCAGATACACATATTGTCTTTCAAACCCTCCAAAACAAATGGTAATATCCTTAACAGGACAGGAATTTGCCCAGATGACTGTTTTAATTTTCCCTCACTTGACTTTAATGTACTGAGTGAACTTGGGGATGGCCGGTCTCCAACATCCAGAGGGGAATAAGCCTAACAAAGGACTGCTGCATTCTACTTTACCTGTATTTTAAATATAGTAATTATCAAATTGATTTTGTCATGGTAGCAGCTTCAGGTTCTGGCTCTGGCGGTTCAGCTATAAAGAGGAGGGAGAGAGAGAGAGAGATAGAGAGATAGAGAGAGAGAGAGAGAACTGACACAACACTTCAGACTAATTATTCATCTAAAAGTAAGTAACTTTGAATATGTGTATGTTTTTTCAAGCTGAAATGGTAGAAGCAGAAACAGTGATTGTAATTTTCTTTCAACAGCAGTAGCACCTGGAACTACTGACAGCCCACAGAACCAGGCAAGACACTACAAAGTTCTGTAGGAGCTATACAAAACCAGGCCCAGACCCAACAAAAAGGATGTTGCCCAACTGTTGGACCTGGAATACCATGCAAGAAGGGCTTACATTGACTCTAATGTTATGAAGGAGCAGGAAAGACCTACCAAGATACTTCAAGCATATCCCTGCTATAGAGAAGTGGATCACGTAAGCAAACCGTTTTCACTGATTTATCTTTAGTATGAAGTAGTAAGACATAAGTTTACACATTTATAAAATGTTAGCCATTTTTTATTTTTAATATGAAAGAAGCAGATACTGTTTCATAATTCCTAAAGCAGGTTAGTCCACAATCTCTACTTCCATATAGGTCCAGAAACATGTTACTCGCTAGAGTTTGCTTGGAATGTAGAATTTAAAAGTTATTTTTCGTATCTGTTCTTCCGTGGTAGATAATGGATGAACTGCAGCGAATCCTCAATCAAGTAAAATCCCACTTCATACCTGAACTCAAGAACTGCTGGGGGACCTTTTGTGAGAAGATCCAGTTTTATGGAGTTTTCCAAAAAGTCATGAGATCTCCACTGGCAGATAAAGGTAATTACACACTTGGTAGAGAATCCGTAGGCTGGCCACAGTAGTCGGTGCTGCTTGTGCTAATCAGTTTTCAGACATCCACCAAGTATTCCCTGTTTAGATAACTTGTCGACTATCTTCACCACTTCCACCATGTGCTTTTTTTCATTTTTACCACATACAACTCACTCAATGTGTTTCTTTTATTTAAACTAATGTTTCTTTTCACATTGCTCTTTGTTCTCTCTGTTTTTATATTGTTGTTTTAAATAAGTGATTGCAGTAAATACAGCTAGACTGTTTTGCTGTTTACAGTAAAGCAAACCATTGCCATGATGAAGGCTTTGCCAGACATCTCCCCATCCTGTTGCTCCACCCAAGAAGTTAGGGCATGCAAGCGAGGCTATGCTTCACATCCTTGAGGTAAGAAATTCATACATGTATGACATTTTTTTCATGTACTTTACATTATCTCTTTGATAAGTGGCGAAACGTCGTCTACAAACTCTACCAAGTCCAGTTGACTGTGATTTACTGTGATTGTGTTTCAGTCTGCGGAAGACCCCAACACGGAACATCCCTGTGTCAGACTTTATACAGTTGCACTATTTGTACAGCCATCTCTCTATTCAGCCTTTCAATTTTAACCAGTAATTGTCATGATGTTCTTTTCATGTGCACCTTAAATATAATAGAGGTGAAAAGAAATTAGATTCATGTCTTCATTTAGGCAAGTGACATTTCGTCTTCTGGCACTAGTACTCTACACTGAATATTAATATGATTTATGAGTCCCACAGCTTTTGGCTCATTTCAAGAATTTTAGGAAAATTATCCTACATAATAAGAAAAATATTGTTAAATGTTGTCTTTCCATTAAGAAAAGTACATTAGTTTTTAGTATAACTTTGCTGGTTTCAAGAAATGTAATGCCTAGTGTATAGAATTATGTCAAGATGATGGCACTAGCATTTACTTAATTTGAGAATATTTTTTTAACATATTGAGAAAAGAAGTCTCACATTTTATTTGTATCAAGAAAAATGCACTTGTTATTAGTGAAAATACACTAATTTTAAGATATTAGTGTCCGAAATGAAAATAGGTAAAGTATCTGACCTTTAATAAACTCTCTAGGGAAAAAGAAGCAGGTAATACATGTAAAAATAGTACAATGAGCCCTGCAATGGACTGGTGATCTGTTCAAGGTGGACCTTGCCTGAAGTTCCTTGGGATTGACTTTACCTTTTCCTATGACCCTGACCAAAAGATGGAAAGATAAAAGATCATGGGACAATGCTACAATAATCAGCAATAAAGTGTGCTAATAATATAAGCCAGTGCAGAAATAGATACCCATCATTTTTACCTCCACCACAAAAACCGAGGTTTCAGAATGAATGCCGTTTGTTTAACAGTTTTTCAGTGACCAAAATCCTGAGCACACCTATGCACAAATATTCACCAAACTTGGTGGGGACACCATGCCAAGATTTGGCTAGGACCCCTTGACCCTTATAGGATTAAGCATGAAATGAATGAGTAAATGAATGGTGGGGACACTACCCTACCTGGGTCCTAGAGCAGAGACTGATATGCCGTAACTATGGAATGCGTATGGAAGTTCAATTGAGTAAATTATCTTTGACCTCACGTGATCTTGAGAGGTCAAACCCCAGCATTAGTATGAAACATTCAAACAAGATAGATTTTATTTATTTATTTTTGCTAATTGGGTCACATCCACTTACTTTACATCGTATTGTAAGACGTCCACATGGGAAATTAAATTAAATTAAATTACATTATCCATGCTGTGTTGTGGAGGTACCTTGCACTCTGTGTGTGTCCCTTAAGTTTCATTGTGGTTTTATAAAAGTAGATCTTGTTCTGTTTTGCGCTTCCATATCATCGTCAGCCATTTCACTCATGATTTCTGGACATTGCAATATAGTTTTATCCAATTTATAAATATGGTCTGTTTGTTTTATGGTCAAAACTGTCCGTTTCACCCAAATGAGGGTGGGTTTCCCTCTTGAGCCTGGTTCCTCTCAAGGTTTCTTCCTCGTGTCAACTGAGGGAGTTTTTCCTTGCCACTGTCGCCGTGGGCTTGCTCATTAGGGGGTTGTAGAAAAATGTTTCATTTCCTCCTCAAATTACTTTTACTATGTAAAGCTGCTTTGTGACAATGTCGATTGTAAAAAGCTCTATACAAATAAAACTGAATTGAATTGTTTGCCTGTCGGTCTGCATCTCTGTCCTCATGTCTACATACAATATGTGCTTAACATTTGACAGAGGGAACAGATTCCTTTGCGTGATTGCAAAATTGAGCGTACTCCTCTTAGGTTGATTATCTCACTGTTCCATGAATGTTTGGTGATACTAATTGGTGATTTTTTTTATGAATTTCTAGCAAATTTTCGGTGATAAGCAGTTATTCATTGCAAACAGTCAGTGATATTTTAATGTCTGCCAAACACTCACCAAGTCAAGGCTAGCAAGGCCACCAAGGCAGTGTTGGCTCAGTGTTTAGGGCTCTGGGTTTCTGATTCAAGCGTTGGCAATTCAACTCCCAGTACCAGCAAGCTGCTACTGTTTGGCCCTTGATCAAGACCCTTAACCCTCAATTGCTCAGTTGTATAAAAAATGTAAGTCACAGTCGTTCGTCAACTATGCGCAGGGTTTGTAAACTGCCAACTATTCCAACTGTATAGAAGCCCAGAGAGATACACCTTTAAGGAGCTCGACAATCTGGGCATTTCTGCTTCATCTCTATGTGAGGTGGTTCAAGAATTAACAAAGTTTCTCCTAGTCTGATCCTGCTTGAGTTCTATCAGGGATGTCCCACTGGACTTAGGTTCTAGCACAGACCCAGGACATGCTGGAGCAGTTAAATATTACGTTTGAGGTCCCACAGGAGGAGTCTGTGAATAAAGATGTCAGGGCTGACCTTCTCAGTCTCAGTTTTCACTACGTTCCCCACCAGGAGATGAAGAAGCGAAATGATTGGGCTGCTGAATGCTAATTAAATTAATTCATTTATGAATTTGCATACATGGTAGAACTGAAACAAACATAGTTTGTATGTAGAACGATTAGCAGTTCGTACCATAAATAGCCAAAAGTTTGGACACCCTTCATTTTAGGGGTCTTAAAGCATGTAATAATAATAATGCTGAGGGTAAAGCATACACAATTATGCAGTGAATGAAAAACATCATCTTTGTTTATGAAACAATTCTAAAGTCAATAATAATAATCATAATAATAATGAATTATTCTCCTCAGGATCAGTGGATGTTGGGACAATCTTCTAAATTCAGCAGCATCCAGTGAGCCTGAGACAAAAAACTGTTTTAGTATGAACTACTCAGGAACATAAAAAAGCAAACTATATTAAGATTTATATGTTAACATATAGCCCTGTGATGGCCTGGCGAGCTGTCCAGGGTGTACAATGCCCTCGCCCAGAGTCGGCCTAGATTCGGATTAAGAAGCTTAGAGCCTGAATGAATAAACGCGTACATATAGGCAGCATGGTGGCGCAATGGTTTACAGCACATGCACCTCACAGCTACAAGGCCTGGGTTCGACTCCCAGGCTCGGGGTGTTTCTGTGTGGAGTTTGCATGTTCTCCCCATGCTTGCATGGGTTTCCTCCAGGTACTCGGGTTTCCTCCCACAGTCCAAAAACATGCACAGTCGGCTAATTGGCTGTTTCAAATCGCCCCTAGGTGTGAGAGTGAGTGTGAATGGTTGTCAAGTCAAGTCAAGTCAGTTTTATTTGTATAGCGCTTTTTACAATTGACATCGTCACAAAGCAGCTTTACATAGTAAAATT
>JAQMYF010000021.1:43280881-43294903 GCA_030014195.1 Neosilurus mollespiculum
TATATATAATCAGAACAGACACTGGTGGTTTCCCAGGGCAAACAGGTGACACTCTAAGAGCTGAATAACGACATCTCTTTAAACCCTTTTTAGAGTTTTAGTATTTGAAGGAAAGATACAAAGACCAACGTGGGTGAGTTCTGCGCTTTGAGCAAAAAAAAAAGACTCATATTCATTTAGAGTTTGGTACGTACTACATACGCACATGAGAAAACTGGCTCCAGAAATGTGTAATTCAAAATACAGAAAAAAATAAAATAAAAATACAAAAGAAAAAAAATTATTAAAAAAAAAGCGTAAATCAAAATGTTTATAGTTTATATTTACAAATTTAAACTTTGACAGAGACTGTTCAGGTGCGCTGTACGCATTGAGATGGTTGTAGTATATACTAAAAGGACACACAATAAAAAACAAACTAAAAAGAGATTTAATTTTTATCTTTTCATTTCAAAGCACTAAATTTATTATGCTACCTACTTGAATAGCCGTGAGGCTTTTGATATATATATAAATATATATATATATATATATATATATATGGAACAGCCAATTAGCCTACTGTGCATGTTTTTGGACTGTGGGAGGAAACCAAAGTACCTGGACGAAACCCACACAAGACGGGGAGAACATGCAAACTCCACACAGAAACGCCCCGAGCCCAGGAATCTAACCCAGGCTTTTTTTGCTGTGAGGCAGACGTGCTAACCACTGTGCCATCATACCACCATATTATTTTATTCATTTATTTAAATGAATAAATGAAGGAATATTAAAATAATATTTTTAATATTCTAGATTTGTTTTACCCCCAAAATAGTCTGTCTACTTAGTTCCCTTTAGGTGTTTTTTTTTTTGTTTGTTTGTTTGTTTTTTTGTTTTTTTGTTTTTTTTGTGTGTGTGTGTGTGTGTGTGTGTGTGACTCTGTTCTATTGTTCTTGTGTTGATTTATTTAAGCTGTTGCCCCTTGTGTACTTGGAGCAGTTTAGCATTTTTTATTATTTTTTATTTTTGTGGTTAGTTTGTTTTTTGCTTTCTTCCTGCTCTGAAAGTTTGAATAAAACTTACCTCATTACATATCCATAGATCATGATAAAGAGCCACTGAAGCAGCTCGGACGTCTTGCAGTCGACTTGTTGCTGCTGTACATCTGTGGAATTCATGATGTTGGCTGAAAGTAAGACTTAAAGCTTGCAGCACTTTGGCACTTACTTGATTTTCATCTTTATGATGTCGTGCTTAATTTAGACTTATGGAAGTGAATAACATTCATACAGTATGTTGGGTGTTATCTTTCTTCATGAAGAAATATCCAGGAAGTAAGATTACTATGCTTAAAATGTAATGTGCACAATTATAGAATATTGTTACTTTTCTTTATTTTATTCTTTCTTCACTCTTTTGCTGAACCACTCAATCCTATTAGGCTCTCAGCCGGCACTGGTAGCATAGTGGTTAGCACGGTTGCCTCACAGCAAGAAGGTTCTGGGTTTGAGTCCCGGGCTCATGCATTTCTGTCTAAAGTTTGCATGTTCTCCCCGTGCCTGTGTGGGTTTCCTCCTACGGTCCACAAACATGCACAGTAGGTTAATTGGTTGTTACGTGAGTAATAGCTATACTATAAGTTTTACTCATCACTCACTCACTCATTTACCAAACCCCTTAATCCTATTAGGTTCAAGAGGAGGCTGGAGCCCATCTCAGGGCCAACACGCACACAACCATTCACACTCACACCTAGAGGAAGTTTGGAAAAGCCAATTAGCCTAATGAGCATGTCTTTGGGAGGAAACCAGAATACCCAGAGGAAACCGTTCATCCCGTATGTGTCAAGTGTCACACAATATAAGAATTTTTCATTGGTTTCATATTTAATTGTTCTTTTTTTTTCTTTTCTTTTACTTTAGATTACTTTGAATATGAATGAAAGGGAAAGAAAGATGATTGCATGCAGAGAAAATTCACCACGCTCGATTAGAGAATCCCTAATCTTTGTGTTTCTCCCGCTCAGTAATTACCTGTGCCTCTCAGGATCCTTGGAGAAAATCACTGAAGCAGACACGAGCATGTTCAGCAATGTTCTTCACTTTATTTTAAACTTACAGGGCTTAAATACACACACAATTATTGTGTGATAAGGCAACACAGGATCGGAAAGTTCAAAGAAAGCGTCTTTCTTGCCGCTACATATGAGCCTTTTTTTGATAACAACAAAAAGAGTTAGGGGGGGGGGGGGTGCCGAGTCTATTCAATCAGTAATCACAATGTAGAAATATTCGTTCAGTTGAAAACTTTAGTGTTTGGAAGTATTTAGACTAGGAAAAAAACTCCTACAAACAGTCTGAACCTGATAAATCTGTATAATTAATAATCTGGTGCCGTGATGCCAAGGGGAAGTTTTGTTGTTAAAAGTTTAAAGTTAATTCTCACAATTGATTGCAGCAAGTTGGTATCTTCATTAGTAAACAGATAAAACTCGTACAGGGTGAACTAACACACCATGATGAAAAAATTGAGTTCATGAGGGTTCAAATAACCAATTTTCATTCCTTAATTAAAAAAAAAAAGGTATTGTGGTACCTGATATATCAGCATTTTAACTACATTTAATTAATTGTGAAATACTGATGAAAAAACCTGCATATAGACACATTGCAAACACATTACTTAGTCCTTGAATGGACCATTTACATTTTCCACATTTAACTCGCAAACCTCGGTGGGGATGTGTGATGTTCTGGGTAATGTTCTGCCAGAAAAGTTGGGTTCTAGAATTCATGTGGACGCTACTTTCACATGTACTACCTACCTAAACGTTGTTACAGACCAGGAACACTCATTCATTCATTTTCTGAACCGCTTAATCCTAATTAGGGTCGCGGGTAGGCTGGCGCCCATCTCAGCCGACTCTGGGCGAGGGCAGAGTACCGCCTGGACAGCTCGCCAGGCCATCGCAGGGCAGAAACACGCTGTCAGCAGTGCAGCCTTCTCTTTTTGAAAGTCCAGACCAAGAAGACTCCTAACTAAAACATGTCTGTGCTGAACATAACCCTTTTGTTTTTGCAGAAAATTTGGATGGTAATTTCATTCTGGTGTCACATGAGAATTAAGCATTTTAATTGGTTGTTAAAAAAAAAAAAAAACACCTTGTTTTTGCTGTTATTGATACCATAAACGTGTTTATTCCCAAAATGTGTCTTAACCTCCTTTTTTGCTCTGACCTGTGGTACAGTAATGGCCAATGCTTTTTGAGTCTGTCTGTCTGTTGGTTTCTCTGTTTTCAGGTTGCCTTTGAACAAAGTCCTGACCTCAGCAATGCATAGATTTTCACCAAAGTTGGTGGGGACGCTTCCCTACCCGAGTCCCGGAGATGGTTTGATTTCGGAATGTCAAAGTCAAAGGTGAACTTCATAGCAAGGTTTTGGATATAGAGCACTGAGAACTTTAAAAGTGCTGATAGACATGCAATGCTATAGAAGACTAATAGGAAACCACATTTGTGACCCGCTCCAGCATAAAACGGAATTAATAGGAAATTTGACATATTGAGTTACAGTTACAGAACCAGTTTGTGAATGTCCGCATTTGAAACTTTCCAGCAAACGTAAACTAAACGAATCTGTCTTAGCAACAGACGAGTTCTATTTACACAGAGTCATGTCTGTTTTGGTTTGCCGCTGCGTGATTCGGGGAATTCTTCTGGGATTCTTCTTACTTTGGCTCTTACTCAAAACACGACCTAGCGACTTATACTGTTTTAAGGTGGAGCAGGTCACATATAGACTTTTATATGAGATGGTTACATTCGACCGTTAGTGACATTGAATGTTAAAAATGCAGCTAAAATGGAAAACTAATAGGAAACTCTATTAATTCATATACGAGACCTTCAAACCCCAGCTATCTTATAGAACTTTCAAATGAGAAACTTTTTTTCCCCTTGCATTATAGAACAAACTGAAAGATGGGCACATGTGTAATTAAAATAAGTAACCCGTAAAGGCCTGTTTGCTACATTATCCATGCTGTGTAGTGTGTATATATATATATATATATATGTGTGTGTGTGTGTATGTGTGTGTGTTTGTGTGTGTATGGTTGCTGGTGAAATCCAAAAGTACTCTGTGTTTGGTACCCAGCATGTTGCCTTT
Organism: Neosilurus mollespiculum; assembly: GCA_030014195.1. Lineage (NCBI taxonomy): Eukaryota > Metazoa > Chordata > Actinopteri > Siluriformes > Plotosidae > Neosilurus > Neosilurus mollespiculum. The sequence goes on from JAQMYF010000021.1 coordinate 43,285,033, forward strand.
AGAGAGTTTTCATGTTAGAAGCCACTGGGCAACCAAAGACCAGCGGATTCAGTTGCAGCTTCTGGCGTAGCCTCTGGTCCTGCCAGGCAATATAAAAATTCAACACATAGCTAACTGAATAAGAACACAATAGTTGCTTACTTTAGGCAATTGCAAATATTAATGGATATATTAAACTCCCTTTTGAGAAACATGGCATATGTTTATATCGAGTTACTTGTGAAGTGTTTAGAGATTCTGGTGCTGTGTCTTGCGTGCCAAGTTTAATGTCACATTGCCAGTGATGTGATGTTAGCAGAGGTTTGGCTTGACTAGAAAGTGATGTATTCAATACTGAGCATTATGGTGTTGATTGAGGTATTAGCTTGAAAGCTGAACCTTTAGAACCTGATCTGCTGATCTGAGTATAGCGTACACATAACTAAAGAACTGAAGCACCGCTGCATCTGTCTCGTGGAATAGAGATCAAGGGATGGATAAATCCCACGGCACCACCGTCAGCAGGCAGTTCAAAGGTATTGCAAATTGTAATGTAGGCAACCGTTAAGCAAAGTGAAAATGGGAACCAACATATCGACTGAAGTAAATAAATAAATAAATATATAGTTATTAAGTTAATAGGGGCGGCACGGTGGTGCAGTGGCTAGTACATCCGCCTCACAGCAAGAAGGTCCTGGGTTTAATCACCAGGCTCGGAGCGTTTCTGTGTGGAGTTTGCATGTTCTACCTGTGCTTGTGCAGGTTTCCTCTGGGCACTCCGGTTTCATCCCACAGTCCAGAAACATTCACAGTAGGCTGATTGGTAGTTTCAGATTATCTTTTTGTGTCACAGTGAGTGTAAATGGTTGTATGTGTGTTGGTCCTGCAATGGCCTGGCAAGCTGTTCAGGGTGAACCCCGCCTTTGACCGGATTCAGCTAAGATGGGCGCCAGCCACTCCGTGACCCTAATTAGGATTAAACGGCTTAGAAAATGAATAAACAAACAAACAAACAAATAAAGAAAGAAAAAAAGAAAGAAAGAAACTCAGACTTGGAAAGTTAATTTTTCACAAAGTTTATTATTGTAAACATTAATATGCAAGTCATTTAGGATGTAAATTTGTGTGAGGAAGCTTTTATAGAAATTACAATTTCAGTAAACAAATAAACCAGATGCCATGATACTTTTCAGCTAATCCGCATCAGGGGATGAGTCAAGCTTTCAAACTCGGAGCCATGCGAGAACAAAGCCCAGAGTTGAGATCAAATCTCCTCTAATGAGGACTTACTGAGACTTGTTTCGAGTCCGAATGCGACAACAGCAGCAACAAAATTACGGGGAGTGCTCTGCTGTCAGACTCCATCACCCACAGCACATAGCCTCGGCACGGAAGAGGAAGAAGCTTGAGCAGGGACGTCTTTAAAGGCTCATCATTAATTTATATTCATGCATTCACATCTTGCCTGTTTTCTGGCTGGCGCCGCATGCTCATCTTCACAAGGGGTACTTTCATAATGAAAAAGGCTGCTCAGAGACACTGTATTAGAGTGCACTGAAAGCATTGTCTAGATTAAGCTTAGTGTAAAATAGAGCAAATGTAGTGCTTGGTCTTGACTATTCAATCTTGCTTTATGTGCCCATTACAGAGGTTGGGATTGAGGAGGCCTGTGTCTGGATATTATAAGAAAATGAGTTAGGGTAATAAGGTAGCTTGGTGAACGTGGGCGTTTTGCATAAAGAAAACGCAGTTGTGTATTTTTAACTGTACAAAACTCTTGTTTATGTAGCAAGTGCAGTCCAAAAAGTGATAGGAAAAACAATCCGACCGACTAGAACTAGGTGCTAGATATCAGTTTCTTATTTTGGTTTCTGCTTGTTATTTTTTTAGTAACGGCGACATGGTGGTGCTGTGGTTAGCACGTCAGCCTCACAGCAAGAAGGCCTGGGTTCGATTCCTGGTCTCGGTGTGTTTCGGTGTGGAGTTCTGAGTGCATTTTCTCCTTGTGCTTGCGTGGGTTTCTTTCCGGGTACTCTGGTTTCCTCCCACCATCCAAAAACATGCACAGTAGGCTAATTGGCTGTTCCAAATCACCCCTAGGTGTGAGAGTGTGTGTGATTGGTTGTATGTGTTGTAGCCCTGCAGTGGCCTGGCAAACTGTCCAGGGTGTACCCCGCCCTAGTCCATAGTCAGCTGTAATGGGCGCCAGCCTCTCCATGACCCTTATTAGGATTAAGTAAAATGATTTGGATGGAATGATATTTTAGTAACCAAATTTACTTTATTATAATGATTATGCCTTCTCTGATAACCCTACTGATATTATTTAGGCTGTTTTCTTTAAAGTTTGTTTCAACAATGCCATCGCAATTATAAGCTGTCATCAAGACTTAAGATATCCAGCACAATATTAGAGTGCGAGCCTTTTTTTACACATACAACCATTCACACTCACACTCACACCTAGGGGCAATTTGGAACAGCCAGTTCATGTTTTTGGACTGTGGGAGGAAACCATGATTTATTACCGATGTCTTGAACTGATGAGGGAAAAACTGAACCCCTCCATAAAGTCTTCTCCAGCACATCACAAAAACTTTCAATAGGGTTAAGGTCAGGACTCTGGGGGGCCGATACATATGTGAAAATGATCCCTCGTGCTCCCTGAACCACTCGCTCATTATTTGAGTCCCCATTTTATATCCGTGCCATCAGGGAAGAAAAAGTGCATTGATGTGATAACCTGCTCATTCACTACATTCTGATCATCAGCTGACTTCATTTTATCACCACATTAATGTTGCTGAGCCTCGACCGGACCAACTGGAGCAACAATGTCATGGAGAACAATGCAAGGATAAATGCACAATACTGAGGTGTGCCACTTTTTTGGCCAAGCAATGTAGTACAGCTAGTGATCTAGTTGACAGCTGTGAGTACAATAGCCATGTTGGTTGTTTACATTATTTATATTAACTGTAGGTGTTTTCTCACATGTGAATGAGATGTTAGATGCTCCTCTCCGAACATTCTGTCTCATCAACTCGTTCTCCAGTAATATTCAGGTCGAAAAACTCACTGTGAGGTGAACAGTGGCTGGGAACAGGTGGCTTTGGAAGAAGGACTGAGGAGAGAGGGGTGAAATTTTTTTTGGTTTGTTTGTTTGTTTGTTTTATTATTTGTTTATTTTTTAAATAATTTGAAATTCTATTAAAACCATGGGGATGACCTGGAGCCTGCTGGAGAGAAAAGTCAAAGACAGATGCCTGGAGATTCCTTGTTGTTGGTATCTGCCCCAGGGTTAGTAAGTAGCTTTCAAAATCTACCTCATGTTTGTTCATTTTTCCAACAGAGACCAGGACAGCTTCAGATGGTGTGCAACATAAAAACAAGCCCAGATACCATGAACTAGCAATAGCCAACCACAGAAACACACAAACATCAGATATATGCAACAAGGAGCCCTACTGTACAGGTGGCAGGTCATGAATAATCTCGTTCATTAGACTTGAATATGGTCACACTGTCATTGCTCACATAGGCATTGAAGTCTCCCAGGATGATGAGGGAGTCCCCAGGGTGGGCGCCACAAAGGGTGGGTATTCTGACCTGTCATTTGGTGCATAAGCACAAACAACAGTCAGGACCTGTTCCCCCACCAGGAGGCGGAGGGAGGCTACCCTTTCATCGACTGGGGAGAACCCCAACAAGTGGGCACCGAGACAGGGGGGCAACAAAGAAGCCTACACTGGCTCGCTGCCTCTCTCCATAAGCAATTCCAGAATGAAACAAGGTCCAGCAATTCTCAAGATGGGTGGTTCCAGAGACCAAGCTATGTGTCGAGGTAAGTCTGATTGTATCTTTTCGGTATCTGTCAACCTCACGCAGCAGCTCAGGCTCCTTCCCCACCAGAGAAGGACATTGCGTGGTCATCGGGGGCCGTACCTCTGGATTGGCCAAGGCTGTCCTTTGGCACCTGTTCTGTTCATAATATTTAGGGATAGAAGTTATAGGAGCAGCCAAGGCATTGAGGGGTTCTGGTTTGGTGGCCATAGGATCTTGCCTCTGCTTTTTGCGGATGAGGTTGTCCTTTAGGCTTCATCAAGCCAGGAGCGATTCGCAGAAGTGGCCAGGATGAGAATCAGCACTTTCAAGTCCGAGGCCATGGTTCTCAGCCAGAAAAGGGTGGAAGAGAAAGCTGAGCCGGAAGGCTAAGCTCTCAGTTTACCAGTCAATTTACGTTCCTATCCTCACCTATGGTCATGAGCTTTGGGTAGTGATCAAAAGAACAAGATCACAAATACAAGTGGCTGAAATGAGCTTCCTTCACAGGGTGGCAGGGCACTCCCTTAGAGATAAGGTGAGAAGTTCTGTCATCCAGAAGGAGCTTGGAGTAGAACCACTGCTCCTCCATGTTGACAGGAGTTAGTTGAGGTGGCTCTGGCATCTGATTAGAATGCCTCCTGAACGCCTTCCTGGTGTGATGTTTCGGGAAGAGACCCCAGGGTCGACCCAGAACACGCTGGAGGAACTATATCTCTTGGCTGGTCTGGGAATGCCTCGGTATCCCCTCAGAAAACCTGGAGAAAGTGGCTGGGGAGAGGGACATCTGGACCTCACTGCTTAGGCTTCTGCCACCACAACCCGACTCTGGATTAAGTGGAAGAAGATGAAGATGAAGGCTTAAATGTGCCTCAGGTTCACATGATGTGTGACATGACATTGTGCTGTGCATGGACTGATCGGTAATGCAGTCATACCACTATCCAATTAGCTTGTGCAAGTCAAGTCTTGTCTGCAAGTCTATGGACTGTGGGAAGAAACTGAAGCACCCAAAGGAAACCCACACAAGCATGAGGACAACATGTAAACTCCAACACACTCAAGAATCCGTACTCATACTCACACCTAGGGGCGAGTTAAAACAGCCAGTTAGCATGTAGCAGTTGTGCATGTTTTTGGACTGTGGGAGAAAACTGGTGTACCTGGCAGAAACCCACACAGGCATGAAGAGAACATGCAAACTCCACGCAGAAACGCCCTCTCCACGCCTGGGACTCGAACTTCGTCACTATGTAGTTCAACGGTTCATCTTTAAAAGTACTAACAGGTTTGTTTAAATTTTTTATTCCTTCATTTACATTTAACTACACAAATCAAACATATTTCCTCTTTTTTTTTTCCTAGCCTGTAAATTGCCTGCCGCTACACATTGTCGGTTTTGTTGCATTCATTTTTTAAATTGCAGGCTCAATTTCACTCAGTGTGATGCTCTTTGTTTCATCACCCATGTCAGATTTTAGAGCTCCGTGTCACATTTCAGTGCTGTTTCAATTTAAATGCCTTAATTGGCCTTTCACAGTCAACTAATTGCATAGGACATAGTAGTGATAGTGGTGAATATGCAGTGACACAGCAATGAGTTCGGCTACACTACCAGCTAGTTCAGAGGGCTTGATAGGGAGAAGCCATGTGTAGAACGTATGGCAGTGTGGTACAATGTCACTGATGCAGTGCTTGGATTATATTAAGTAAGTCCTGTTACAGGACATGAACTCGATGGCTAAGAAATTAAACAAAGCTATGATGTTAAATTTTTAATTGTGAGCTTAGTTCTAATGTTTTCGTGTATTTATGACTTTATTAAGAACAAAAATTGTATTAGGAATAATATTTCATTAAAATACAGCAATGAAATGGTATGCAAGCTGTCGATATTCAGTATTTTAATGAATCATGCGATCGAGTGTCTGATTGCAATGTCGCTCACACACTCTCTCACTCACTGATTTGCTAAACCTAGGGTGTCGAGGAGGCTGGAGCCTATCTCAGCCAAAACTGGGCGAAGGCACCCCAGACCAATGCAGGGCAAACCCACACACAACCATTCACACTCACATCTACACCTAGGGGCAATTTGAAACAGCCAGTTAGCCTAATGTGCATGTCTTTGGACTGTGGGATGAAACCAGAGCACCCAAAGAAAATGCACCCAAGCACAGGGAGAACATACCAAGTTCACACAGAAACGCCCTTGCTGAGCCCGGGACTCAGGAGCCTTGCATTGACCATGCCACTGTGCCGCCCTACAATGCTGCTGTTCAGTAAACACAATCAGTTTCAAGGAAAACGGCACAAGCTTAGTGAAAATCTCTTTTAAAGCCACAGGCAAAAGCTAATCCACAGCTATGTGTCAGTTAGTGTGTATTAGGCATTTATGGACTCATTAATTTACTCATTCTTTCATTTTATGAACCGCTTAATCCTAATTACGGTTGTGGGGAGGCTGGCGGGCATCTCAGCCAACTCTGGGCCAGGGCGGGGTACACCCTGGACAACTCGCCAGGCCATCGCAGGGCAGAAACACGCTGAAGCCAGCCCAATGGCCTACTGTTGTTTCACATGCCTCTCACCACAGAGAGTAAAAGACATGGCTGGCCTTTGATAACCCAACTAGCTGCACTATGGGGACAGCAGTGACAACTTGGCGATAGTGGGGCTTGAACCCCCAACCTTGGGATCAGAAAGCCATACCATCGGGTCACCACTGTCCCCTTATTATTTAAAATGGGTCCAAATAATAACACTTATTAGTATGTGCTATAGAGCATAGTGCGATCTGATTTGTCCAGGCTAAATGGCCTCACTCAGGACATGCCTAAAATTTGAGTTTACATTTGAATCAGAACGGACTCCGCTAGCAAAACAGAGCTATTAGCCTAGCCATTCAGGATGTACCCGAGTTGGCTGGAACTTTAATGTGGAAAAAAAAAGTTCACTTACCTACCTCCATGTCATGAATAAAATACATGAATAGAGTACACTGCACAGGCCAGACCAGACGCTGTTAGCTACACAGAGCTACAGAGAGCTATTAGCTGAGTCAAAGTATGGATTACCTGACCTGCCTCAGAGTTGTGGTTAAAATATGTAAGTATAAACTATAAAAATCTTATTTTAATTAGCTTTTGATTGTGTCTGCATAGTACCACCTGTACTACTATATAAAGGGCCGCCGTTACACAGCTCCTAGGCTCTGCTCTGCAACTGCGTCCGTCATGATAAAAAGAGAAATACATTAATTAAAAAAACATAAAATCACATCTTAGTGTGCTTTTTTGTTTAGGTGGTAAAATGTACTAATTCGTTTATTCACGCGTTTATGCGGATCTCAGGTTCGGGGGACGTCGGAAAACTGAATACTCTGCAACATCCCCCTCGACTTCGGTGCATAATTGTTAATTGGACAACAGGCTTTTAATATGACATTTTGGATCCCGTCCTCACAGTTTCTCTTTATGATAACTGGTAGACCTCTAAAAGGTGGAGAGCCTTGTAACAAGCTATTAGTAAATCTGGAATGAAGACGATCTGGTGAATTCACTTGGAAATACTGCAAATAAAGTGCAAGCATGATGGAGTAAGACGTCGATGTCAACGGATCTTCCTTCATCTAGTGATTATGATGGGTGTTTGCAATCAACACCAGAACCTTTTTTTTGGAAGAGTGTGTTGGTGATGACAAGTTGACGTTGTGCGCACATGGAGAGAAATAGAATGCAGCTGGAGTTCTCCTTACTGATGCTGTGGTGGGCGATCACTCCGTACCATGTTGGCCAGTCGTGACCAACACGGGCGTTAAAGTCTCCTAGGATCAGGAGTTTGTTATGTGGAGTGGCTTGGATTAGGCAATCCAGCTCTTTGTAGAACTGTTCTTTGGTCTCATCTGTGTGTGACATGGTTGGTGCGTACACACTGATCATGGTGATGTAGCTGCTTCAGGTGTAGCACCATAAGACAATCTCCCCCTGTCCCCGTCACCATGCTTACCTCGCCACATGACTTGGTAAAGGTGATAAAGGAGATGTTGAGGATGGGAATCCAAAGGAAGACACCAGCACATGATGATTCAGGTAACAGTAGGGTGTGTAACCCCAAAGCCACCCTTTCTTCCCGACTCCCAGCATCTGCGGCAGGTGTGGAAACCACAACGTGCCGCTACAAGGGCGAGGACAGCAACTGGCCAGGATCCTCGTCCTAAGGACTGCCCTTACAGCTATTGCAGGAGCTGGTCAGTTAACCCATGACTGGGGCACTGGGTGGAGATACGTTCCTCCTTCCCTGACCAGGGAACACCTGGCAGGGTACACAAGTCAGTGTTGGTCCAAAGCCCAGGTTGAGGATGGAACTGCCTGGTAAATGGAGAAGAGGGAGACCAAAGAGGAAATTTATGGATGTGGTGAGGGAGGACATGCAGGTGATTGGTGTGATGGAGAGGGATGAAATGGACAGAGCGAATATCCACTGTGGTGACCCCTAATGGGAGCAGGCAGAAAATAGAAGTAATAGAAGATGAAGAAGAAGAAGAAGAAGAAGAAGATAGGACAATAGTAGCGATTTCACGTTACATATCAGCGCTGGCAAAGCATCACCAAGATGAACTTTGGCTAAAATCAGCTTGCTGTGTGTGAAAGTTTATATTGCTCACTCACGCACTTATCTGCCAAGCTGCTTCAGCCTAATATGCGGGAAGACTCAGTGGACACTGGGTGAAAGCTGGTTACACCCTGAGCAGCTTACCAGGCCATCACAGGGCCAAAAAACACAACCATTAACACTCACACTTATGGACAATTTGGAACGGCCAATAAGCCTGATGTGCATATTTTTGGACTGTGGGAGGACCTGGTACCTGGAGGAAACCCATGCAAGCACGCGGAAAACATGCAAACTCCACACAGGGATACCCATACCTGTGATTCAATCCCAGGACCTTCTTGCTGTGAGGCAGACATGCTAACCGCTACACCAGCGTGCCTCCCAAAAGTCAGGTGCTGTGTAGGAAAACAGTGTTACTTATTTCTCTTTTATTTATAGGCAAGATTTCTTGAATTAAAAAAAAATAATAATTAAAAAAAAAAAGGGAAACAAAGAAAAAAGGCAAATTTACTAGCAACATGGAAATTGCAGGTAACGACTCGTTTAGTGCTACATTACACAACTGAAATAAAAAAGACTTTTAAGTCAGTTGAAGTACAAAAAAATGTAGCACTTAGTGTAATGGTATTGGTTAAATTAGGGCTGCAGTGCAGCTTAAACACACAGGAGTAACATCTATATCTCTACGTATCCATCTTCATCTCACATCTTTGGAATCTTCAAACTGAGCTACATACACCCCAAACACAAATTTCAAGCCATAACTGCGTGGGGTCACTGTATACGAGCAGGCTGTGTGCTCTGCTATTCTGTCTCGCTCTCATGTGTATATTTATGAGATCCCATTACATAAATAAAATAAATAAATAAATAAATAGAAATACTGACAGCACGATGTGTTCTCAACATGATGGATCCTTAGAAATGTCTTTGGCTGAGCCTCAATGTGGGCCATTTAAATCTCATAAGGCCCTGTTCCTGGGAAAATAGTACAGAGAGCAAAGCAGTGACACATCTAGTGTAGGTGGAGAAAAAAGTCACTCGGTACAAGCTTTGAGATTCCCAATCAGATCAGGCGAAACTAGTTGCAGAGTTCTGTATGTATGTATGTATGTATGTATGTATGTATGTATGTATGTATGTATGTATTTATTTATTTATTTATTTAGAAAATAAATAAAATAAAATGCAAAATGAATATGATTTGCTGGATCCAGTGCTATTTTATACACTGCTGAATCATGACAGGATACTGGTGTAGTGTTTGCCATTTCAATGACAGTCCAAGGGTCTGCATTCGCTCTTAACAAGTGACCGTCAGGAGTGGCAGGGGCTGGTCGCACTTACCTGCCAGTGTCTGGAGGCGGAGCACATGGAGCGATATGTCACGAGAAGGGAGGTACGGTGACGTAGATGAAACTGTGGCAAGCCCGAATGTGAGCGATGAGCAATA
>JAQMYF010000021.1:43295003-43314534 GCA_030014195.1 Neosilurus mollespiculum
GTTCGTATTGCAGGGTGTAATTGTACAATTCAGTGTGCTATTTATGTACAATTACACCCTGCAATACGAACAAACTGCCAGTTCAAAACCTAAAAACCGACAGCGCAGTAACACTTGTAGTACTGTTATTTTTTACCACATACAATATATTTAGCTCTACTTCGACGTATCGAGCACTGTTCTACATACATATATATATTGGTGTAGTGCTTAGCACGTCCACCTCACAGCAAAAAGACCCTGGGTTCGAGCCCCGGGCTGGGCGAGGGCGTTTCTGTGTGGAGTTTACATGTTCCCCCCGTGCGTGCATGGGTTTCCTTTGGGTACTCCGGTTTCTTCCCACAGTCCAAGGACATGCACAGTAGGCTTAACTGGCTGTTCCAAATTGCCCCTAGGTGTGAGTGTAAGTGTAAGTGGTTGAGTGTGTGTGTTGGCACAGGGCTAGGCAAGGACTGGTGAGTTGTTCGGGGTGTAGCCCTCCTTCACCTTCAAGTCGGCTGAGACAGGCTCCAGACTCCGGTGATCACGCTAGAGAAGAGCTAGAAAAGCGACTGACTCGAATGGCAATTTACTTTTCATTCTCAAATTTTGTCACGCGACATTTGCAGTTTTGGCGTTTTGGCGTTTTTCGAAACATGTTTGACATTTCTGTGAATGTTGCAAAACGAGGCTCTGACGCAGAGTAATCTCAAACATGCCTGAACTAAATATAATGTTTAATCTAATTATCATGGCGAGGATTTCTAATTCAATCAGCCTCTACTATATCTCATAGATCATAGTGTTACCTTTAATTTTTAAATTGTCGCCTACCTTTTTTTTACTTCATTCTATATTTGACATTAACAGAGATAGAAACATCATTAGTGCACTCACTCGCTCATTTGCAGAACCCTGAACTGCTCACCAGACCATCGCAGGGCAACACACACCCATTCTCACTCTCACACACTCACCTAGGGTTGATTTAAAACAGCCAATTAGCCTAATGTGCATGTCTTTGGACTATGGGAGGAAACTGGAGTACTTGGAGGAAACCCACGCAATCATGGAGAGAACAGGCAAACTTCACACAGAAACGCCCGAGCCTGGGAACCTTTTTGCTATGCTGACCATTATGCCACTGTGCTGCCCACATGTTCAGCTAAATCTGTTCCGATTTGTTTCTTTCTTTATTTTTTAAGCCTAAAGTCAAGTGAGTCTGTTCAAATACAAGTGCACTACACACTACTAAAAAACTCATTCATTCATTTATTTCCAAGCTCCTTTATCCTAATTAGGGTTCCGGGGACTCTGGGTGAGGGCAGGGTATATCCTGAACAGCTCGCCAGACTATTGCAGGGCCGACACACATACAACCACTCAAACTCACTCTCACACCTAGTGGCGAATTGAAACAGCCAATTAGCCTAATATGCATGTTTTTGAAATGTGTGAGTGGTACCCGGAGAAAGCCCACCGAAGAGAGGTAGGACATGGAAAGGTAAGGAGAACGTGCAAACTTCACACAGAAATGTCTGAGCTAAGGAATCAAACCCAGGACCGTCTTGCTATGAAGCAGATGTGCTAACCACTGCACCACCGTGTGCCCACTGGAAACCTGTGTTGTGAAAACACACACACACACACACACACACACACACACACAAGTGATGTTAATCTTTGGAATCGTAATCCCAGAAAATCAACTTAAGTGTGCACGTAACCTGACTTTGAATACTCTGAACAGTTACCACGTGTGACCCCTTTTATCCAGTTAAGCACTAAGGATTTGAATCTCCCCTTTGCATCAGTGATGTATGATAAGCAGCAGATTGACTGTCGCATCAAAAAAGCACAGCCATGAAATCAACATGAACCATGTCCTAATATTCCAAAGGCAGCACGGCATTGTAGTTCATCTTCTCGGAGCACAGCTGGAGGATAGTTTACTCATTATTCAATCTGTCCCAAGAGGCTGTGAAAATGCTGCGCACTGTACTGGAGGAGAAGTGCACATTCATATACAATGTCAATATGGGAACTGTTCTCATTTCTACAGACACAATGCTGAGTCTGGAAAGTGTGATTAATGCTTATTATATCATATCCTTAGAAATAACTGCTGTCAAATTTCGCTTTCTTTTCCCACAATGAGAAGGGATGTGTATATATATATATAAAACTCTCTCTCTCTCTCTCTCTCTCTCTCTCTCTCTCATTTGCCAAACTGCTGGGCGAAGGCAGGGTACACCCTGAACACCTCGCCAGACCATCGCAGGGCAACACACACAACCATTTTCACTCACACTCACATCTATGGACAATTTGGAACAGCCAATTAGCCTATTGTGCATGTCTTTGGACTAAGGGAGGAAACCGGAGTACCCAAAGAAAACCCACACAAGCATGACAAGAAGAGCCAATTAGCCTAATGTGCATGTCTTTGGACTGTGGGAGGAAACTGGTGTGCCCAAAGGGAAACCTATGCAGTCACAGAAAGAACATGCAAGCTCTACACAAAAATGCCCTTGGCAAGTTTAGAACTCGAACCCAGGACCTTCTCGCTCCCAGGCAGACGGACTAACCACTATGCCACTGTGCTGCTTGATACACACAAATTTGGTGCAGCAGCGATCTTGTGGGCTGTTCTTATTTGTTGTCCTTCTCCTTCTTCTTTTGCTAAGAATTTTGCTTGCAGAGGTTGCCCGGTGGTAGGGTGCTGGATTATTGATCCAAAGGTCGGGGGTTCGAGCCCCACTGTCAACAGGTTGTCACTTCTGACCCCCGAGTGCAGCTAACTGGGTTACCAAAGGCTGGCCATGTCGCTCACTGTCTGTGGTGAGAGGCATGTAAAAGAACCATTGCTGACTTTCGTCAAGAGTAGGCTGCATCGCCGTGAGCGTGTTTCTGCCCTGTGATGTACTCTGCCCTCACCCAGAGTCAGCTGAGATGGGCGCCAGCCTCCCCGCGAGCCTAATTAGGATTAAGCGCTTCAGAAAATGAATGAATGAATGATTTGCCGAACCACTTAATCCTACCCTTAGGGTCACGAGGAGGCTGGAGCTTACCTCAGCGTACACTGGGTGAAGGTGGAATATATCCTGAACAGTTCACCAGATTATCACAGGGCCCAGACACACTCAGACCATTCGCACTCACATCCACACCTAGGGGACTGTGGGAGGACACTTATGCAAGTACGGGGAAGGGGGGGAGGGGGGGGGGGCATGCAAACTCCATACAGAAATGCCCGAGCACATGATTTGAACCCAGGACTTTCTTGCTGTGAGGCAAACAAGCTAACACTGCTAATTTGTCCACAAATTCCTCAAGTCTTTCCTTCCTGGAGTTATCTATTATCTTCATCCAGGGGCACAATGAAGGCTGATCTAGCAAGACTATACTCAAGACAGAAATAAAGTCTGAGTGGTACGCCAGTCTATCACAAGACACCCACATTCTTACCTCATCTTTGGAAAATTCAGTGTCATCAAGCCACCTACCAGCATATTTTTGGTGGGTTGGAGGAAAGCTGAGAGCCTGATGGAGACCCACAGAAAGAAAATGGTGAAGTATGGACATGCAGTCACCTGAGCTAAGGATCGAACCCGGGGGTAGATCGTGTTTTACGCTGTAGTGTTTTCACAGGCATATTTTGCATGCTTTGTCATTTCAAATTTCAGCAAACTCTTACGGAAGATCTGGTTAGGAATTCTCCCCTGAACACCCAATCACTCAGCACATTTGCCAAACCGCTTAATCGTAGTAGGATCACAGGGAGGTTGAAGTCTATCTCACCTGATTTTTGGTAAACAGCGGGTTCACCCAGAAAAACTTGACAGTTCATCGCAGGGCAACAAACACACAACCATTCACACCCACAACTAGGGGCAATCTGAAACAGCCAATTAGCCTAATGCGCATGTCTTTGGAGTGTGGAAGGAAACCAGGGTACCCAGATGAAACTCACGCAAACATGGTGAGAACATACAAACTTCACAGGGAAGCACTCTCATCGAGCCCAGGACTCAAACCCAGGACCTTCTTGCTGTGAGGCAGATGTACTATCCACCACATCACTGTACCGCCCTCTCCAATAATTAGCATTCAAGAAGTCATCCAATTGTTATGCATCCGTCAGACCACAGAAGAACACTGTGTGTCATGGCTTCAGCCAGAACTGCATGCTTTGACTCAGTTGTCTCTGCTGATTGATGGCTAGCACTTTAGCATTCCCACAAGAGGACTGTAAGAACCTGAGAGAGGTGATCTAGAGAGACACGACTGATGTATCGTCAGAAAGAATGGATCGACTTCTTGTTTACTGACTCCCCTTTCTTGAATTTCAGACATGTAGAGTAGGACATGATAATGCAAATACGGCCTTTGACGTTGCCTATGTTTCCGGCGAGACTGCAAACCTCTTATTTATCAGAGGTAAGATAAGACTTTGTGATGGCCTCGTTTTACAGCAGACTGCATTGATTTAATCTTAAGCCTTGCTTGTAAATCATCCTGTAATCCAAATTGCATTATTTCTATGCATGTCTACACAGTAGGAAGTTATGGAGCCTTCATCACATTTGCTTTGCGCTGCTCCCAAACTCTCAGCTGGTGAAGGAGCAAAAGTGCCTAGATTAAATAGCATGACCTTTTGTTGACCCATCCGTAATGAGTTTTAACTCGCATGGAATATGTTGATGATTACAAATCAGAGAGGCTCACGCTGAGAGGAATCCTAAATAGTTCAGGGAATCTGCATATACCCATCTGGTGATTGTGCGCCAAATGACTGCAGCGATTCTAATGCCTGTTGTAATTTAGGTCACGGTCCTGTGGAGCTTCCTGAGTCTTGAATAAAGAAACCTACAGTATTTACCTACATTTCTACTCTCAGATAAACTTTTTTTTTCTCAATGAGTCCCGAATCATGCCTTGACAGATGCTGTATTATAACTAAGTCACTGGTCAGTGCTGCATTCTCGTTCCTTTATCCCAGGCTCTGGCTGCACAGTGTTCGGAGAGGAATACTTAAACACATGCTTGGTGTGTGAGGATATGAAGATGATGGACAATAAATATCACTCACAAAGTTTTGTTAAGGAAAGTGTTCGTAAGTGGTGTTGGTTGTTGGCCGCTGGGTGCTTGTGGGGATTGCAAATCATCATTTTGCAGACCTCTTAATCGTACCATTAGGGCTGTGGGGATGGAGCATGAGGGAAACATGCAAACTTTGCACAGATACACCTGAGCCCGGGACTCAAACCCAGGACCTTCTTGATAAAAAGCTCTAATCAATTTTTGGCCTAATAGATTTCCTCTGTGGGGCCGGTGGTGTAGTGGTTAGGGTGCTGGGCTTATGATCATGAAGTCGTAAGGTCTTAACCACAAGTGTGCCTCTGTCCACCCAGGAGTATAAATGGGTACCAGTAAAAATACTGGGAAGGTAATCTGCGATGGACTAGCAGTGAACTCCTAGTTGCTTCACACTATGGAAACCGGGGATAACCTCGGGCCTGATGAGTCAGTAGGCTCGGGTGTAAAAAGCCCAACAGACTGGATTTTTTTAGAGTGGCATGGTGGCATAGTGGTTCGTGCATCCGCTTCATACCAAGAAGGTCCTGAGTTTAGGTCTCGGCTTGGCAAGGACGTGTGTGGGTGTGTGTGAGAGTGGAGTTTGCATATTCTCCTCATGCTTCCGTGGGTTTCCTCCCACAGTTCAAAGACATGCACACGAGGCTAATTGACTGCTCTGAATACCTTCTAGGTGTGGGTGTGAATGGATGTGTTGGCATTACAATAGACTGGCAAATTTAAAAAAAATTAAAAGCCTACAACCACAATGTCTCCCACAGGATCCCAGTCCCAGTGTACCCCTTTAGTTTGAATGGCATAAAAATACTTGACATTGTAGTTCACCATATTTGAATCCAGTCCATATTTAAACTGGCTTCGTGGATCAGTCTGAAGTGATTTTTGTCCATGTTATGGTACACAGTACTCCTCTACACCATGCATTTAAGCAGGTCAAAATAGAACCTCACTGAAGTACTGTAAACATGGCATGTGCTGCCCTCTAGTTCTCTGTGCTGTCTTTGCTTAATGCATTTGGAGGTGAGCCTGGGCATTTTTCTTATGTAAAACATAATCTAGGGAAAAAATAACTATCAGTTAATTCCAGTGCATGAATACTGTTCAGAAATCCAGCACTTATTTATGCTATGTACAGTATATACAACCCCATTTTCAAAATGTTGGAGAACTTTTCCCTCATTCATTTGCCAAACTGCTTAATCCTATTAGGGATCTTGGGCAAATCTTGGCGAAGCGGGTTATACACTGATCAACTCACCAGTCCATCACTGAGCAAACACACCGAAGTCACACCTGGGTTAGTTTGGAACATCCAATAATGCCTAATGTTCATGTCTATGGGCTGTAGGAGGAGTACCTGGAGAAAACCCACACAAACACAGGGAGAGAATGCAAAGTCCACATGGAAACGCCCTCGCCCAGCCCGGGACTCAAACCCAGGACCTTCTTGTTGGCAGGCAGACGTGCTATCCACTATTCCACTGTACCGCAATGATTTCCATGACAGAATCATGCCTTTTTTTTAATGCAGTGCTGCCTCAGGGTTTGAAGATCACAAGCATCCAGTAATTATTATTATTTTTTTTGTTGGCCTTGTCCCTTGTACAAAGATATTTCTCCATATTCTTTTAATGAAGGTATACTCTGTGGATAAAGTGATATTCAAAGTCTTCACAAAATAAAATTTTAGGTAACACTATTGTGAAATTGTTTAAAAAATTGTAGATGCAGGGCAGTGGTGGCCCGGTGGTAGGGTGCTGGCTTACTGATCTGAAGGTAGGGGGGTCAAGTTCTACTGTCACTGAGTTGTCACTGTTGTCCCCCCAGTGCAGCTAACTGGGTTATCAAAGGCCAGCCATGTCCCTAACTATCTGTGGTGAGGGGCATGTAAAAGAACCATTGCTGTTGTTTGTAAAGAGTAGGCTAGTGGGTAGCCATCAACGTGTTTCTGCCCTGTGATGGCCTGGCGAGCTGTTCATGCTTCAAGACCGTTGCTATAGTGCCAGTGCTGAAACACTCCTTTCCGACGTGCTAGAACGACTACTGCCCTGTTGCACTTACACCCATTGTGATGAAATGCTTTAAACGACTGGTTCTGGCACACCTCAAGAAATGTCTGCCCCCATGCTAGACCCACACCCATTTGCTTACCAAAGCCACAGGAGTACAGAGGATGCTGTATCCACAACACTGCACTATGTACTCTCACACCTGTACAACAAAAACACATATGCAAGAATGCTGTTTGTCGACTTCAGCTCAGCATTCAACACAGTCATTCCCTCCAAGTTAATCACAAAACTTGAGGATCTTGGAATCAATACCTCCCCCTACTACTGGATCATGGACTTTCTGACCAACAGACCCCAGTATGTCAGGTCAGGCCCCCACTGCTCCACCACCATTACACTCAACACTGGCGCACCTCAGGGCTGTGTGCTGAGTCTGTTCCTCTACTTCCTCTTTACCCATAACTGCAGGCCTATGTATGGATCCAATTCAATCATAAAGTTTGCAGATGACACCAAAATGATCAGACCCATCAGTGATAATGATGAGTCTGACTACAGGGCATAGGTAAAGCACCTAGCTGCATGGTGAGCATCTTGACCAAAAGCATCACTGTCTGGTATGGGAATTTGTCTGTTGCTGACCACAAGGCACTGCAGCGGATGGTGAAAACGGCCCTACACATCACAGGGACTCCACTTCCTGCTATTGAGGACGTCCACAAAAAGAGATGTCTTTGCCAGCATTCTCCGGGACTCCTCATCTTGCCAACAGACTCTTCCAGCTCCTACCCTCCAGAAGGTGCTTCAGGAGCCTTCAAAAAAAAATCAGCAGGTTTAGAAACAGCTTCTTCCCTACGGCTGTCACGCTACTGAACTTAGTCCCCTGCTGAACCTTCTCTTCCCATCCACACTACACCATGGCTGCACCATTCATATCATTACATGTACATGCCTACACTGTTATAGTCATCACTGTGCTTTTCTCTCACTAATGTATATACATTCATAGCACAGTGTATATCCGTTCACTACACATCTGTATATCTGAACATACATACAATCATATATATATATATATATATATATATATATATATATATATATAAAGTGCTATAGAACTATACAGAACACACACACACACACACACATATATATATATATAGCACATCTGTGTACATACATTCATAGCACACTGTATACATACTGTACACACACATACATACATACATACACACAATTATATATAGCACATCTGTACATTTGTTCATATTATGTCTGTATATTTGCTGTTCTATATAGTACTATAGAACATCTGTAAATCTACCACACCTCATCAGTATATTGCTATCTGTAATTCAATGCTAATTTATTTCCACTTTTTACACTGCCCCTATCTGTACATAACTGCTCACATATCTTATTTGCACATAATCTGTACATGACTGTTTCCACCTTTTTCAGGAACAGTCACACCCTCATCTGTATCTGTACATAACTGCTCCTAACTGTACATACTACATATACTGTATATATTGCACGTGCTGCTCTCTAATCTAATCTAATGGTGTACTCTGTCCTCACCTTGGGTCGGCTGAACTAGGCACCAGTCTCCCCCACCACCCAAATTAGGATTCATTGGTTTAGAAAATGAATGAATGAGTGAATATATAGATGCCCTTTTACTACTCAATAATGTTACTGACCTGTTGCCATATTAAACAAATTAGTTGCAAAATGCTCTCTCTTTCAACATTTTACATGCTTTCTATGTTTTAATATAAATAAAATATAGGATTATGAGATTTGCAAATCATTGCACTTTGTTTTTATTTACATTTTTCACAGGAGGCATAGCGGTTAGCACGTCCACCTCATAGCAAGAATGTCCTGGGTTAATGTCCCGGGCTCAGCAAAGACGTTCCTGTGTGGCATTTGCATTTTCTCCCTGTGCCTGTTTGGGTTTCCTCTGGGTACTTTGGTTTCCTCCCACACTCGGTGTGAGTGTAAATGTCTGCACTGAGCTGGTGAGCTGTTCAGGTTGTGCCCTGCGTTTGCCCAGAAAGGCTATCCAGCCTATCCATGACTCTAATAACATTAAGCGGTTCAGAAAAAGAATGAATGAACGACAGCATCCCAACTTTTTGGAAATGGGATTGCAGTATGTATAGCGATCAATGCAGTATGTTTAGACAGTATATTTCTCATGCTTGAGAGGCTCCTCAAAGGTTGTTTGGATAGTTTAAAGTTTATAAGAAAGAGAAATGGAGGACAAACCCAAAGAACAGTTCAAAGGTACGTGAAAGTAGAATACTTTCGAGATGTCTGGTGAATATCAAATGCTGAGCCAACTTGGCTCTGAAGTTGCATCCTACATCATTCTGCCTAGAAATGTTAGTTTCATCACAGGCCTTCCGCCCACCACACATGCAATTATTTTTAATTCATCGAACATGTTTAGCGCAACATGGAGGCTTTTCTTCTGTCTGTTCTGAGTATATGATCCCTTTGAATGTGTGGGTTTCCTCCAGATTCTCTAGTTTTCTCCCACCTCCTGCAAACATGCCATTAGTTTGAATGCCCAGTCTAAAAATTCCTCGAGGTGTGAATGTACTGGATGTGTTCATGGGCTGGTATCTCATCCAGAGTGTATTTCTCCCTCACATCCACTATTCTTATGAAAGGATTTACCAGCAGCATGGCCAGGATAAAGCTCTTACATAAGATAATAAATGAATGAAAATCTTTATTGCAAGACATTTATTATTTTTTTTATTTTTATTTTTTTTTCTGTTCAGCCTTGATGCAACACAAACACAGATCTGCCCACACTTTAACAGGATATTAAGATTTACATGATGATGATGATTAAATCTTATCTTAAACTCATTAATAAATTGATTATCCACCTTTATTTAAATGCATTTTAATAGTCCTCAGATAATTAATTCAGTTTCTGTACTGGATCCTCCCTTTCCACTGTGGTTGCCAGGTTGTACGTCTTTTTTTGTTACAGTTTAAATCCGTATTCTGCCTCTGTCTGCACTGGTTTGTTACCCAGTCGTGTACACCACTTTTCGATAGGTTGCATCATCATCATTTTTTTCTATGATCTCTGGCCTCGGGGTGCTCCTTTTAGGGATAACCTTTTATCCACCAGTCACATAAAGGCTTTTTGTCCATCATGACTTCTGCTTCTCGCTTGATGTGTGTCGATTCCCACAGCTTTTCATCATAGTTCCATACTTGATTTGACATTCTAACATCAAACAATACTTGCTTTTGCAATGCACAGTTCTTAAACCTGTATGTATGTCTAGTCTTTTTAGGATTTTGGGTGGCACAGTGGTGCAGTGGTTAGTACATCCACCTCAAGGCAAGAAGGTCCTGGGTTCAATTCCCGGGCTCGGGCGTTTCTGTGTGGAGTTTACATGTCCTCCCTATGCTTGCATGGATTACCTCCCACAGTCCAAAAACATGCACAGTAAATTGATTGGCTGTTCCAAATCGCCCTGTGTGTTGGCCCTGCGATGGCCTGGAGAGCTGTCCAGGGTGTACCCCGAGTCGGCTGAGATGGGCGTCAGCCTACAAGTGACCCTTATTAGGATTAAGTGGTTTAGAAAATGAATGAATGATATTTAAGATGCTGTCAGTGGCTAAAATCTCAGATGGTTAACATGTTTATTATTTCATAATAATAGTAGTCGTTCATTTGAGATTTCGTATCTCCAGTCCAGCTCACCATACACTTCCTTCCTTTTCTTCCTGCTGGGTGCATTTTCATGCTCATACCCGCCCGTAACCATTTTCCCAAGAAACCATGCCATATGACCTCAATCGTATCAAGCTCTCTCTGTTAATGACCTGTTAATGCTTGAATACTGTATAGAAGGCGAGAGCGCACACATGTCAATGTCAGTCGTGTCGACAGCTTTATTCTGGATCGGATTTATTCTGTAATTAAAATACACCAGAGGGGTCCAGACGCTCCCGCCGAAAGGACCATTTCATAATATGCCAATATAGAACAAGCATTGCAAGTTTGAAAGCCCCACCTTCAGCGCACGTCCAGTAAGTGTCCACAAACCTAATATACAGTTTTGCCTCTGTGACCTTGAAAAGTAGGTCAAGGTCACTCACACACAAACTCATCCTAGAACTCATAGTAGTGAGCTAGCAAGTTTGAAAGGCCCAGCTTCAGCACACAGCAAGTAAATGTCTGGAATCTAAAGTGTGTAGGACAGACAGACAGACGGACAGACCCATTCATATAGCTCCCGAGGGGCGGGAGCTAAAAAGTCCATATGAAAGTAATATGATTGATGGTAGACAAACAAATCCTTTATTATATTTCATAATTATTGGTTTACGCACGTAAAAAAACATTCAGCTTAACCTAACAAAATCGTAAAAATGTTGTGTGATACTTGTGGATATAGAAGTATCTAACACAGGGAATCCAAAGGATTTTATTGGAAAACTATATAAACTTAATGCATCAAATGACCCAAATTCAATATGAAATTCATATACATACGTCTATCGTAACACAGCTGTAGGACATCGTAGCGTATCGCACAAGAGATCTAGGAAATAACCCTCTCTCTTACTCACTCATTTGCCCAACCTTTCAGTCCTATTAGGAGCAGCAGAAGCCTATCTCAGCCGACACTGGGCAAAGGCAGGGTACACCCTTAACAACTGGGCAGTCCATCGCAGGGCTACACACACACAACCATTCACAATCACGCTCACACCTAGGGGCAATTTGGAACAGCCAATTAGCGTAATATGCATGTCTTTGGAGTGTGGGAGGAAACCGGGGTACCCAGAGGAAACCTGTGCAAGCAGGCGTGGACCTGACATCCAGAATGACCTCCAAGATAGAAACGAAACTTCACAGGGGTCTATGCCGGCATGTTTCTTTATACAGCTGGTGAGTTTCATACGACAGTTTTCTGTCGGGAACCTGTTGTATACCGGTTGTATGATGTATGTGAGAGGGTCTTTAGATTCCTGAATTTAAACTACTTGAAATAAAATACATGCCTACTGAGTGCACTTGTCTCTTCTCAACATATTATAACTTACAAGTCAGATTGTTTTTATTGTTTTATGCAAATCAGCAAAAAAAAAATAATAATAATAAATTTAACGTGATGGACATTATACATTACACTGTATGTAGAACTCAGAATAATATTCCATCCATAGTCATATTTTCTCTATTTATTCATTTTTTCCCCTGCCGAAATTAAATTGCTCCTCCAGATGCATCCATCTTGGTGCTGCTGTTTTCTTAACATCCATGCACCGCATTTCCTCGTGTTTTACAGTGACGGTAACAATCTTCTGTGTCTCCAGTTATTTAGGCAAGCATCTTATCATGAGCACCATTACTTGAACTGTTTTTCTAAAAGGCAGTATGTTTGGAGTCAGAAACACAGGCCGTATGAAAGTGTTTCAATAAACAGTCCATTGTGGCTGAAAATCAATAGCAACTTATGAGCAACTGAACAACCACAGGGTTATTGGGGAGTTAACAGAGCATGAAAACCTTTATTTGTAGTCCAGTGAGATGGAAAAACCAGCGTGAGTCAGAGGAGCTTGTTGTTTTCTTTTAGCTTTTAAAATTATTTCTACCTTCACTGAAATTTTACTGTAATGCTACATGGCTGTTTTCTGTGCCTTCCCATTAGAGACTATTTAGGTCACATTCAGGTGATATTATATTTCATAATGACTTCATTTTATTCATCCTGAACAATTATATGCTGGGATATACAAAGCAGACTAAAAGCAATTAGGTGGTGATAAAGTTTATGGTTGGCAAGGATATGCTTATATTGTAGAGTAAGTCACCACTCCTTCGTTACTCTCTGTTAAAAATATCTAAGCATTCCTGCCGTTACCCATGAATGATTGTTTCCCCACTATACTCTTACAATCTTGTTGGCTTTCTCAGTTTATAAATATGTTTTTTTTCTAAGGGGGTGAACACAATAGAGTTATTCACGGCAGGCACTTTTCATTCTCAAAATGTTCTCCAATTTGGTGTGCGACATTTGCGGCATCGCATTTTGGTCGCCTGGTTTGTGAGCTCATCTCAAAAAAATTTCAGACGTGTTTGAAATTTCCGCAAATGTCGCAAAACGAGGCCCTGATGTGGAGCACTGTCAATCTCTTCTCAAACAGTCCGCACATGTCGCGGGAAGTTGTCGTTTTTGCTTATATGCAGATTACTTGTTTTCCGTTCAGAAGGAAGTTGGAGCCTTCCACACAGAAAGTTCTCATCCGTAATATTCCGTATATTTTGTCATCATTCATATTTCGTTTATGCTAAAAACGCACAAATAAAAAGCGAATGATTGGCGAACAAAACCTTCTGCAAAACATCGGCAAACCACTCGCAAATTACTCACAAATCAAATCGCATTTCAATCGCAAATTGTCGCACGACTTTCTCGTGACTTTCGTGTGATGTACATATTTAAGCCACAAAATATTGGCTAGCATGTGGAGTCGCAACACTTGGACACGAATTTCACGAATTTCAAAAATCAATTCGTATCAGTCATTTTTCTATCGCACCTCTAGTGTGATCACCCCTTAACTAAAATCAAGTCTTAGTCTTACATCACTTTAGTATCACTTTACTTTTTTTAGAAACTGATACTGTGCTATTGCTATCTGTGGATTTTTTGGGGATGGATATAAATTTCTTGGATTTCAGAATCAGTCACTGTGTTTAACCACAAGTTTTTAACTGCCATTTTTATTCACCGATTTGCAGGGTACATAATGTATATTAGTATATTCTATGGCAGAATGGCACAATCTAATTGGTTCACTTATTTCACTGAACTGCTCAACTGCTGAAGACTATCACAGCCGCCACTGGGAAAAGGTGGAGCACACCCTGAACAGCTTGCCAGACCCTCGCAGGGACAACACCCACATAACCATTGACACTCTCACTTTCACCTGGGGCAATTTGGAACAGCCAGTTAGCCGATTGTGCATGTCTATGGACTGTCGGAGAAAACTGGAGTACCCAGAGGAAACCTATGCAAGCATGGGGAGAACATGCAAACTCCACATGGAAACGCTCTTGCCAAGCCCGAGGACCTTCTTGCAATTGGGTGGATGTGCTTACCACTACACAAGCATGCCGCCCCTAATTGGTTCTCTATCTGGGGACTAAAAAAAAAAAAAGGATTCCGATTAGAAAATGCTTGAACTGAAATGATGGACACTCAAAGTCTGTCACAGTTCTTATTATCGCATTTTAAAATTAAAATGTAAACTGTGTAGTATATACCAAAACCGCTTAATCCTAATTAGGGCCGCAGGAAGGCTGATGACTATTTCAGCCAACACTGGGCGAAGGCAGGGTACACCCTGAACAGCTCTCCAGACAATTGCAGGGCCAACACACACACAGCTATTCGCACTTACATCCACACCTAGGAGCAATTTGGAACAGCCACTTAGCGTCATGTGCACGTCACTGGACTGTTGGAGGAAACCAGAGTACCCGAAGGAAACCCACACAAGCCCGGAGAGACCATGCGAACTCCTAAAAGAAGTGCCCGAGCCTGGGACTTGAACCCATGACCTTCTTGCAGTGAGATGGGCATGCTAACTCCTATTTCTGTATGGCATATAGGTTTTATAACAATGAAGGGGGGGTGAATATTTATGCATACAGCCACAAATATGATGTAGATATATATGGGCTGTGTTGGGTAAAGCCATATAATGTAGTCTACTTTAACCTGATTCCATGCCCATTCTGTAAAATAACAAAAATAGGGATAAAAACTAAGGGTGTAAATGCTTATGTAACCCAGTATACTGAATGTACTCAGTTCTTTCTGGTTTTCTTTTAGAACCTGTCTTGTTCAGAGCATTGTAATGATATTAACGTGAAAAAAGAAAATCCCCACAGACGTGGTATTTATAGGACTATAAGAACTAAACCTAATAGTATAGAAACACAATGTTATTGAGAAGTTTGTAGAGTCGCACTATAAGATTTCATAACTCATATCTAACTTCTATATAGCACCATTGTTATATAACCCCACTTTCCTCCTGAAAATATTTTACAGCTCCACTACTTCACTACTGACTGAACGCCTTCATCAGTAGGTAACTGCTTCACCTTAGAGCAGGATGGCACCTCAATACCCCTCCTAATGTGACTATAATTAATGCATTTGTTCCAAGGTTAAAGAGTACAATAGTTCTTGACAGACTTGGTCAAACACCCAGTTTGAACTCTGAAACCTGTTTCCAATAGCGTCGAGATAAGATGTAAGTGAAATCAGCTGCATTTTATATCCAGCATGGTTCAGTCCAGCTGGCAGAAAAAGACACGCAATAATTCAGAGTGCAAAGGGGTTCGGTTAAGCCGGGGTCATGCATATTACTTTCTTTCAGTTTCACTTTAGTTAACAGTAGGAATAGAGGTGGGAGTGAGACAAGTGATCTCAGCTCACTTCCTATGTGAACTCCAGTGTGTGATTTAAATCTGAATTGACTCGACTGCAGACTGTGAATCGAACACGCTGTGCATTTTTTAAACAGCCTCACCGTACAAACGGAGCTATAAGGCCAGAAATGGGCGCCAGACTCCCCGCAGCCCTAATTAGGTTTAAGTGGCTTAGAAAATGAATGAATGAGTCGTTTCACGAGTGCCAGCTAGATGCACTTCTTAATCACGTGATTTTTATGATTCCTAAACACCAGGGATGTCCAGTCTTATCCGCAAATGGCCAGTGTGGGTGCAGGTTTTCACTTCAACCAAGCAGTCGCCACACCTTTCACCCGTTTCAATCGCTGATCTTGAAAAAAAAAACAAAAAACAGTAGATAGTACTGTTCTAATTTTGAAGCAGCCATCTTGGTGAGACCAAGTTGCTTTAAGATCTCAAAATGGAGCCGTTGAAAGCAAACACAGTTTAAAAACCTGACAATTTTGCTGCTGATGGTCAGAAAACCTTAAATTCATAAAACTTTACCAATAATTTCACTGATATTTGTAATAAATGACAAAATAAATAAATAAATAAATAAAAGATTTTAAAATGAAATGTACATCCTGGATATAAGTATTTCTATTTTCCTCATCTTTTCTTGCTACTTGATTATCAACATTAAAGTGGTCTCACCAAGGTGGCTGCTTTTTTTTTTTTTTTTTTTTTAATGGTCAGTGATTGAAACAGGTGGAAAGTGATGTTATTGCCTTTTTTGTACCTTGTTGTATTTGTATTTATTCATTTATTTGTTTTCTATCAGGTCAGTTCCTTTATTTATGTGAGGTATGGAAGCAAAATAAAGCTAATGTCAAACAATATAAAGGCAGCTAATGGATATTAAAGCATTTTTTTAAAAACAAGAACACATGGAGAGCACAAAAAAAGAAAAGTGCACAGAATGTTCTGCTGGGCCTGCTTTAATATAACACCTCTGAACATTCTCCTCTCTCACGGTGTTAAATAATCCTTTAAACAATTCCATCTCCAGAATCGTGTCTTGTAATTGATTCTTGTCCAAAGCCTCATTTTTTCCCCCCCAAAAAATAAATAAATAAATAAATAATAATAAAAAAAAAACTTTTTTGTCTAATTCTACCAGCACACACACACACACACACACACACACACACACACACACACACAAACACACAGAAATACACACACATTGTTTATTACGGCTCTCTTTCTGTGTCTGATTTCTACAGAAGATCATTTAGTTTAATTTTCTTTTTAGTGATCTGTATAATGGGCCATTATTGCTATAAATATCTCAGTTGCTACTCCATCTGCTCCCTTTTGCTTTATTATTATTATTATTATTATTATTATTATTATTATTATGTCTGTGCATGGACACTCCCTGTCTTCGTCTAGTGCATTGTTCCAGCTCTTGGCATTGTGTCTGCTTTTCCATTTATGTGTTTATTCCTGTGAGTCTGCAGCTAATCACCGAGCAATTGTCTCCGAGCCTTCTCCTGTCTCTGGAGTCCTTGCTTTTTGGGACAATATTGTTCTCTCTAATGTAGACATAAATGTAAGAGAATTAAAGATGACACCCTGTAGTCTAACCTCTTAATCGCTGATTTCTTTTAAATTTAGCATGCTGGATATTTAAGGGAAAATGCTATTGGAAACCTGTCAGATTTCTGATGTGGCTGAGATGGTGTTTGGACCAAAATGCACTTTCAGAGAGAAGTAAATGCACTTTAAACTACAGTTTTAAGTAAACATGAAAATATTTTTTACTCAAATGACCTGAAAAGACGACGATGGCTAGGGAGCCAGTCTAGAGACATCAGTGCCAAAACCTTGCTACATGGCGTGACAGCAAATGTGAAGCGGTGATCAAGTTGTTGGACGTTACATGCCATAATAAAACAAATGTAATCCTGATCAGTTCAGTTTGTATTAATATACTGTCTGCGGTGCTTCTGCAACATCATCATCATCGAACCAGAGAAGAGTGCTTACACACTCTGTACAGAAGACAAAGTGTTAAAATGTTTAAATCACCTAGTTTAAACATTAAAACATGAAAATTAAAGTAAATTAAACGTAAAAAAACGATGAGAACTGGGTGCATGACTCGGCTGATTATTTCCCCACCTGTGTGATCACGAACGAAGGTCAATATTTAGGCTTATGTCCTACCACAAGTGCCTTTCCCCTCAGGTGATGAGAAAGTAATGTGATGATAATATAAACTATTTTTCCGTTAAGTCAATCAGAGCAAATAGTAAATATGGCTCGGAAATCTGATTAGAATGCCTCCTGAATGCCTCCCTGGTGTGGTGTCTCGGACATGTCCAACCGGGAAGAGACCCCGGGATCAACCCAGAACACGATGTAGAGACTATGTCTCCCGGCAGGTCTTTAAAACGCCTCGTGTTCCCCTGGAAGAGCTGGAGGAAGTGGCTGGGGAGAGGGACGTCTGGACCTCACTGCTTAGGCTGCTGCCCCCGCGACCCGACCCCGGAACAAGCGGAAGATGATAGGAATTAGTAACTCACTCATTTTTGAACTGCCTAACTGGGGTTTCAAGGCGCCTATTTTAGCCAACACTGAAAGAAGGCGGGGTATACCCTAGACAGCTCACCAAACTATCATAGGCCCAACGCCCACACAAGTGATTAAGTGTTCCCCTGCAGTAAATACCAATCAAGATAGCAAACCAATCAGATTGCAGCATTCCAGTGTATTATATACTAATGTCTATCATCTCAAAAAAGCTAACCAATCAGACTGCACCTTTCTGGAGTAGTATATACTAATGTCTGTCATCTAAATATTTCTAACCAATCAGATTGCAGCATTCCAGTGTAGTATATACGAAGGTCTAGTATTTCAAGATAGCTAACCAATCAGATTGCACAGATCCAGTGTAGTGTATACTAATGTTTGTCATCTTAAAATAGATAACCAATCAGATTGCACCGCTCTGGTGTAGTGTATACTAATGTCTGGTATTTCAAGATATCTAACCAATCAGATTGCATCCTTCTGGTGTAGTGTATACTAATGTCTAGTACTTCAAGATATCTAACCAATCAGATTGCATCCTTCTCATGTAGTATATACTAATGTCTAGTATTTCAAGATAGCTAACCAATCAGATTGCACCGATCCAGTGTAGTGTATACTAATGTCTAGTATTTTAAAACAGATAACCAATCAGATTGCACCCTTCCGGTGTAATATATACTAATGTCTATTATATTAAGATAGATAACCAATCAGATTGCACCATTCTGGTGTAGTAATGCACATTTCATTTCATCTTAATTGTTTTAGTTTAAAATCAGCAGTAGACTGGTGACCTGTTCAGGTTGTCTTTTGACTGAAGTCAGCTGGGATTGGCTCCAGCTTTCCGTGTGACCTTGATGAATAAGATGTATAAATAAAGGATGGATGGATGGTTTATTTTAATTTTATCACAGATTCTCTTTTCACATTGTGATTTATTTGTACTTATGTATTTTTTTGTTTCTGTTTCAGGCTAGTTTTCACTGAATCTTAGCAGCTGTTTACTGTCCAGCTGTGTCAACCTGTTTCATGTTTGCTCTTGTATAGCTTGAACTCTTTCTTTGTTTTAAAGTCTTGTTCCATTTCATTCTCCAAATCATTTCCCCCCTGATTTTGACCTTTGCTATCGACCCTGACTACAACTTCCTGACCTCGACACACTCCAAGCAGCTGCACTTACACCCTGCTTAGTTTCCTCACACCTTCACACTGACCTTCTTTCTGGTCCCGAGACTGCAGCTTATGTGCTATAAAAATGCAGAGATACATATGTTTGGAGTGGGCGGCACGGTGGCGCAGTGGTTAGCAAGAAGGTCCTGGGTTCGATTCCCAGCTTGGGCGTTTCTGTGTGGAGTTTGCATGTTCTCCCTGTGCTTGCGTG
>JAQMYF010000021.1:43332396-43346210 GCA_030014195.1 Neosilurus mollespiculum
GAGTGTGTGTGTGTGTGTGTGTGTGTCTGTGTCTAATTATATGAATAAAATAAAACGTAGTAAAAATGTTCTGTAAAATTGTATACTGTATAAAGATTTGATTTAGAAGATTTAAAAAGATTTCTCTTTACTTCCAATCTAAAAACTATATAAATAAATATCAACTCAACACACAAAACATTAGAGAGGTTATCGCACAACACCTTCCAAGAACACCACGTAGATCCATATCTATAGATTTTTTAATCACAAAAAAAAATAAAAAAATACTGCAGAATTACATTTATATATAGAGAATTTAGAAAAGTCCTTTATTCAGACTTGCTTTCTAGTCTCTTAGTTTTAGCAAAATAGGTCAAAGTGTACAAATATTAAAAAGCTAAAACCCTGTTAAAGAGGAACAAGTTAGCTCAACAAATCAGTACATTAACAAGAACAGTACATTAAAGCCGAGGGTTTTATCCCGAATTGATTCTCAGTTAAGTGCTTAGTGAAGACAGACACTAAGCTGGCCGTTTGGACAGTCAGAGGAAGTTCACTTTACCACCTACAAGACACTGTGTCAAGACAAAAGAGTCTGGATGCATGCCTCTTGAGGGACGGTGGGTTAATCCACGCAGTGCTTGTGGCTCGAATGCAATGTGGTGTCATAAGTGTGTTAATGTAGGTGGGGGGCTTGTCCATTTTTATTTATTTATTCTTTTTTTTTTTTTTATATATGAGCATCAGTTTTAAATGTAATGCTAGTGGGAGGGATGCATGAATGGAGGAAATGTGGGAGAACTTGGGTTGAAAGAAAACAAGATCTATAAAAGCTATTTACATTCATATTTTCATGCAGGCTACTCGAGTGCTTGTTTAGTTACTTGTCATTTCATGTTATGTCAGGATTCAAGACTAGATGTGAATTACAGGAGGCCATTCAGTGCCAACAGTGAACTACAGTAGTCCATTCTCAAGAAGTAGTCAGATCCTGATACTGCTGTGAAAGAGGAGCCTAGATGTCAAGTCAGGTTAGCAGTATATGGAGGAAAGCATATTTAGTGGCCCAGAACTATACCAAGGATGTGTGCAAGGACAGATGGTGCAATCCAAGAACTCTCAAAGGAGATTACAAGACCTTGATGTAGGGATGCCTCCTTAAGCATCTACACCAGATTGCACTTACTGTTCATGACAAGATGCCTGCCAAACATTCTGAGGTAAGGTGAAAAGGAAAAGTGTGTGAGACAAGAAAGGAGACAGGTTGAGTGTCATCAGCATACAAGTGGAATCAAATGAAAAAGAAAAGATAATACATGTACTATATGAGGACCATGCCCAGTTGGAAGACCACATCACCACTTCAGACATGTTTGCGAGAGATTCAAAGCTAGCTGGCATCAATCTGAGCAACTGGAAAAACAAGTCTAAACCATATAAAGCTTAGAGGGTCACAGAAAGAAATGGTATGCATAAGGCTGAACATGGTAGAAATGACCAGCTCACTGTCAAAAGAGAGAGCAGCGGCTCCGAGACAACCAACAGCTTTCACCAGTAGCTGCTGTGGGAAATATTGTTATTGTATAGTGGGCCTCTTCATCTGACAATGCATTCTACATCACCTACTATATGCTACACCATCATCTCCCAAGATTGATGGATGATGAAGTTTCATCTAAAAGACAATACTAGAAGCCCTGCACTGGGTGGGGGAGTCCCAGGGTGGTAGTGCCCCGCTCTGGGACATCATCACAGAGTCGGTAGTTCAGTTAGTAGGTGGTGGGTCATGGCAGGACATTGTGACTGAGAGACAAAAAGACAGAGGGCCATGGAGTCTGGTCCCTGGTAGACTGTTGATAAGTGGTCTGTCTATTACATGGTGGTGGGTAGGTCATGGCAGGACATCTACTAGCATGTATCAGAGAAAATCAATGCACAAATGGGCAGAAGATGGCCACCTTTCCAGATTATACGTTATACAAATGAAGTAAATATAAAGATATGACTTCATCTAGAAAGCAAACGTTGATTAAAAAAAAAAAATGGAAACGGACCCAACATTGACTCTAGTGGGATACCAGTGAATAGTCTGCATGAAGTAGATGTAAATCTCTTTCATATCTGCTGATAGAACCATTCCTCCAGATATGAGTCGATACGAATGATCAAGGAGTAAAGGTAGTTTAGGTGACCTAGTGGTATGAGGCTTTTCATTCATAATCAAAAGGTTTGTTTTGGGTGATACTGTGGTATTCGAAGGGTTTTTAAGGTTGTTGTTGAAGAGTTAAAAAGCAAAGAAATGTTGAGGAGTTTGTATAGATCAGATGCTGATGCTTTGCAGAATTTTTGTAGAAAAGGTATCAGACGTATCAGAGATCACCATCAAAGTGTGATTTCCTCCAGCTGCTCTGAGTGAAATGGGGGGATGACAATGAAGCGAGGGCAGCATTGGTAGCTGATTTGGAAAGGAATCAGGTTGTGCTGGTGCTGTAAGGATGCTGGAAGCTAGAGAAAGCGGACAGATGGCGTGGAGGTTGCAGTGGGTTGAGGAGGGGTATGAGGAGCTGTTGACATGAAGCGCCATGATGATGTGAGTGAAAGAAAAGTGGAGTTTTATAAAGTTAACTTGAAGGAAAGAGAAGGTAGGAGTATGAAGATAAAAAGGAGAAACCATAACCTAGCAGTATACAATTCGAAAAAGGAGAGGGTGATGGCATGAGGTTACCAGTCCCGAAAGCATAGTTCAGTCTTAAAAATAAACTTTTTTCTGAGCCACAGGAAAATTACACATTACACAACAGTTAATCTTAGCATTTTTTGACCATCTGACAATGTCTTGAATCAAGACTTTACAACTTACAGATTTCATCATTCATTCATTCATTTTCTAAGCTACTTAATCCTAATTAGGGTCGCGGGGAGGCCGGCACACACTACGGACAAAGACGGTCACAGCAAGAAGGTCCTGGGTTCGAATCCCAGCCTCGGTGATGGCGTTCCTGTGTGGAGTTTGCATGTTCTCCCTGTGCTTTTGTAGGTTTCCTTCAGGTACTTCAGTTTCCTCCCACAGTCCAAAGACATGGACAGTAGGCAAATTGTCTGTTTCAGATGGCACCTAGGTGTGAGTGTGAGTGTGAATGGTTGTGGGTTTTGCCCTGCCTTGGTCTGGCGAGCTGTTCAGGGTGTACCTGCCTTCACCCAGTGTTAGCTGAGATAGGCTGTAGCCTCCCCATGACCCTAATAGGAGTAAGTGGTTTGGCAAATGAGTAAGATAAGGATGAGAAAGACAAATCTGCTCCGGTTTGTTGTTGGAAGGCCAATGCCTTTGTCTCATCACCCCTTTCATACCAAAAACAGGCTTTCCAGCCATTTACTCTCCCTTGAGATACAGTACAGAGAGAGGTGAGATTTCTAATGATGAATGGCCAGTCCGTAATGCACAGGTCCTACACTGACACATCCCCTTTAAGATGACACAGAGCATCTTTGGACAGAAGCAAGCCTGTCCCACTTCACTTTCTTTTCTGTTTTATTGTGGAATGAGAAAACAGAAGCAAAGGATAGGTGAGCCGATGTCACTAAATTATCGGGGTGATCTAGGTCTCAGTCAGTTCAAAAATTGGAGAAAGAAAAGTGAAACTAAAACTGAAATGAACTAATTTTCTGGATGGTAGCCTGGGAGTTTCAGGACCCACCTACCACTACTTGTCGACACTGAGACAACAGTAGGGGGTAGATGAAGGTTCTGGTAACTTACAGCTGCTGCTTTTTTGAAGAATTCTATCTAGGGCTGGAAACTGTGAAGGCATGAATTGGAGTAGGGCATGTTTAGACAAAAAATAAATAAATGAATAAATAAACTGAGGGCAAATACGTAAGAGAAGCATCAAATTTGTATGTTGAATTTATGTATTCTCAAAAATGGACTAATGCTCAGAAATTGCACTGATCAGGTATTAAGGGTTAGACGGGCATTGGGTGAAATAAAATTACTGTATAATTACTTTTCTTCTATCCGATAGTTGATGAACTATTAATAAAATTCCCCTATCTTTTGTTATAAGGGCGGCACAGAAGCAAGGTGGTTAGCACGTCCACCTCACAGCAAGAAGGCCTGGGTTCGATTCCCAGGCTCGTGGTGTTTCCGTGTGGAGTTTGCATGTCCTCCCCACGCTTGTGTGGGTTTCCTCTGGGTACTCTGGTTTCCTCCTACAGTCCAAAAAAACATGCACAGGAGGCTGATTGGTTCGTAATTGCCCCTAGGTGTAACAGTGAGTGTGAATGGTTGTATGTGTGTTGGCCCTGCAATGGCCTGGCAAGCTGTTCAGGGTGTACCCCGCCCCCAGCCAGAGTCAGCTGAGACAGGATTAAAAAAGGAAAGAACGAATGAAAGGATCCTTGTTATAGGATCACTGTCTTGTCCGTGCTTATGCAGCAAAAGGATTCTGACTCCGTTGTGACTTTTTTATTTGCACCAGAAGTGTACACTGCATCTATTTTACTGTTGGAGTAATCCCATAATTCAATATATGTATGCACATGCTAATCTCGTGTGTACACAGAGGTGACCAAACACATACCGAGTGGGCTTTGTTCACTATATCATCCATCCATCCATTTTCTGAACCGCTTATTCCTAATTAGGGTCACGGGGAGGCTGCCGCCCATCTCAGCCGACTTTGGGCGAGGGCGGGGTACACCCTGGACAGCTCGCCAGGTCACTATATCATTTCTAAGTCAAATGAGTAATTTGGAGTGATAAATCCTAACACAACAGCAGAGTGGGATAGTGGTAAGCACATCTGCCTCAAAGCAAGGACAGCTTTTTAGTCAAAAAAAAAAAAAAAAGTGATGCCATACTTTAATGTCATATAACCCAGCTGAAATGTAGCCCTGAGCCCAGGCCTGCATAAATTCATGCTTAGATGTAACATCGCTTTATTTATTTATTTATGTATGTATGTCTGTATGTATGTATGTCTGTATGTATGTATGTATGTATTTATTTATTTATTTAAGAATAAAAGCACATGCAATAACAAGAGCACATGGGAAGAAAGGTCAGGATGGAAGGCAGGTTGTCATGACATCAGCCATTATGATAGCTTCAGGTAATTATACTGTAACTGATTAAAATTCATATTGTCGAACTAGCATGATAACTCCTGACCCATTTCTGCCACAGCTCTTTCAGTCCTATTACATACTTGATTTTTCAATAGTCTTGTTTTATAACTGAAGTACGCCACAGTGTTATGAAGAAAACTGAGTTTTTAAAAAAATGAATTCATCACTTGGAGCAGTTCTCTTTAAACCGTAGATCCCCCCATTCATGTACAATAACCTTTTGAGTGCTGTGGGTTATATCAGTGAAGTAAAGCTTTAATAGGATGAGCAGAATCCCTTAATCCCCTAATCTAATCCTCCTGGATAGATATTATCATCGAAAAAACTCAATTCAAGTCTTTTTACTGAAGTGGCTATTCACAGCGCTGATGTTTGGATGGTTAGCCAATGTGGGCCAGCACATGAACATCTCAATCATTGGAAAAGTTAAAGAATACCAGTATTGGTCATCCTTACAGCATAATTTTTATCCCGTGGATATATTACTAACGGTGTGCTAAACTACGGATGTTAGCATCTTAGTAGTCGTTTTTACCAGGAAGTGATGTTATTGTGTGACTCACTCGTGGAGACAGTGAGACGTCACATTCTAGTGACTCTGTGGACGAGAATGCTGCCAGAGATGAGCGTTGACGGTAACTCCAAAATGGTTTATGCAGCCAACTTGGCTATCTTGTCGTCAGTTGGTTTAGGAACAAAAATAAAGGTTTTCTGTGATTTCTGTGCTTGTTGTTTGTGCAGCTCATACTGGCCGATAATGTGTTTATGCTACATGGGTCAGTGACGTTGCCCAGCCAATCCAACGAGTTCACGTCACTACCAGGCTGGAACAGCCAATCAGAAAGGCAACATGTAACTGAGCATGCCTGGAGTCATAACACTCACGCACACTTTAAAATTGCAGGAAGGGACCGCTGATGTGATACGTGATCGTTTTAAAGAGGTAGTAACACTAACTCACCACAGGTACCCCTTTAAGTAAGGTAACCTCTTGGGGGGAATTTTGGCTTCCTGGTAAAGTACTATTAGCCCACCATTGATGTCATTCTACTGGGCATTAGGCCTGATTGTAACTTCTATTTTGCTTCCATCTGGTGTGGGAAAGACATATAGGTTTATATGTTTTCTGTGAATAATGATAGGAATATTAAAGTTTTTGTGTAAATGCAGCGTACTGCATAACGTCTGTTGTTGTAGCTACAGTTACTGTTACAGATACACTGCCTTCTCTTCTTCTCCTCCCTGATTCCGGCGTAAAATTATTATGCAGTTTTGCTTGGTGGCGTGGCATGGTAGCGTAGTGGCTAGCACATCCGCCTCACAGTAAGAAGGTTCAGGGATTAAGTCCTGGGCATTTCTGTGTGGAGTTTTCATGTTCTCCATTTTCTTCTGGGTACCCCTGGTTTTCTTCTACAGTCCAAAGACATGCACATTAGTCTAAATGGCTGATCCAATTTGCCTCTAGAGGTGAGTGTTAGTGGTTTCTATATATGGGTTGCCGTGCAATGGACTGGCGTTCGGCTCGCTAGCACACCCCCTAAGTGGATACTCTGGACCATTATTTGAAGCATAAGCACAAACAATAGTCAGGACCTGTGCCCCTACCTTAGGGCAGAGGGAGGCTACCCTTTTGTCAGCTGGGAAGAATGGAGCATGGCGATTATGGGGGGGTGTAATGTCTCCTCTTCGTGCTGGGCCCGGCCAGTCTCCATGGGCAGAAGCCCAACCACCAGGTCCTTGCCTTTGAGCCTCTCCACCAGACCTGGCTCCAAGGGGGGACCTTGGTAACCCACATCCAGGCAGGGGAAATTGGTCCTTGTTATTTTAACTTTCCATGGGCGTCTTCTGAACTGCACTTAGTCTGGTCCTTCACCTAGGACCTGTTTGCCTTGGGTGACCTTACCAGGAGCATAATTCCCCCGACAACATAGATCACAGGATCATTAGGGCATGCAAACCCCTCCACCACGATAAGGTGATGATTTAAGGAGGGGTAATGATGATAATGATGAAGTACTGTATCTAAAAGATATTATTACCAGGGCGGGCATCCAGGAGAGTATTTAGACAGGTCTCAGAACTGATGTAAAAACATTGGGTATTTATTTGCATGTTGTGCAGAATAGACTGAACATCTGGAGTGCAAAAGCCTTAAGGAAAGTGAATATATGTGTTGGCCAGATTTTCATGTCAGCCTGTTTAAAAAATGAGTGTTTTCCTAATTTTTTAAAAGCGCACCTTGCTTACAGACACGAATTCTTCCCTAAGCAAATGGAAGTTAATGAAACGTGTGCTGAAAGTCATCTTTCGTCGGAGGAAACTTACGTTCAAGGCATTATCAGGAACCCAGACTATCCATTTACTGATTAATCACGATGACATTGTTTAATGGAACAGAAAAGGTTCAGCAAAGTTTCAGGACCTGGGTGTAATGAGAACATAAACAACACACAGTTCACCTCTTACGTGAAGAACAAGTCTGATGTAATAGAGTTGATTTGTGAAGATTTTCTTAAATTTTTTTCATCTGGAGCAGATGCAGAGAAAACGGCAGCACGTTTCCAGAAAGGAATAAAAAAGAATTCTGTAAAAACATTCTACAGACTCATACGGCACTTAGATGTTCCTTAAAGTCAGCACCAACACATATACAAAACCATTCATACTAACGCCTAGGAGAAATCCGGAACAGCCATTTAGCCTGCTGTGCATGTCATAAGACTGTGGGAGGAAACCAAAGTACCTGGAGAAAACCAACGCAAGCACAGGGAGAACATGCAAACTCCACACAGACACGCCCTTAACCCAGGAATCGAACCCAGGCCTTCTTCCTGTGAGGTGGACGTGCTAACCACTACACCACAATGTCGCTCAGTTATTATTATTAGTGTTGTTGGTATTATTATTATTATTACCATTATTATTACAATTAATAGTAATAATAGTAATAGTAATATTAATAATAATAATAATAATAATAATAATAATAATATATTTGCAAAGCTTCATCTGTTTTATTTTTCCCTCCTATAATGGCACATGGAGTGGAGCAGTTTTTAGCATGTTCACCTCACAGCAAGAAGGTACAGGGTTCGATTCCCAGGCTCAGGGCGTTTCTTTCTTAGAGTTTGCATGTTCTCCCTGTGCTTGTGTGGATTTTCTTGAGGTATTCTGGTTTCCTCGCACAGTCCAAAAACATGCACAGTAGGCTACGTGGCCGTTCCAAATTGCCCCTCGGTGTAAGTGTGAGTGTGAATGGTTGTATGCGTGTTGGCCCTGCAATGGTCTGGCGAGCTTTTCGGGGTGTACCCTGGGGTGCATCCCCATGACCCTAATTAGCATTAAAATGGCTTAAAAAATGAATAAATGGATGGTTGAATAATTTCACATGACTGTTTTTGAAAAACAATTTGGGAAAAAAACTAACAAGTCCAATGTTAAACCTTTAAGCCCAAATTTGCAATAACTATGTTTTTGCTTGATCATTGTATGAAGCCATACTCTGATGTATCTTGATCTGAAATAACCTTGCAAGTCTTTCATACTAGTACTAACATGCAAGGTGTTTCAAGATCATGGAAGACTTGAAGATGGCATCTGGCCACCATTTTTCATAGTGTTATTCTCATCTAGCTGTAACATTCGACAATTACAGCATTTGGCACACACCCTTATCCAGAATGGCTTACATTTTTATACAACTGAGTAACTGAGGGTTAAGGGCCTTGCTCAAGGGCCCAACAGTGGCAGCTTAGACATACTGGAGCTTGGACCACCAACCATCAGATTAGCAACCCAGAGCCTTAATCACTGAGCCTCCACTACTCATCTACCTTTCTTTTCTTCCTCTTTTTTCTCCTCCATCTACCAGGCCTGTAGATTGTTGAAACCTTTTCGGAGGTCTCCACTATTCTCCTGGGTCCTGACTTCTTAAACTAAGAACCCAGAGGAACATAGGGAGGACATTCAAAACGCTGCACAGACCCAAGAAGCCCAAACTTACATTTCCACCCTGGAGATCCCTGGAGCAGCGAGGCTGTAATTCCACCCACTGCACCAACAGGACCCACAGATAAAACATTAAAATCAACAAATATGATCCTAGCTGGAACACTTGCTGAATATTTAATTCAGTAATGTCACTTACAGTGATTAAAGTCTCATAAAAATATGAAAGTCTTGGTGTGTACTTACTGGAAGTGTACAGTGTCTGCGTAAACCCCCTGTTCCAGCCAAATATCCAGCTTGAGATCGCAAATAGGCATCGGATATTGTGGCAGCCATGTTATGAGTTCTCTACGGGGATAAAATGAAAAACAATGGGGCAGAAATTAGATGGAGGATTAGTGGTAATCCCATTGATGGGTGAATTCAGGCAGAAAAAAATACGATTAATCAAATTGTCCTCTAGTGTCATTGTGGGCTGTCGGAAGAAAAACCTCTATAATCCCGATAAAGGCTATAAACTTTTGTCTATATGAAATACTTTCATTTATAATGAATGCTGCATGGGAGGCATGGTGGCGTAGCAGTTAGCACCCCCTCCACACAGGAAGAAGGTCCTGGGTTCAAGTCCCAGGCTCGGCGAGGATGTTTCTGTTTGGAGTTTGCATGTTCTTCCAATGCATGCATGGGTTTTCTCTGGTTACTCCGGTTTCCTCCCACAGTCCACTGGGAGACATTCCCATTAGGCTAATTAGCTGTTCCAAATTACCCCTAAGCAGGGTTGGCACTGGCTCAAGAAAGCAGTTAGCCAATGTGGCTCAGGGGCTTGAATACCTCCCAGCCACAGTAGGATCCAAGTAGCCACACTATTGATCACTTACCTGTGGTGAAAGCAATTAGCCTCAGACAACGTAAAAACGACACAGAAGGTGATTCGGTGTTAGGTGATCGTGATTCTGAGATTGGTTTAATTTTGCTCGAAATAGAAATAGCAGTTATATTTTCTAAAGGTTTTTGAAACAAGGTTGCTGTTCTAGGGGGCGGTGGTGGCCCGGTGGTGGGGTGCTGGTTTACAGATCTGAAGGTCGGGGGTTCAAGCTCCACCATCACCAAGTTGTCACTGCTGTCCCTCCAGTGCAGCTAACTAGGTTATCAAAGGCCAGCCATGTCTCTCACTGTCTGTGGTGAGAGGCGTGTAAAGGAGCCATTGTTGTCGTTCGTAAAGAGTAGGCCACTGGGATAACATGCTGTTCATTGTTTAAATCTGGAATTAAAACTTCTAACATGCCAAAATACCTGTTAGCACACAGGCCTTCATATGTTTCAAATGCAGACTTAAACATATCTGTGTGAAACTGTGAGTAGGTTCTACACACACACACACACACACACACATACAAAACCATGCGGCATATTTTTCTAAAAATACATTTTGTTCAGAGTTTAATACTGTTTAGTGCCACATTAGGTTTTCAAAAAGTTCTGATGAGAAACCGGGATTTTTTTAATCCAGCCCTAATTTCTGTGACCATGGCGACAAGTTTCACGAGTCATTTTGAATGGATCGGGCGATCATTGACTCACTGCCATGACTGATGGCATGGGCCGTACCAGCATGGCTAGTTCAAGGTGTGTTTTACATCGCCACATGGGCTTTTGACTCACCATTGACTGCCTTTTGACTCACCATTGACTGGATTGTGAATAGTTGTGTGTGTTGGATCTGCGATGGACTGGCTTGCTGTTCAGGGTGTACCCAGCCTTTGCCCAAAGTTTGCTGGGATAGGCTTCAGAGAAGTGGTGGCTTAAGGCTCTGGCCTACTGATCCAAAGGTCAGGGGTTCAAGCCCCAATACCACCAAATTGCCACTGTTGGGCACTTGAGAATCTCTTAATTGCTCACTTGTATGAAAATAATAAATGCCAGTATCTCTGGATAAGGGTGCCTGCCAAATGTCATAATGTAAATGTAAATTTCCAGCTTCTACTGCAACCCTAATATCATTAGGTGGTTTGCAAAACTAAATGAATGAATGAATGATGCACTGGTGTCAACACTATTGCTTTTGTCATGCCTGCTTTGCTAATAAGGTCTTTATTGTGTACGTCTCATAGTTCTGGGCATCTTTATCCGAGACACAGCAGGGAGAAGATAAATGTTGTCGGTTTCTTGATTTTTGGGGGGCACGGCGACGCAGTGGGTAGCATTCCACCTCACAGACACAAGGTTCTGGTTTTGAGACCCGTTTCTATCTGGAGTTGACATGTTCACCCTGTGTTTGCATGGGTTGTCTCCGGGCACTCCGGTTTCCTTCTATAGTCGTAAGACATGCACAGCTAACTGGCTGTTCCAAACTGCCCCTAGGTGTAAATGTGAATGGGTGTTTGTTTTTTTTTGTTTTTTTCCCACTAGAGAACAGGCTCTGCAGGGGTTATGTAAAACTCTCAGGGAAAAGCATGCACTGCAACAGAACTCATGAAAGTGTCCCAGTGCATCATGGGTACCATGAACCAGAATATTGGTTTTGTTTTATTAGGACAAGTTGCAGTAGTGACTATAAGTATACAGTTTAAGAGGGTACATTGTTTATGATTGTAGCATGTGGTTGTTCTTTCTCATGGCACGCTCATTCGGATAAACTATGTATTTATAATTTGAACAATTATATACACTCTCAGTCATTTGCCGAATCACTTAATCTTACTACTAGGTTCACAGGGAGGATAGTCCCTACAGGTGAAGGCAGGGTACATCCGGAATAGCTCACCGGACCATCACAGGGCAACACACACACAAGCATTCACACTCACAATGACGCGAGCACGGGGAGAACATGCAAACTCCACATAGAAACGCCCGAGTCCGGGACTCAAACCCAGGACCTTCTGGCTGTGAGTCGGAAGTGCTAACCACTATACCACCGTGCCACCCCACAGTTGACAGCTGACAGGTGTGCTGGTGATCATGTGATGCATCAGTAAATAATCAAGTGTCTGGGAATGGTGAGGTGCATTCTGGGAAGTGTGCCTAGTAGGGTCTTAGCTGAATCTGGTTGAAGGTGGAGTGCGCCCTGTACAGCTTGCCAATTAATCACAGGGCCAACACATAGACACCTATTCACACACACACACACACACACACACACACCTAAGGGGCAATTCGGAACAGCTAATTAGCCCTGAGTACATGTCTTAGGAAGGCAACCAGAGTATAAAGAGGAAACCCACTGTGATGTCCCGCTGTAGGATTTAGGTCATGTCTGCCTGTTTGACCTGCTCTCTCCTCTCCCGTGTGTGTGTTTTCTGATTACAGGCTCCGCCCTGATTATTCCACCTGTTCCGCATCCCGTCGCAGGAGAAAAGGCCTTGTTCCCGTGCCAGATCGTCTTGGGCCGTCATAGAGAGAGGACGTATCTCAGTGTACGCACCACGATCCAGCCGACATTTCATAGTACTGTTCATGTACCACGTTAGCCGTGTTCCTAATAAAGGATCCTGCATTTGGGTCTATCAGTTCATGGTACCAGCGTAACACTCACGCGA
Source organism: Neosilurus mollespiculum (assembly GCA_030014195.1). Lineage (NCBI taxonomy): Eukaryota > Metazoa > Chordata > Actinopteri > Siluriformes > Plotosidae > Neosilurus > Neosilurus mollespiculum. Next base: position 43,344,993 of record JAQMYF010000021.1, read on the forward strand.
GCACGGGGAGAACATGCAAACTCCACGCCCTTGCCGAGCCCGGAACTTGAACTCAGGACCAAAATGCTGTGATGAGTACGTGCTAACCACGACCTCACTATGCCTGCCAATCACTATCCAGAACACTAGAATGAACCTGCATTGAGAGTAATGGATCAAAAGTGTTATCTTTGGACACATTGTGATTTCATGACATTCCTTTAAGTCAACAACTCCAAATATGGCTCAGAGTGTCAATCCAATGACTGAAATGAAGCTGTGAGCATTATCCGGCGCCATAGAAATAGAAAACACGGCAGTGCGGATACATTCTCTGAAGGCTTTATGGATTTGTCCACAAGCTTTAAAGTGTTTCTTTTTTTTTTTTTTTTTTTTTTTTTTAAGTGCATACTATTTTCCAGCATGCCATCAATGAATATGGAGTCGCCATGACAACCAGATGCAACACTTGGCCAAGATTGTACACACTCCGCAGTAGGAACCCAATTTAAGACCATCCATAGTGTCGAGATAAAAGTTGCTAGCTCCTGAGTTCACTCTCACTCTGTTCCCAGTGTTGGCTGTGTTTGATGAACCAACCACTCGTCATCTGGAGTCACAGTGTTGAAAACCTCTCAAGAAATGCTAATTAAAACAGCCAGGCTCTGTGATGCTAATTCTAAATTTAGAAGCTTGCTTTTCTATGGAAATACTGTGTAACAAATCAACACCCGCCCCTATTCTGAGAACAAACACTCAGTGGCTGTAATATAAAATAGCTATTTCTGATATTGGTGTGGTTTTGATTTGTGCTGCAGTACATGGTTTCTGTTTTTTTTTTACAATTCTAAACCAGAGTCCATGTTCTGGCCAGAGCTTTTCTTCTGATTAATACCCTTTTTTTTTCTCCCATAGAGAAGAAGACATGAGAGACTCTCTGCTGATGAACCATAATGGAGAGCTAATGCACTGGGCAATGGATAAAGCATTCCTGTGTAAAAACCAGCAAAATATCTTCTTGATAATATTATTATCCCTTGATGCTCACTGAAACCCCACTGATAGTGGCTTATTAATATGTTCATGTTCTCGCTACATGGTGGGGAAATGGCTTGAAGGAACAACAAAACATATACATCTGAGATGTGCATTAAAAATGATTGATATATATATATATATATATATATATATATATATATATATATATATATATATATATATATATATATAGAGATAGAT
>JAQMYF010000021.1:43409961-43422795 GCA_030014195.1 Neosilurus mollespiculum
CCTCTCACCACAGACAGTGAGAGACATGGCCGGCATTTGATAACCCAGTTAGCTGCACTGGAGGGACAGCAGTGACATCTCGTTGATAGTGGGGCTTGAACCCTCGACCTTGGGATCAGTAGTCCAGCACCCTACTACCGGGAAGCCTAATTCTTTAAAAAAAAAAAAAAAAAAAAGTGCTTATCATCAAATAGTTTCATTGTAACTTGTGTTGCTTTTCGTGGAATAAGTCGACAATAAACTGCTACTCATCTCGAGTTTCCTTTCGAAGCTCATTCAGAGTGCACACAGCTCACCTGACCGAGTCTGTCATGGTTAAAATATGTAAAAAGGAAACTATTAAAAAAAAGTCATATTTTACACTAAATTAAATATTTTACACTAAATTGTATACACTAAAACAATTACGCGCCTCGTGTTCGGTGAATGTTGCTAAATTAAATGGCCCTTAAGAATTATTATTATTTTTTATTTTTTTACTGTTTATCAAAAATGTGTATGTGTGCATATAGATATTAAAATAAAGAGAAGATCCTTGGAACAGTGCTCACATATTTTTCGTCTGTGGCAATGCTATTAAGTATGTATGGAAAAATCCAGTTCTAGTTATGCATGTAACTGTATTTTTATGAATCCTGGGAAACTACCAGGGGTCATGAAGCACCCTTGGGTGTATACGTGCCAAAGCCGGGCGTTGGTGGGTCACTGGTTAAGGGTCTGTATTCAAGCCCCAATACCACCAAGCTACCACTGTTGGGCCCTTGAGCTGGGCCTTAAACCTATCCGATCCATGGGTTGTTCTCTGATTCCAGCTTCTAAGTGACTGGGATGCAGAAAAAAAATTATTTCTCTCTGTTTCGTGTTTGTATATGTGACTAACAAGACTTTCTTCCTTTTTTTTACCAAATTTTTGCCAGGATATAGCGACCTTTTCACTGAACAAAGCCTGTATCCCATAGAGAGATCACATGTTGGCTCCATGCAAACTAGGACTAAAGGAATTCTATGAATGATATTGCAGTCTTCTTCTTCTTCTTCTTCTTGATGGCGTTTATTGCATTACCGCCACCAACTGGTATGGGGTGTGGACCAGAATGTCACTCAAAAAAACCCCCAAACAAACAAATAAATAAATAAATCATTCATATTCTTCCAAATAAATGCGTTTGCCTCAAATAATGAAATAAGGCCTGATAACTTACACGTCTTGAATTCTTTTTCAGTAAATCATTGAGATCCCGTTCAACTTTCATTCTGTTAAGATTTTGAATACTATAATGACTCCTTTTTAAATATTTAGTGCAAGTCTTTAAACCACGGATACAATCAGCACTGCGAACCCCTGCCTTGCCAGCTATCTCAGAGTCACAAGCAGGACCATGTGGTGGTTACAGAAGCCTATAGAGGGTGGGATAGAATGGTCAGTCTTGAGGCAGTTGACATCTCCAGTCTTGATTTTTTGACTGTAAAGAGATTCAGACAGTGACTGCATCAGTGCAAGTGCCCTAGAGGATGGTTATGCACTCAGTATAGTGAGAGGTATTTATGTCACTGTACTGTGTCACAGTATGTAGTGTGTGACATGTCACGTCATGACACAGGGCACCTTTCAGCTGTCAAATCCTTTAATAAGAAGGACTCTTGGGCACTGGTTTTCTGAAACTCACCACCACTATTTGTTTTAAGTGAAATAGAGGGTCAGTTCAAAAGATTTTTAAAGCCTCAGCTTCCTAAAAGGTGTCTTACCATTCAGCAAAATAAATAAATAAATAAATGAATGAATAAATAAGTGTTAGCCTTTCTGAAAGGAAAACAATCAGGTGGAGGTTTCTGTGTAGCACTTTTAAGGCTTCCCCCAAGGTGCACAACTCAAGAATATGTAATGTTTCTAGATTTAGAACTGTGTTTAAGATTTAACACAGCCAGGTGTGGTAATTGCTTGTTGTGGTAAAGGAAATAAGGTGATATAAAGGGCTCAGTGCATAAAATGTTCAGTCTTACACTCTTACAGAAGGAGTATGAAGCTGTATCATTCCTTGCTGGCGTAGTGCAGTCAAAGGAGTATTGTTTCCTTCAGATCTTTAGAATGCATCTGGAATGATATACAGTTCATCTCAAAATCTGTGTATATACTATCCATCCATCCATCAATCAATCAATCAACAAATCTATTTGTCTATCTATCTATTCATCTATCTATCTATCTGACAGTGATTTCTGGAAGTGTTCCTGAGCTCATGACTGAATCATGCCTGTTTTTTTTTTTTTTTTGTTTGTTTTTTTTGTTTTTTTAAATACAGTGCTCCCTGATGGCATCCCATATTGATCGTCAGCCTTGTTCCTTGCACACAAAGATTTCTCCAGATTCCTGGAAGCTATTAATGATATGTACTGTAGATGATGAGATATTCATTCATTCATTCATTCATTCATTTTCTAAGCCGCTTAATCTGAATTAGAGTCACAGGGAGGCGACCTCTGGCTGAGGGCAGGGTCCACCCTGGACAGCTCACCAGGCGATCGCAGGGCAACACACACACACAACCATTCACACTCACACTCACACTCACACAGGGGTGTTTTGGAACAGGCAATCAGCCTACTGTGCATGTTTTTGGACAGTGGGAAGAAACCGGAGTACCCGGAGGAAACTCACGCAAACACGGGAAGAACATGCACAAACTTCACAAAGAAACGCCCCAAGCCCAGGAATCGAACCCAGGACCTTCTTGCTGTGAGGCGGATGTGCTGAGCCACCATACCGCCACAGTGATGAGATATTCAGTCTGCAATTTTACATTGAGGAACATTGGGCCTCGTTCACTAACCATTCTTACAAAGGAATTCATTCTTGACTCTCACTTACGCACTTTTCTGGCTTCTCCAATAATTCCTTATCTGGGATTTGTTCTTAGTTATGAACAGAGTCTCTGACCATGAAAGAGCACTCTTATGCACATATCGGTGCTGAAGTGATGCTGCGAAACCGCTACAATTTTCCTCTTTTTTATTCATTCATTCATTCTTTTATTTTTTAAACCACTTAATCCTAATTAGGGTCGCAGGGAGGCTGGCGGCCATCTCAGCCAACTTTGGGCAAAGGCGGGGTACACCCTGTACAGCTTGCCAGGCCATCGCAGGGCCAACACACATACAGGCATTCACTCTCACACCTAGGGGCAATTTGGAACAGCCCATTAGCCGAATGTACATGTCTTTGGACTGTGGAAGGAAACCGGAGTACCCGGAGGAAACCCACGCAAGCATCGGGAGAACATGCAAATTCAACACAGAAGCGCTTAGAGCCCAGGAATCGAACCCAGGCCCTCTTGCTGTGAGGTGAACCTGCTAACCATTGCACCAACCTGCCACCGCCTTCTTTTTAATTTTGTTCAATTTTTTTCAATCCATAATATAATGTGGGAGAATGATTTTTATTTTATTTTATCATTATTATTATTATTATTATTGCCAAATTAAGGAATTATTTACAAATAATTCTGTTACAAAGCATCATGCAAAGAAATATCACTTCATGACATATCAATTACGTACATTGGAAACCATAGCTAAATTAAAGATTGGTGATGCTGTTTGCAAGGAAAACACAGACCAGTGATCGTTGCTACTATATAGTGTTATTATTATTATTCGTTTTTGGATGTCCAAGACTGTCTCCGTGATCAGACGACGGGAATGGGACCTTAGGGCACAAGTGGAAGGTTCTACTGCTGGATTCTGAACGTGAGGTTCCAGATTCTGCTTCAGTGGATGTTGGCCCAGGCAAGCAATCTGTAAATAAACTGTAACAGCTTTATTCTAATGTTTTAAATATTTACCCCTGTCTAAATGTCTAAAGGTGAAGTACAAGCGGTGGCAGGGTGGCACGGTAGCATAGTGCTTAGCTTTCCCGCCTCACAGCAAGAAGGTCCTGGGTTCAAATCCTAGACTGGACAATGGCATTTCTCTGAAGAGCTGGCATGTTTCCCAATGCTTGTATAGGTTTCCTCAGGCACTAGCTTTAAAATAAATAAATAAATAAATAAATTGCCTCTAGGTGTGAGTGTGACTGGATGTATGGCCCTGCAAAGGACTGGCAAGCTATTCAGAGTCAGCTGACGTAGGCTCCAGCTTCCCCACGACCCTGGTAGGATTAATCAGTTTGCCAAATGAATGATTAAAGACTTGAAGATACCACACCCCCGACACAAGGGAAGGTACAGGATAGTGGGCCATCCTTATTTTTCCGAGTGCACCCTGTCCTGGTGGAGAAGAGCGTGGAGAGGTCCATAGAGAGGAGATGGAGTCGAAGCACTGTGTGATTTTTGGGAGGGTCTGGTGTTGAGTTTGAGAGAGAGAGAGAGAGAGAGAGAGAGAGAGAGAGAGAGAGAGAGATCAGAGCAGCCTAAAAAAGGAGGGCAGGAAGCTCCCCCACCCGCACACCAAGAGATCCTATAGGCTCTTACTGACTACTAGGCTGAGTTAAAACTACTGCGGCACCTCTCTCTCTCTCTCTCTCTCTCTCTCTCTCTCTCTCTCTCAGAGAGACAGTCTGTCTCTGTCTCTCTCTCTCTCTCTCTCTCTCTCTCTCACACACACACACACACACACACACACACACGCCGGCGCGCCTTCAGTCTATCCCACCCCTCTCTCACTCTCTCCGCAGGATCGGGACGGCTCCATCATGTCCGCGGCGCGTCTCAGAGCCTCTCCGGGAAACTAAAGTACGTGTTCCTTTCTTCTTTCAAACCTGGAGCTCGGTGAGGACGCGGAGAAACGCCAAGTGAAGCACATGCGTGGAGGATTTTCGTGGATTTTTCAGTGCGTTTCTGAAAGCGCGGCGTCATGTCTCCGAGATAAGCGCGCATCTTCTCTCAGTGTGCGTGCGTGCGCGCGTGTGAGTGCGTGAGTGTGTGCGTGTGTGAGACTGAGTGAGTGTGTGAGTGAGTGTGAGTGTGTGTGTGTGTGTGTGTGCGTGTGTGTGTGTGCGTGTGTGTGATGTTACCTTGTGGAAGGTGTGCAACGGGAAAGACGCTGGCTGGACTCGACATCTGCATCTGATCTGCTGTGATTCTGGAGTCGCCATGTCCCTGGAATGAAGGAAGACAAATCAAGCATGGATATAATCTGGGAAATACTCATCATCCTTCAAGCCAATTTCATCGTTTGTACAACAGGTAAGTTTACGCAGCGCGCTCGGGTGTTTGGACGGAGGAGGAGGACTGGCTGATGTTCATGGAATTAGAGAAAAGAAATAAAAAAGTTCAAATGCGCGTAAACATTCAAAAATGAAAGCATCTTGATTTCAGACTGCGGGGAAAATGCCAACAGATCAGAAGGGATTTTTTTTTAATCATTATTATTTGTGGAAGATGGATATCACTGATTTTGGAAATCTGGTGAGAAATTTTTTTTCAGCCTCCTCCAGAGTACGTTACAAAAAAAAAAAAAAAAAAAAAAAAAAAAAATCAAGATTGTTTTTATCACCCGGGTTTTACTTCTTTGCGCACTTTTCCGCATGCGCACGCTCCATACATGCCTTTCTCTTTCTATTTCTCTTTCTCATCCTCTTTCCGTTATGCAATCGCATTTATCAAATAAACAAAAGGGGGAAAAATAAATAAATTACAAAATAAAAAAAAAAAAATAAGAGCTATGGAGTGACGTACAGACTCCCATTCATCACTACACCTCAATCATCAGCTCATCTCTTTACAACTTACGGGTTTTTTCTTCTCTTTTTAAAATGTTCCCCTCTGAGACAGCATGCTGGGACACCCACTGTTCGGAAAAAAAACCCAGCCATGCAAGTGCGGAGATGCGCTCTTGTATTTTATGGGAATTATTATTTATAATGTACTTCCTCTCGGTTATAAACTATATAGGGGGTGATTTGGCACCGTCCTGTATTGGCAGAGTCTTAAAGCGAGATAGTGTCCCATCTCTCTCTCTCTCTCTCTCTCTCTCTCTCTCACACACACACACACACACACACACACACACACACACAGACTGCACACTAACCTGCAGTAACAGAAATAACTCTCCATAGCCCCGCGAGTCTGAATGTGAGCTCAGGGTCCGCATTACACAAGAAGAACGAGTGCGTCCTTTTATCAGGATCTGGACTTGTTCCGGTTTTGCGCTCCCTCTATGAAGGGTTTATGAAGCGCCTCCAGAGCTGATGCGCGCGCGCACACACACGCACACACACACACACACACACACACACACACACACACACCTCTGCCGAAACACACCCGCCTGTGAGGAGGGACTTCCATCCTCTTCTTTTTCTAATGGCAAAATATACTGTACCTAATTAATATATATATATTTATATCATTATTATTACTTGATTGATTGATTGATTGATTGACGTTAGTTCTCAAGGATTTGACGCACCCCCCTCCCACCCCCACCTCCATCCCTTTCAGATTTCGTCAAAACCACACCCCTGTGACACCCTTACTTATTCTTACGCTGTGATTGGTCAGTTTCCGACACGCATAAAAGATTTCATATAGGCGACAGAAGGAACGGAAATCATTGCCTTATATTATCAGTAATGTGAAGTAAGTTTAATAAGATTCTGTTAACGACACTGTCCCGTATCCAGTAATACATCTGCTCCTTTTTTATAGAGAACTCGATTTTGGTTAAAAAAAAATATAATAATAATAAAAATAAAAAAGTCAATAAAATATAAAGTAAATAATAAAGTAATTAAGGGCAGCAAATTACGTAAGGGTCATTTTTACTGTATATGCAATAACAAACAAACAAACAAACAAACAAACAAACAAATAAATAAATATACACTAAATAAAATGAAAACACTTGACTCTGTTCATGCCCTACATTTCCATTTTATTCTGTATCATATTTTCTATTTTGTTATTATTATTATTTTTTATTATTTTTTATTTATTTTTTTATTTATCTATCTATCTATTTATTTATTTATTTATTTTTTAAGTGGTTTGTGTTTAAAGGTCACATATTATGCCTGTTTTCAGACCTTTATTTTTTATTTTGGACACCAGTGGAGCACCGGAGTATGATTCCAAAAAAAAAAAAAAAAAAAAACTTCCACGATTATTGAGCATGGTTTTGACTATCATCCCTGTAATGCTAATTGTGAGTGTGCGCTCCGCCTCTGACTTCTGATTGGTCGCTTTTCTCCATCGCCCACAGAGTTCTGCCTCCCAGGGAAGCTCTGCTTTTAGGCAGTACTTGAATCGACACATGACAGTAGTGCACTAGATAGGGTAAAAGAAACTAGAGTTTGTACTTTATGTAGTGGAGTTCTATAAGGAGCAAGGAGTCGTTTTAGGGCTTTTTGTCTAACAGAGTATAAATACTACTTCACTGGGTCAGAGGCACCATGGAATGGATTAATCAGAGTCAATTTTTTAACATGCTTTTTTCTTCTGAGGTTAATTCATCAAAATGAACATGGTAAGGGGTTCATTAACTTTTCTTTTTATGGTTAACAAACAACTAGTGTGTTTCTACAGTGCATCTGAACACCTGAAATAGACATCTTTACAAAAATATGAACCTACATTTACCAGGAAAACTGTACAGGCTTGAATGTCTTCACTTTGTTACAATCACTCTGTTATAAAACTTTCCTTGATTATTGGTTTTCTGACAGCAGACTCCGAGTCAGTGAATAGTTTGTAATCAGCATTAACAACTCGATTTTATCGATTATCAGCACAAACACAAACAAAGCTATAATAATGTTACAGCTCACGCATCTGAATTCTCCACACAACCCTTTATAATTGGAACAGCGCCTTTCCTAGCCACAAATCCAGCTTTGTATTTTGGTTTTGTTGAGGAAACCATCCGGTGAGAAGTGGCTTGAACACACCTACACAAAAGTGTTTTCTTTTTTTTGCTTTTTGTTTTTCTTACTTGGAAAAAGAAAATCTATTCACTGTCACCTTGTAGTTTCCTCTGTGGGAAAACTTAACAAGGTTTGTTTTCCTTCACAGCCGTGAAAGCACTTCCTAGGAGCCCTGACAACAAGTGATAACTAACAGAACTAGCAGACACGGATGGGCGGAGATACCACTTTGCATTGGGAGGGGCAGTGGGGAGAGGTTAGCTAATCAGAATGCCCAGCATGTTGTAGTGTACTAGTGCACCCAAAAGAAGAAAATCGGTGAAAACCTTGTGTTTACAGCCAGATTAAACAGCCAGAGGGAAAACTCAAATGCTAAGCTCGTTATCTGACACAGTGGTGTCGTCTAACATGGCTATTCAACACTGTAACAACATTAATGTGTCAAAAAAGTAAAAAAAAAACCACGGAATAATACCTTCCCTTTAACCGCCATGGGCCCCCTGACATAGCTGAAATATACACGGTTTGTAATGAAACATAAACAAGCAACATAAACTCTGAATCAGCCAGTAATATGCACCAGATGTATTTCTATTTCCTGTTTATTTTGCAACATAATATTAATGGGTGAGTAATGGTGAAGATATGAAGCACCTGTTTCTCGCGTTGTGGAGAATTGTTGTGCTACTGGAACATATGGCTTGCGTTCAACCAGTGAAAGTGACTGCATGTGTAACTCATCACTGAAAGCTTCCAGACTCTTGCTCAACTCTTGCTCAGTCACTGTGCGGATGCTACCGTCAGATCAATATCTAATCTAAACTCTTGTGTTTTCTTTTAAAAATTGAAGACATGGGATTTGTCTCTCAACCAATCGTCTCTCTGCATGGCTCTCAAAATGAAGCTGATCACCTAAAATGAAATCTCAGCAAACCCAACCTGTTGCACTGTATATAACTGAGAACAAAAGTTCTCCAGAACAGTGGGCCCATGACAGTGCTTTAAATTCTTACCCATGCTCCTGGGTTTTGTCTTGGAGAAACTCCAAGGAGATGTTTCTGTAGCTGTGATCAATCTAATGTCGTTTGATAAGGCTGATTGCCCAAATATGTGGTCAAAACTAGCTAAAAATGACACCTGTGAGCCCCAAATGATGCTAAATGTGCTTGAATTCAATAACAGCATCATTATTTTCAAACATAAGGGCAGGGCAGTTTGCAGATATTGATCCATTGATCCATGATTCGGTGATATTCATGCTCGGACGAACGCCTCCATTTTTTGTCCTCTGATTCTGGATTAATGTACCATGAACGTGTCCCAGTTGCTTCGAGACTCCTTTAGGAAATTGGTGGATGATTTATTACTGCTTCCAAGGCTGAGTTTTTTTTTTCTTTTTTCTCTTCTTCTTCTTCTTCTTCTTCTTCTTCTTCTTCTGCTTCTTTTCGCCTTTGTATTATCACAATATTTGGCTACAGATGAGGTGTACTCAACATCCTGAGGATTAAAACTGAAAATCTTTCTTAGCATATCTGGATGAATTGGAAAACATGTTGACTGATAGTAAACCTTACACGTGTCATTTCAAGCATTTAACACAACCTCTATTATTCTGCTTACAGTCTTAGTTTTATTGAAGTCAGACTTTTGAGGAGATCTTTGCTCTTTCCAATTGACACTTGAACAGTAAGCACTAGAATGGACCTATAATAATAATAATAATAATAATAATAATAATAATAATAATAATAATAATAATAATAAACTATTTAAAATAACAATATTTAGAATTTATTATATTTTTAAATATTTGAACCCACATTAGTTCATTCTAGAATTTTCCAGAATGCTATACTATTTGCTCATATGATCACTCTTACTGTATTATTAGTCACAATGGTATGTGTTCACATCATACAGGAGTTAAAGTCACCATCAGTGCTTTTCTTCAGAATGTAATGTGTCCTGCTTTCTGTCCTTCAAGCTATAGAGGGCAGTGATTGCTCAGTGGTCAAGGTTTTTTGATTTTATTTATTTATTTATTTATTTATTTATTTATTTATTTATTCATTTATTTATTTATTTATTTATTTGCAACTGTAATATTGCGACTTGATTAAAAAATAACATGGAGGAGACCAGTAACCATCAGTTGCTTCTTTGTCATGCTTATCATGCTGTCATGAAGGGGAGGGGGGGGGGGGTATTTATTTATTTCACGATCATGGTTTGGCTCTACATGGTTTGCACACAGACAGAAAAATCGTCGCAAATGTGTACTGAAGTTCTACTTACCCCACGATTAAACATTTCTCTACTGATAGGTGTGGCCTCTTCAGGACTAACTCCGCCCACACCCACTTTCCAGAATGAGGGCTCAGTGATGAAAATGGTATAAATCATGTGTTATGGCCTTCACACTCATGAGCCTTTAAGACAGTGGAAGCTTTTGGAGTGGTGTCTTATATACAGTGCTGTACACCACTATCACCATAACAACACCAAGTGAGAAAAAACAGTAATCATTGCTCTCGTCCGGATCCAGAGACATGCTGATGCACACTCTGTGCTTAGTAAAATTTTTGTTTGTTTTTTCCGGCTGATCTGATTTTTATATCTTTCGGATTAGTGTGTCATTGTAAATAGCTTCCTTAAAAATGGAATCAATCTTCAAAGTTGTCTGGAAATCAAGTCTGCAGAGGAGCCGTGAGACAAAATGTATAAAATAATAAATTAATAAAATAACAAAGATTTTATTATTATTATTATTAGTATTATTATAATTATTAGTATTTTATTTTTTTAATTAGGTATTAAAATTTATATCAAACAGTATTATAAGATTATTTGACTGTTACAAGACGAGTGGTTGAGTAAGCTGGATAGGCAACCAACTGGTTCTTGTGTTTTAATATCCTCCATGTAACATTGGCTTGAAACTATTCACAGGGCGTTTGGAAAATAGTCAGTTTAAACACATAAACAAACAAACAAAGAAATAAATCATAAAAAAAAAATAATAATAATAATAATAATTCTATATAATTATTTGCCAGTATTTAAATGTTATAACATTTGCTTAAATTTACCATCTCATCATATGTATTTGTTTATCTGTTTGTTTGTTCATTCATTTATTTACTTTGTTATTTAATTTCTTAGTTAGTTTGTTTAGCTTTTTGTTTGTTTGGTGATTTATTTGTTTGTTTGTTTGTTTGTTTATATCCTTGTTTGTTTAGCCTTTTTATTTACCAGTTCATACTGTATTTTTTTTTTCTTAATAGGTTTTTAAATAATCATAAAAATGAAATAAAATTAAAATAAAACAAACTAACAAACAAATAAATAAAACGTGTCTCTCATTAATTTAAACCAGCATGACTCAAAAAGAATAAATAAATAATTCAGGGAAATTAAAGCACAGCAATTTTCTCAGGATTATTCTCCCCTATTAGTGATCATTTCTTACATCCTACTAATGATCACCCTGTTGTACGTTTTATCTGTTTGCATCTATATGTAATGTTCAGGAAACATTCAGGAAACAAGTTAGACCTGCTCACATTAAAGCAGCTATAAACAGTCCTTCTCTTATCAGTCTTCCTTTTTTTTTTATTTTCCAAGTCAATAAGATGAAAAAAAAAAAAATGCTGGAGGAAACAGAAAGTGCAAACCTTTACCATGTCACACACTGATTACACCCTGATTACTCGGATGTCTGTTATCAGGGTGAGAATATGTACACCATAGTAATACATGTCTGCGTGCATTAGCTGTTACTATAGCAACAATAACGTATTAGGATGTGCATGTTAATATCAATTTAGTAATTTGCAGCGGCATTACTGACGGAGTTGCTGTTATGTACAATTAATCGAAACCTACTGACCAGTCAGAATTGAGGAGAATTGGAAGCAAGCAGAAGTAATCAAAGCAGAGAGAGTGGAATGGCTTCGTGTTGTGCAGAAGCCTCTCAGGACTGCATGATGTAGGGTCTGGGAAATGAAATTTAAACTGAACTTGTTTATGAACAGTATGTTCCCTAGCATCAGTTTTCGGCAACCCTCTCTCTCTCTCTCTCTCTCTCTCTCTCTCTCTCTCTCTCTCTCGGGTAAATATATCCGTACAGGCAAAAAGAGCAATCAGTGCTAAGGTGATGATATGTTTGTTTTTTATATCCAGAAGCCAGAGCATATCCTTTACGAAATAAAAAAAGTTGCACCTTCATATTAATATAAATCTGCACTGAAGTTCATGAAGATTTCCATCGATTCGAATAAACCATCCCAGTCTCAGTGCTTCCATTTAAAGGCACAAAAAGGGACATACATCTCACATTAGTTTTTTTTTTTTTTTTAAACTGATGTACTACTAAGCATAACATCATCCGGCCTTGTTTCATTATGCAGTATGGAGTTGTTTGGATGGTGTAGATGTAGAGTTGAAACATGACCAGATGAACCATGACGTCTAATTATAAATAAAACGCCTTGCTATTGAGTGAATTATGTCCATTATGTAAATGTGCCATCAAACAATTATATGATTAAAGTGCTGCTCAGGGAGGTTTACTGTAGAAACAAATATAAAAACTAGATGCATTAAAATAAACTAGAAATGATGTAAAGGAGTGTGAGTAAAATTGTACTGTTGTGAAATTTATTAGAAATAGTAATGTGTTTTAATTCCGGAAGTTAAAACTATATTTTGAAGTAATAAAAGAGAGCATTTAATATTGCGAGTCCTTTGATAGGAATCTGTTTCACAATTAAGCAAAAGGATTAGATGCTGATTTGGTCACTGTAGTGGGAGCAATGGGTTAAATTAACTTAATTTGCCATAAATAGTGTAATCTGCAGCATAAAGAAATAAACATTGGGGCATAATATTTGGCAATAGTGGCTCAGTTGTTTAAGGTTTACGGATTCAAAGGTTAGTGGTTCAAGCCCCCGTACCATCAAACTGCCACTGTT
>JAQMYF010000021.1:43440223-43462241 GCA_030014195.1 Neosilurus mollespiculum
ATACACACTGATATGTCAGCATACACGCGTGTGTGTGTGTGTGTGTGTGTGTGTGTGTGTATACATATATAAAATGTGGATGGGAGTAATTGAAGCAACTGTATACACACAATTTCCTCCAGGATCAATAAAGTATTCTGATTCTGATTCTGATTAAAGTAAAACAGGAGACAGATATAATGCACAATCAATCAAAGTGTGGACACCATTGCTAATACATTTGATGCTTAGTACTATTGTCTAATTTGTTGGCCAGTATTAAACTAATGTAACCCGCCAAGTATGCAGCCACAAATAATAATGTTATGCATCTAAACAAGCTTCCTAATAAAACTTTGAGCACTCTCAATATTGCAACCAGCTTGATGACATTTTAATAAAAGCTTTTGAAAATGCCATCAATTAATGAATGAGTCAATCAATCTACCAGCCAACAAACCAACCATCTAACCAACAACCTGCAACTCAACCAATGAATCATCCAACCAACATTTGGCCAACATTTAAACCAAGTAATCAACCAGCCAACTGCTCAACCAATCAATCAACCAATGAATCACTCAATCAACCAACCATCAAACCAAGTAATCATCCAGCCAACCACTCAACCAATCAATGAACCAACCAACAAACCGATTAATCAACCAACCAACCAACCAACCACTCAAACAATTAATCAACATACCAATCGACCAGCCAACCAACCATTCACTCAACCAATTAATCAGTCAAGCAACAAACCAACTAATCAACCAGACAGCCAACCAACCAACCAATGAATCATCCAACCAACCAACCAACCACTTAAGCAATCATTCAATCAACCATCAAACCAAGTAATCAACCAGCAAACCACTCAACCAATTAATCAATCAACCGACAAACCAACTAATCAATCCACCAGCCAACAAACCAGCCAAACAAACAACCAACCAGCAAATCGACCAATGAATCATCCAACCAACCAACCAACCAACCAACCACTCAACCAATCAAACATCAAACCAAGTAATCAAGCAGCCAACCACTCAACCAATCAGTCAACCAACAAACCAAATAATCAATTAACCAATCAGTCAACCAACAAACCAAATAATCAATCAACCATCCACTCAACCATCCAACCAATCACTCAACCAATGAATCAAACGACTAACAAACCAAATAGTCAATCAACCAATCAATCAACCAACCAACCAACCATTCACTCAACCAATGAATCAACCAACCAAAAACTCAACCAATCACTCAAGCGATAAACCAACAAATCAAATAGGTAACCAGCCAGCCAACCACTCAACCAATCAGTAAATTAGCCAACAAACCAAGTAATCAACCAGACAACCAACCAACCAATCAAACAATTATACAAAATCTAGTGAGAAAATGAAATATTTGATTTAAATATAAACAACAAAATACATTTACAATAAACTATAGATGAAATGAAACTATTAAAGATAAGCATTTCTTGCCTGACCATTACAGGGCCAAAACACAGAACCGTTCACACCACACCTAGGTGTAAATTTGGAACAGCCAATTAGCATAATGTGTTTAAACTAGGGAGTGATTATGGAAAAAAGAGTACCCAGAAAAAAACCCACACAAGAATGTAGAGAACATGCGAACTTCATGCAGAAACGCCTGAGCCGAGCCCGGGACTTGAACCCTTTTGGTTTGAGGGGGACGTACTACCCACTACACCACCGTGCCACCTCGTTTTATGAACACATATTCTTAAAAAGTGTTATTTATATACATTTACCTGCAGAAAGTTTTTCAGAGTTGTGGGTACAGTGGATTCCAGCGTAACTTCAGGAAAAGGAAAAACTGAACCTGGTGCAGAAACAGCTGCTATAACATACAGTACCAGTCAAAAGTCTGGACACACCCACTCATTCCAACGGAGTGGGAGTTAATAAGATTTTCTTGGAGTGATAGCTATATGTGTCTACAAAACATTGAGGGAAAAATGATTCTGACTCAATAGGGCATGGGATTGCTCATAGATAATGATAACCCTCACTGTGTCGCTGATGTCAGTTGTTTTTAGTCATTAAAATTATTTAATATTATCCTGTATATTTTTATAATACACCACATTCTGGATTAACCACATAACACGAGAGTGAATTTAGTCTTGTGATCATCATTTGTAAAATAAGCTATTAAACCAACATTCATTCATTCATTTATTTTCTGAACCGCTTACTCCTAATTAGGGTCGCGGGGAGGCTGGCGCCTATCTCAGCCAACTCTGGGCGAGGGCAGAGTACACCCTGGACAGCTCACCAGGCCATCACAGATTAAACCAACATATCTGAGATTAATAATGTCATTATATAACTTCCTAATTACCGCATATACTTACCATCTTAACTAGACAGCACGGTGGTGCAGTGGTTAGGACTTTCACCTCACAGCAAGAAGGTCCTGGGTTCGATTCCCGGGCATGGGGCGTTTCTGTGTGGAGTTTGCATGTTCTCCTTGTGCTTGCGTGGGTTTTCTCCGAATCACCCCTAGGTGTGGGTGTGAATGCTTGTGTGTGTGTGTTGGCCGTGCAATGGCCTGGGCAGCTGTTCAGGGTGTACCCCGCCTCCACCCAAAGTCGGCAGAGAAGGGCGCCAGCCTTCCCGCGTCCCTAATTAGGATTACGCAGCTTTGAAAATGAGTGAATATTTTGACTAGACATTATTTTCAACAGAACTACTGAAGGGTGGCACAGTGGCATAGTGATTAGCACATCTGCCTCACGGCATAAAGGTCCTGGCTCTGAGTCCGGGGGCTCAGCGAGGGTGTTTCTGTGTGGAGGTTGCATGTTCTCCGTGTGCTTGTGTTGGTTTCCGCCGCGTACCCTGGTTTTCTCCTACGTTTCTAAAACATGCGGCTAACTGGGTGTTCCAAATTGACTATAGGTGTGGATGTGCTTGTGTGTGTGGGTGAGTGTTGCCCTGCGATGGTCTGGTGAGCTGTTCAGGGTGTACCCCGCCTTTGCCCAGTGTCAGATGAGGTAGGCTCCAGCCTCCCTGTGCCCCTAATAGTTATAAGCTGTTCAGCAAATGAGTGAGTGAGAGAGCTAATAAGGGAAGACCACTAACTGGCATAGTGAATTATTTGAACGTGTAACAATGTGAGAACAATGTGGTTTCATTTTTTAAAAGTAATGATAATGAATTTCATTCTTCTTCACATGGAAAATGAAGATTAGGCTGGACACTGCAACCAATTATTTCTAATTATTTCTCATTAATAGCTGAACCAATCTGCATGGGCGTTTGCATGAGTGATGACACTGATTCTGTAACTCTGTCAGGATCTCTGAATGGCCATACCATGAGCCACCATTAAAGCACTCCACTTAACACAAGAAGCAACACTCTGCACAGTGATAAAGCTCTGGGGATTTTTCCAAAGCTTGCTTTTACACCCACATTCCCTTGATCACTCCCAGAGGTCTGCACTTCAGTGACATGACCAGAATTTGGGATGGGGTCTTAGAGGAACAGGTGTTTGGCTTGTTTAAGTAGCTAATACTTGTCAAAAGACTTCAGCATGCTCCGTGTCAAGTTAATGACTACAATGATTGCATAAAAGATGAAATTTTTGTCAGCTTGCATTCTACGGTCTTGAGGTGGCATGGTGGTATATGCATTAGTACGTTTGCCTCACAGCAAGAAGGCTCTGGGTTTGACCCCTGTGCCCAGCAAGGACGTTTCTGTGTGGAGTTTGCATGCGCTCCCTGTGCTTGTGTGGGTTTTCTCCGGGTCCTTAAGTTTCTTCCCACAGTCCAAAGACATGCACATGAGGCTGATTGGATATTCTTAATTTGACCCTACATGTGAATGTGCACGTCAGTGGTTGTGTGTGTCGGCCCTGCAATAGCTAGGCGAGCTGTTCAGGGTATATCCCGCCTTTGTCCGATGTGGGCTGGAACGGGCTCCACCGTAATAAAGGTTTAAGCCGTTTGGAAAATGTAATGAAATGAAAAAGGCCGTGGTTTTGCATTTGCCATTGCGTACATGCACTCCGGTACTGCAGGTGGCGCTAGTAAAAGACCGGGACGATTTCTGTGACAACAGATAGAAGATCAAGGGAGATACAAAATCAAACACTTAAACCCAAGTACCAAGAGGATCTGTTTATTTATTCCATATTTTTTAAAGAGAAAAGTAAATAGGTTCAAAAGATGTAGCTAGTGTGGGACTTTAAATGACCAATTACAGGGCACACAACCACAGCATGATATGGTGAGCAAAGCCTCCACGTGGCATGCCGTTGCTTTATAATTACGTTCATCCAAACCCTCTAATTACATTGTCTCAGCATGAACAACACTAAGGCCTTAAGGAATGTTTGTGATTACATGGATAATTGGATATTGTGATGAAATTATTTATATGTTCATTAAATATTTGTAGTGAAGCCAAGCTCCACCCACCTTCCCTTCCCAAGTGCTCCTGTATCATATGCTCTGGTCCCAGCTTATCAAGCTAGGATATGCAGAGCAAAGCATTTCAGAGTACGGCACTTGTATATGTGAAAATAAATAATTAAACACAGTGGGACATGCTAATATAGAAAATATTCAATAACATGGTGATGTGATTCACTCTGCCTCTAAGTGGAGTTACTGCTATTAAACCAAAGTTGATTATTTCCCTGAATATTTCTATTATATTACAGCAACTTGGCTCTGGCTGTTGACCACCGACAACCTAAATGTGTTTTTGGTACGGTTTGTTCAGCTGACTTTAAGCAGGATTACACAAAACCTACTGACCCATGAAACTTGGTGGAAAGTTATATCATGGTCCAAAAAAAAAAAAAAAAAAGTTGACTTTTGGTGCAGATTCATTTAATTTATTTCACTTTCACTAACATTCCAAGATATGGCACTGTGCCTTCATTTCTGCGCTAGACCATACATCCTAAGGTTCAGCAAATGGCAATAAAGCTTAATAGTGGGTATGCATCAATGGCACTGTACCACCGGCACATAGCCCTTTTAGTCAGGCTGAGTGGGAAAGCCTTGGCTACTGCATTGTGAAGCCGGGTGTAAAAACAGTTGATTATTTGCTTAAATTAAACGGACTATGACTTGAATGAGTCTTCAAAAGAGCTGGTGGTGCATTGACATTCGTATGTGCCTGATTCTGACACAGGAAAAATACGCAAGACATGCATTATTTCACAGAACAATTAGAACATTTCATAGAAAAAAACAAACAAACAAAAAACACAGCTTTAGTTTGAAATAATTCAAATAGTTTTGGACCTGCAGTATATCCGGATGAGCAGCATGGTGGCGCAGTGGTTATCACGTCCGCCTCACTGCAAGAAGGTCCTGGGTTCGATTCCCAAGCTCGGTTGTTTCCGTGTGGAGTTGGCATGTTCTCCCTGTGCTTGCGTGGGTTTCCTCTGGGTACTCCGGTTTCATCCCACAGTCCGAAAACATGCACAGTAGACTATGTGGCTGTTGAAAATCACCCCTAGGTGTGAGTGTGAATGGTTGTATGTGTGGTGGCCCTGCGATGACCTGGTGAGCTGTTCAGGGTGTACCTCGTCCTGACCCAGATTCGGCTGAGGTGGGTGCCAGCCTCCCCACGACCCTAATGAGGATTAAGCAGCTTAGAAAATTAATGAATGAGTATATCCGGATTAAAACAAAATAAATAAAATACACTGGTTGCGGTTGGAGGTTTGCATTCTCTGAGTTCCTTTCTAGTTTTTACAATAACATTACACCTTTTTCATTCATTTATAGTGACATTTTTTTGTAGGGCATTTGCAGACTAAGTGGTGTAATGATTAGTACGTCCACTACACAGCAAGAAGGTCCTGGGTTCGAGTCCTGGGCTCAGTAGGGGCATTTCTATGTGGAGTTTGCATGTTCTCTTTGTGCTTGTGTGGGTTACCTCTGGGTACTCTGGTTTTCTCCAGTCCAAAGTCATACATATTAATGTAACTGTAGTTGCAAATGTAGGCAATGGTGGCTTAGTGGTTAAGGCGATGGGTTACTGATCTGAAGGTCAACGGTTTAATCCCTTCTATCACCACTGTTAGGCCCTTGAGCAAGGCCCTTAACCCGTAATTGCTCAGTGATAAATGATAATTGTAAGTAGGTCTGGATAAGAGCGTCTGCCAAATGCTGTAAATGTAACTGGTTGTTCCAAATTGCCCCTAGGTGTGAGCGTGATGTGAATGTGTTGGCCCTGCCATGGACTGGCGAGAATTTTTAAGGTGAAGCCTACCTTCACAGTGTTGGCTGGTCCTTCTGTGAGTCCTAGTAGGATTAAGAGGTTTTGCGAACGAATGCATTAATATCTGCAAAACATGTTGGCCCTACTTTTGACTTTCAGTATATTCAGGACCAGCAATGTATTTTCCTCTGAAAACTAATCTTTGAACAAGTCACGTTATATAAATAAAGAACGGCAGCTCCTTTGTTATGCTTCAGAATAACTTATTCTACTCAAAGTTTGCATTTTGCCCAAAATATCACAATGAATTCCGTGTCCTTATTCTCAAAGTCTTTAATATCCTACAATTGAATATTTCATACTTAATATGGTAAATCACAAGCTAATTACCAGAAGCAAAGGCTTCTAAGAGGCGAACTCGGACTGTCAAGTGATTTTGTTCATTTCTTTTTTCTTTGTCACCATGCCGTGACATTTGGAGCCACTTAAAAAGGAAATTGGACAGTTAATCCGGTTAGTCCATTATTACTGGAGGACTTTATTAATTACAATGCTACAGTGTGTCTAATTCTTCCAGAGTGCAGTTTTTGTACTGCGAGGAAAGGAAATATTTACACCAGCATTATGAAATAGTGGTATTTTTATGCATGTTTTGCAGTCGTTTGAAGTGTTTAAACAGGTAGCTTATTTGATTTTCAGTTACATAGTGCCCCTGTGTAGGAGGAAAATTAAATATCCGGATTAATTTCCACATTTTACAGCCATGCTTTAAAAAAGTAGTAAAACTTTTTATGTTCTACCAGTGAAATGTGACCCGCTTCCCTCTGACACCCTAAAGAAAATCTCCAGAAGTGTTAAATGGGCATATGAAGAAATAGCTTTATTATGCTATACCCACTACGGGGATATGAAGTATTGGTTTTATATGCCGTGCTCACCCTATATAAAATTGCTTCTTTTATCTTTGCTAAATCCTCAACATTACTGTCATTGTTTCATTACATTTATGCTTCAAGTTTATGCTTCACGGCATAAAGATGCTACAGCAGCAAACTACTAGTAAATGACTCGGATCGAAAGTTGTCTTGCACGACGCATATTCTCATCTAAGGAGGTTTCATGTTTTAAATTGAGTTGAATAGAACCTCTGTTGTTGCCGATGTTGCTCATTAATTGGTTGTGACTATGTGATATTCAGTAGCTTATATAAAATCAGTCCCATATTACGGGTCACATGCTGAGATATGACTAAATGCACCAAGCTCATGGTTGCTATGAAGCTGAAGCTAATAAAGAAATTATTATTATTTTTTTTAAAAACATTTTCCAGCCAGTCAAAACTACACCAATCAGCCATAACATAAAACATATTCTGACCATTGACAGGTATATTAAGTTATACTGATTATCTCATTACACTGGCACCAGCCAAGGACTGGAATGTATTAGGCAGAAAGTTGATGTGTTCAAAGCACAAAAAAATGAGCAAGTCTAAGTAAGTGACTTTGAAAGGGCTACATTGTGATGGCTAAATGACTGGGTCTATTCACCTTAAAAAAATGCTGGTCTTGTGGGGTGTTCCTGGTGTGCAGTGGTAAGTACTCACCAAATGTGGTCCAAGGAAAAAAGTACAACCAGTAAACTCTCAAGAATGTCATAAGAACCCAAGGGAAGACTAGCATAGGCTAGTACATCTAGTCTGATCCCACAGAAGAGCTAATGTAGCCCAACCTAATGAAAGCATTAATGCTGGCTATGATAGAAAGAAGTCAGAACACAGTGCATTGCAGCTTGATGTGTACGGGGCAGCCTGGCCACAGACCAGTCAGGTGGTGTTAATGTTATGGCTGATCACTGTATATGGCATATACTAAACACCTACACTACTTATTGGGGTAAAAATGTAGGAGTGGAGCCTTGAGTGTGTTTTAGATCTAGTTTTGTTCTCCTGGATGGAGACCTGGGGCCTCATGTACAAAGACTTGCATGGAATTCCTACGGAAAAATGGCATACGCTTAAATCCAGAAAACGTCATACGCACAAAAAAATCCAGAGGTATGAAACTGTGCGTACGCATGAATCCAAGCACATTTCCTTTGAACATCCGAATCAACGTGGAATTGAGCGCACCTGTTGGAGTACCCGACCCCTCCCTGTCCACGCCCCCATTTAAATATGCAAACCATATATAAATAAACGCTGCGCCGGAGATTCCCCTCTTTGCAGGATCAGAAAACCCGTTCAATATGAGTAAGACTGAAAGACGCTAAATTTCACTGAATGTGAATTAGAGGCGCGCAAAAATGTACTGTTTGGCACACTGTCCTCCGGCATTAACAGCTAACACAAGAGGTCTGAGTGGGAGAGAGTGTGTGAGGCCATCAACACACGGAGTTAAAAAAGAAATGGTCAGACTTAAAGGTGGCCGTTATGCGGAGGACGGCTGCCCACCGCCAAAGTCTGGCCCAATCAGGCGGGGGACAGGAGAGGAGGACCTCACCCCGTTTGAGCAGATAGTTGCCACAAGGCGAGACACTGCTCTTTCAGGGGTGTTGGGAGCGCATGTGGGGGACTCCGATCACCCCCAAGGTAACTATGTCCATATTTGTAACTCACACGGTTGAATAGCCTGCTCACAGCCCTGCAAGATAGAGGTTCATGAGTAAATGTGTGCATGCTATTTGGTTTGACTAATTTAAACATGCCAGTACAAGAAAGAAGATATCCAAGGCTGACTCATGTTTAAGTACGATTCATTTTTTTAAACAGACAATGAGACGGAGGACACGCAGCCATAGCCTCGTGCCACAGACTCGGGGGATTTCTCCAGCATCCCCTGCGTCTCCAGCATCAGTGCACCCAAACCACCGGCTGCTGATGCCCGCCCGACTGGCCGTGTCCTCCCCGTGCTGTGCTGGAGTCACAAGAGGAAATAGTGAGAGCAATCAGTGACATAAATGACCACCTGGATCAGCTGATAGGCGTTCTCACAAATATCAGTGACTCAGTAAATGCATTGGTGAATTAGTGAATTCTGTGTCCTTGCCTCTTTGATGTGGTTGAAATCAACTACCCATCGCGCACACTGCCAGCTTGTAGTTCCCAACCACGCTGTTAATCAGGGTGTATGAATGCGTTGAACCAGGCCACTTCGCCACGATGTTAGTTAATTGCATTTGCGCATCACATGTGATCTGTACATTGATCGTATGAAAATGCTTCCTGTTGACACAAATTTATCCTGTGATGGCGCTTTTACAGCAATGTGTGTGCAGTCGACAGCGCCGATTACATTAGGAAAGCCGGCTCTCGCTGCTAATTTTCACATTATCAACAGTTTCCCAGCATCACCTCTAAGTGTCGCCAAAGGACCAACAGCTGCAGAAACATGTGTACGCCATCCGTGAAGTTGGCGTGAAGCACCGCACATTTCCACAGACATTTCACTCTTGATAGTTCTGAACTTTGCCGTGGGAAAGGACGTACGCCACGTTTTTGTGCGTACGCACCCTTTATACATGAGGCCCCTGGGGATTTAAGGCTACATTCAAAGGTATTGATTTTAGTTTAACTTTTCTGGACTCGATGGGCATTATCTTATAATAGTCATCATCATCATCATCATCATCATTGTCATCACTGTCTTCATAGTGTATCCTTAACAGGCATAGATTCCCCTACAGAGGTACAAAACTACTCTCTCTTGTAGCTAGTCTGCCTGCTTCGAAAATGAGTGTTTTTTTTTTTCCTTTTTTTTATTCATTCAGAAATGCTTTCACTCTTTTATCTCGAAGGGTACACACTATCTCTTTTTCCCCAAACACACACCTTCCATGGATAATCTCTCCAGGGTGCCATGATGTTTTATCTGCCCAAAATATGGAAATTTTTTATGATGTTCAGAAGTTAGGGTGATTTTATCCCAACATTTTTGTAAAGGTCTATTCAAATTATGCAGACTTCCTGCATGAAGTATTTACAACAGAGTCCAGACCACCACTTTTAAACACTTACCACGGGGAATGATGTCCTCGATCTCTGCGATTGAAAAAGCACAATTTATGAGCACGCTTGGAGCACGAGGTGGGTATAAAAAAGGAGGCAGGGTGCATTCACGAGATATAATTTAAAGGAATCGTGTTTTCAAGTTCATTAATATTCCCTATGAAGGCGCATCAAGGTCTGTTACGCTCTGTTAAGGTCCACTAAGGGCTGTTCAGCTCTACAGCGCTCTACCATGATTCCCACTTACTATCACAATTGGTGTCAAATTGTAATACCTCAGCATAATTGTGGGAAAATTTTCGACTGTCAAAAAGTTCGCCACGATCAGTGCTATCATCACAAATCCACCAAGTTACCTCAAGATCATCACAAATCCACCAAGTTACCTCAAGATCATCACAAATCCACCAAGTTACCTCAAGATCATCACAAATCCACCAAGTTACCTCAAGATCATCATAAATCCACCAAGTTACCTCAAGGTCATCACGAATCCACCAAGTTCCCTCAAGATCTTCACAAATCCACCAAGTTACCTCAAGATCATCACAAATCCACCAAGTTCCCTCAAGGTCATCACGAATCCACCAAGCCCCCTCAAGTTTATCACAAATCCACAAAGTTCCCTCAAGATCATCACGAATCCACCAAGTTCCCTCAAGCTCATCACGAATCCACCAAGTTCCCTCAAGTTTATCACAAATCCACAAAGTTCCCTCAAGATCATCACGAATCCACCAAGTTCCCTCAAGTTCATCACAAATCTACCAAGTTCCCTCAAGTACATCACAAATCCACAAAGTTCCCTCAAGATCATCACGAATCCACCAAGTTCCCTCAAGTTCATCACAAATCCACCAAGTTCCCTCAAGTTCATCACAAATCCACCAAGTTCCCTCAAGATCATCACAAATCCACCAAGTTCCCTCAAGATCATCTCAAATCCACCAAGTTCCCTCAAGATCATCTCAAATCCACCAAGTTCCCTCAAGTTCATCACGAATCCACCAAGTTCCCTCAAGTTCATCTCAAATCCACCAAGTTCCCTCAAGTTCATCTCAAATCCACCAAGTTCCCTCAAGATCATCACAAATCCACCAAGTTCCCTCAAGTTTATCTCAAATCCACCAAGTTCCCTCAAGATCATTACGAATCCACCAAGTTCCCTCAAGATCATCTTAAATCCACCAAGTTCCCTCAAGTTCATCACGAATCCACCAAGTTCCCTCAAGTTCATCACGGATCCACCAAGTTCCCTTAAGATCATCATAATTCTATTCCATGATCCCCCATGCTCATCTTGATTTTCTCAGATTGTGCTCCAGTATAAACCCAGTGTTAGGAACTTACATTCTCACTTGATGCTAAATGTATTATAGTGTGACACGAACATAAGCAACAGTAAAAAGAAAGGAAAGATAGCTATATTGAAAATCAATGAGAAACTGGAAACACTGAAATTATCTACATTAAAAAAATGAATAGAAGTTCTGTTATTAGTTCTGTATGTCACCAGTGTATTTCAATATTATTCATAATCCTAAATGAAATTATCACATTAAAATTAATCACTGCACATTTTAATTGAAAAGAAAATGGCTTCATCCCACATTAATACTTATTATTGCTAAGAAATAACACACAATGAAATAATAAGCCTATTACTCCCACCCAAAATTTCAGTGGTGGTATTGTAATCACCAGCATTTGTCTGTTCGTCCATTTGTTTGTTTGTTTTTTCCATGAACAAAATCCTGACCACTTCTGTGCTTGGTGGGAACACCGCCCTACCTGAGTCTCAGCGGTCATTTGATTTTGGAGAAAGAGTTCTTATCATTTTTGTAATGAGTGCTGATAGATATGCCGTTACTGAGGAACACTAATAGGAATCCGTATATGGACTTTCAAATGAGACAGTTGCCTTTGACCTTGAGTGACCTTGAAGGGTCAAACAACATCCACCTTGTAAATCCTTTAAAGAGAGAGATTTTTTTTTTTTTTTTTTTGCTAATTTGTTCATGCTCACATTCTATACAACATAACACCAGATAAGCACCTGAGTAATTACCACCAATGCCTGTATAGGGTTTATTGGCTACATTATCCATGCCGCATGGTGGAGGTACCTTGCCATCTTTGAGTGCCTGCTAAAAACTATTTTTAATGTGCTAATTGGACAATATTATTAATTTAAGCTATGATTAGATTTTATTTTTACCAAATAAGGAAAGTATGGCTTATTTTAGCAGGATACAATCAGATTTACCAAATTAATGAGGTGTTTATTTTATAATTTGAGGTAATGTTTTTAAATTCTGAACCTTTGGTAAAAGACAATATTAAAAAAAAAAAAAGAAAACAAAAAAGGATTCACAGTAAATACAGAAGGGACATCTTGCCTCTTTATTCTAGGGTTCATGCAATCTAGTGGACTAATCTCCTAATCCCATGCAGATGTATAAGGGTTTGTGTGTGTGTGTGTGTGTGTGTGTGTGTGTGTGTGTGTGCCACCATGCATGTTGTCCTGATATGTTTCATGTCTTTATTTATTTACTCATTTATTTATGTGTGTGTGTGTGTGTGTGTGTTATAATTTAAAGGTCGCTTAAATTAGAATATATTTGGTGATTTCGAACACATGTTCATGTCCTACTTTCTGCTGTTGCATGTAATAGTCTTGTGGAAGTTATAATAAATATTTTGTCCTTTAATATTAAATGGGAAAATATGTTTTTCTCTCTGAGATGGCCTGGCGAGCTGTCCAGGGTGTACCCCGCCCTCGCCCAGAGTCGGCTGAGATGGGTGCCAGCCTCCCTGCGACCCTAATTAGGATTAAGCGGTTCAGAAAATGAATGAATGAATGTTTTTCTCTTGGCATTGCGTCCATTTTCCCTCTTTGGAGGTTTTTACAATAAAAAGGTAGGCTAAGATATATCATCTGTTATAAAAAGGTCCATTTATCATGAAGCTACGGGGGCAGTTGAGGGGGATACCGTTGAGGTCATACTGATACAGAGAGCTCCTGTAGTAGCACTTTCTGAAGTGTGTAACTCTTCTCATAACTTTGCTGTGATTTATTTTTATTTCTTGGTCATTTATAAACATTTAAAATTACAGGATCTTTTAAAGTAACCTATAAAATCCCCAAATCCAGAATTTTACAGCACTGTGTAGTATTATACACTCATTAATATCAAAATGCACCCAGATGGTAACTGATTAGCATTTAAGATACAAGCTATGCTCATGTGCAAAAGTTTGCATCCCCAATGCTTTTTTTTTTTTTTTTTAATGGAAATTAAAGACAATTTCATTCTATTTTCCAAACCGCTTTATCCTTTATTAGAGTCATGGGAAGGCTGGAGTACATCCCAGCCAACTCTAGGCAAAGGCAGGGTACACCCTGGACAACTCGCCAGGCCATCGCAGGGCAACGTACGCACACACCGAGCCATACCTATGGGCAATTTAGAATGTCCGGTTGGCCTAATGTGCATGTTTTTGGACTGAGGGAGGAAACCAGAGTACCCACATGAAACTCACGCAAGCAGGGGAGAACAAGCAAACTCCACATATATATGCCCCGGCCAGGCACAGGGCTCGAAGCCGTGATCTTCTTGCTGTGAGGCGGAAGTGCTAACCACTACGCCACCATACCACCAATAAGAGACACATAAAAAAAGCATAATGCCAGGATGGAGAACGTTATTATTATTATTTTCTTTCTTTTTTATCTCCTGCATTAGCCAGAGTTCTAACATTCTTCAGGAGATACTGTAGCCATGGATGCAAGTGTGCCTAAATATTCAATGAATCCAAAGAAATGAATCTGATCTGATTAAGCTGTAATTTGCATTAGGGGCACAAAAAATTAGATTCAAGAAATAAATCTGATTTTATTGTAAAACTATCTCCCTAGGTAATATGCCCTCCACACACACACACACACACACACACACACACACAGTTCCTAATCTAATAAAAAATAATCTAGTTTTAGCCAGTGCCATTGTAAACGGTGTAAACGTTCGAGCTATACAGCGTTAAATAGAGAGCAACTCGGGGCATGTGGACGATCTGCAGTCTGACCTGCATACCGTCTGCCTTCTATAGCCGTTCAGGATGATTTGAGTTGATTGAAAGAGTCCTGCGGGGATGGCGTCTGAAACATCACCATGCTACAGCTGCATCCATAATGCGGTGACACAAACAGGCCTGGGTAAGAGATAATTATCTCATAAGTCAGTAAGCACAGCTGTTGGCAAGGTCAAGTTTCATTTATGTGCAGTGTTTGTGGCACTTTTTGCTTTTCCCCACTGTATAGATGATCCACGGCATTGCAGCGCAGTGTTAATGAATACTAATGGCCACCTCTGACAATTAACTCTCGTCCAATGTGTTTATTTACCACATAACTGCTGTTTCGTGGGAAAATACTGGGTGTAATTTATATTACTGTGCTTAAAATGTGGGCTGAGTGGACGTCCATTTATTTTTTTTAATGTTGTCAGCAGGGTTTGTAATTATATTATTGGCACTTTTGTTATTTTAGTTATATTACTACAATCTAAACAATGTGTATCTTTATTATCTCAATACTTAATGTGTTTGTTTACTATTATAAATGCTTACATTTATTAATTGATTAATATTTGCTTGGTTAGCTGAACTTGAATTAGTTATATATTTAAGTATTAAACTCTCTCTTATTCTCATTCATTTGCTGTACCGCTTACTCCTTCTAGGATCTTGGGGAGGCTGGGGCACACCTCCGCTAAGGTAGGGAACACCCTGAACAGTTCGCTAGACCATCGCGGGGCCGATCACACACACACACACACACATCCATTCACACTTACACTTAGGGACAATTCGGAGCAGCCAATTAGCCTAATGTGCATGTTTTTGGACTATGGAAGGAAACCGAAGTACCCAGAGGAAACCCACACAAGCACACTGGAAGAACATTCAAACTCCACACAGAAACACCCGAGTCCATGGCTCAAACCCAGGGCTTTCTTGGTGTGAGGCGTACATTTTAATAGTACGCCACTGCGCCAGGCTTAAGTATAAAGCATTAGCTTAACTAAGCTACAGCTTGCTAAGACTGCATTTACAGTAGCCTGAAGCCTTTCTGCTAGTCATTGAGTCTAATGGCATGTTAGCTAATATCAAACTAACTATCACGTTATGTAAGATAATTTGCTAACAAGAAAGCTAATCTGAATAGATATTTTTCTATAATCTGGTAGGTTATTTTCTTTAAAGAAAGTACATTTTAGCTATACAAACAAAATAAATTGCCAGCATAATGCCAAGCTATCTAATGTCAAACCAGGCATTTTATTCATTTATTTATCTATCTATCTATCTATCTATCTATCTATCTATCTATCTATCTATCTATCTATCTATCTATCTATCTATCTATTTATTGTTTGTTTGTTTGTTTGTTTGTTTGTTTGTCATGTTGCTAATTCGCTAGCAAGTAGGCAAATTTTACAGGCTATGTTGTGTATATAATACCTAATTTTATGGTTAGCATGACAGTAGCAGGTAGTAGCATGCATGGGGTTGTCCAGGAGGGGTGATACCTCTAGAAGGGGGTTTGTCCCACTTCTTTCTATTGGCTCATCCTCTATTGGATCCCACCGGCACCCAGCTCTCACCTGTGGCTCCTCATAGTTGCTTGCATGCAGCAATAGCCACATCCCAGGCAACAGCTTCGACAGGCCGGCTGAACCAGGTTGAGGGTAGCCGACGGATCTGAACCCTTGGTGAGTTAGGGACTTGCTCATCTCTAGCATGTGAAGACTGCTTTGGCAGCCCAGGTGGAGGAAATCCTTGGGGTTCAGTGGCTGGACAGGCAGAGCAGCAGGGCATTGTGGAGTGCAGAGGGCATGCTGGAGCACTTTGGACAACACGGTTATCCAGTGCATCCAGAGAGGCCTCCAGACATAATCACGTTTTGTGCCAACGGAACTCGACTTCCGAGGCCGAGAGAGTAGGATTGCCCCTGTGCAAAGGCCTTTCCACTTTAAAATCCTTCAGGCACAGGTTTCATTTTGCTCCTTTTTCACCTGTGCAACTGGAACAGTTCCATATGTGCTTCCTACGGTCCATCATGCGGATACACCTGTGCACTTCCTACTTTGGTCTCTGGAGTCAGCTGCGGGCCCACCGACCATAGATGCACAACAAGAAGTCTTTCCTCGGCCCCCGAGAGACAACCATGATGATGATGAGCATGTAGTGAATTTGAATGTCAAGCTGGCTAATGTAAAACTACCTAATTTATTCAGAAAGATTTATAATGTAATGCAAGTAAGCAGAAATTTAACCTTTTTACTCATTTACTGACAAGTGGACTAATTGATGCTTTTTTACTCTGTAAGGTAATTTTATCTAATTTGCTCTTCGGTTCACAGCCTGGCCGGTTGAATTTCAGTGCAAAATCCTGACAACTGCTCTATAGTTTTCTTTTGTTTTTTTCACAGTATGCTAATCAGGTTTAGTCTGGTTTTTGCTTGAGGCAAAGAAAATGTGCATTATATCTGTGTTAGCATTGTGGCTATTCAGTGGTCCTGGGCTCCCTGTAGTTAGACTGACTTTTTTCTTCATGTATTTAAATGATAGAAAATTACTAGAATGAGAGTGAAATATACATTTCTGTGTAATATTTTGAAGGGAAATGGTATTTTGTGAAGTTTAACAAGGCATCTAGTATAAAAGTCTAGTACACAAAGCCTGGGTTCGATTTCCGGGCTTGATTAGCCGTTTCTGTGTGGAGTTTGCATGTTCTCCCCATACTTGCGTGGGTTTCCTCTGGGTAGTCCGGTTTCCTCCCACAATCCAAAAACATGCACAGTAGACTAATTGTCTGTTCCAAATCACCCCTAGGTGTGAGACTAAGTGTGAATGGTTGTATGTGTGTTGGCCATGTGATGATCTGGCAACTATCCAGGGTGTACCCTGCCCTCGCCCAGAGTCGGCTGAGATGAGTGCCAGCCTCCACACGACCCTAATGCTGTTTATAATAACTGTTTATAGATTTCTGTACAAAGACACTTAGCATTTAGCATACATCGTGTCCACTGGAGCCTAAACAAACCATGCACAAGATTACTGTATCAAATCCTTTGTGTAGATTCTGTTGAACAAAATACCCCACGCTGGCTACATCTTCTGCTGTCAAAAACAATCATGTGATAGCGAGATTTCCTCTCCGCTCTCTGTCAACCCTATTAATGATTGTGACTTTAAACTGCAGGTAGGTAGGCTTTGTTTTTCCCAAAACGAAAGATGGCAAGATGTCTTCTGCTTATCGCGGTGTCTCCCTGAAACACCGCTGCATTATTTAGCTCTGAACACCTCTGGAGAACCGAGCTGATGAATTGTGATTGCCTCTCGCACCATGGGTTCTGCTTAGAGATCCGTCCTGACAGAGTAACTGAGAAACAGAGGAGACAACCTTCATTCTGTTTTAAAAAAAAAACGTTTTTTAGTTGTAAATACAGATGTCACTGTCACTGGCACCCAGTGTATGTTACATGCTTTTAAAAAATAGTCGTTAGGAAACGTATGAACTTCATGACGTTATTTTGTAATAAATTGCATTATATTATAATTATTATTATTATTATTATTATTATTATTAATATTTTTTTACTTTTCACTTTTTCTTAACTGGTTTAATCGCACGGGAGAGCAAAAAAGTAAATGTATTGTAAAACTCTGTTTTCTTTGATGAAATACAATACGCTACTGATATAAGGATTCTGTGATCGGTATTTTCATGGTGAGAGCGGTTTGCTGTGTGTGTTTTTTTTTTTTTGGGGGGTTTTTTTGAGTGAAAAAATTCTTAATGAGTGATTCTATCATGGCCCGAATAGCACTTTTTGATAGGTGGATCTGAAATCTAAAGGAGTATTACCTAGTAATAGCCGGCCAAATAAAAGTAGCACACATGAATATGTTTTTGTTCCACCATTAGCCTCGCTTACAGCACTTAATCCTCATGCCATTGTTTTAACAAACTTAAGCAACATAACATTGTATCCATCCAGTGTCGGGTTCATTTCTCACCGACGTCTTGAATCAATGAGGGAAAAACTGAACCACTCCATAAAGTCTTCTCCAGCACATCCCGAAAACTTTCAATAGGGTTAAGGTCAGGACTCTGGGGTGCCGATACATATGTGAAAATGATTCCTCGTGCTCGCTGAACCACTCGCTCATTATTTGAGTCCCCATTTTAAATCCGTTCCATCAGAGAAAAGTCCATTGATGTGATAACCTGCTCATTCAATACATTCAGATCATTAGCTGACTTCATTTTATTGCCACATTAATGCTGCTGAGTCTCGACCGGACCAATTGGAGCAACAATGCCATGGAGATTACATGCTGTGATCAAGACCAAATGCTCTCCATGAAAATATTACAGTGTGTGGGTTTTTTTCCACAAAGTCACAGACTTTAATATTAGTGACCGTCCTTTGCTACAATTGTTGTTGTTTACAGTTTTTAACGGAGCTGAGTGGAGCCCCATAGGCAAGGAAGATGACTTGGATGGCTCTACCATGTTTCTGCACAAGTTTAAGCAGATGATGGCAATGATGGGCAGAAATACAAAAAAAATATATATATTTCTTTATAATAAAACTGAAACCTAAAAATAGAAAGGTTTCACCACTCAGACTCACAGAATTAACAAACAAACAAACAAACAAACAAAAAAAGCAAAAAAAAAAAAAAAAAAAAAAGCCTGGGACACCTATCATAAGAGATATCTATGAGGAGTGCCACCTTTAGGTAGTGCCTGAATCTATATAATAAACAACTTTCTTCTAGTTTGTGGACACCCGAGATTGAGACGCACATCCAAAGTGTGAGAGCCAGTGGGGGTGCTAGTATAGAAGAACATACAGAGGGACGGACGGTCAGTTGGACAAGCCGTGAAAAATCATGTATATTTGTATAATGTAGTGCTGTGCTTTCTAAGGTGTGAAGCTTCGTTCTGTACTTATAGCATGTGCGGGGCTTCACTAATAGTAGAGATGCTAATATGCGTCATAAAACAAAAAATAATAAAATAAATATATTTTAAAGACATTGTAAGTTAATTTTTACCAAATGGTATTTTAACTTTGCTTATGGACTTGATTACTTTTTCTTTTTTTCAGTTAATTTGCACACTTTCAAATATTCTGGCATGTTGTTATAGTAGAAAAAAACTAGAGTAAGAAGTAACTCTTTGGTTATTATTAAGATGGTAGGCAGGTAAATCTGTTGGGCTTTGTACCCCTGAGCCTCCTGGCTCATCAGAACTGGACCTTATCCCCAGTTTCCATAGCGTAAAGCAACTAAGAGTTCAGGTACCCATTTATACTGCAGGGTGCACAGAGGCACACTTGTGGTTACGACCTTGCCCAGAGGTTTTAGCACGGTTGGGGGTCTAACGGTGATTCGAACCCATGACCTCTCCGTCATGACCCAGCACCCTGATCACTACACCATCAGCCCCTTTTTGTTAAGGAAGGCATTGATTATTTTGTTGTTGTTGTTGTTGTTTTTAACATGTTTATACAGTTTCAGGACCCCCTGCGACACTGCAAAGTAAAGACAACCAACAGCACCGTCGCTCCTTATAGACTTTTTTATGTGTTCATTTCTGACACTAAAATCAAATCGAACAACACGGTCAAATGCTTTGTGAAGTGCTGTCTCTTTTAACTCGTGGTCCAAAACGTTCCTTCAGTGAAGGGAGAATCGTCCCCACCTCTGTCCTTGCTTTGTGAAATTGAACTGCTGTCCTGAATTACTTATCCTTGCTGCAAGGATTTTCCCACCTCCACTTGCATTAAAAGGGTACCATGCCACCTCTGGCCCTGCCTGTAAGCCATGTATCTGAGTGGTACTGTATGGACAAAGAAGTTTGAGTGTGAGAATGCAATATCGTCCAGACCTTGCAGTGTAATTCCAGGTCATGGCCTGCTTCGGGGGTGGGATTTTTACTCAGGGACCTCAATTATAAACTACATCCCTACTGCAATCATTTCCTTTTTTTAACCCATTGCACAAGAATGTCTTTCCGTAGTGATCCCACATGAAAAGATTGAGAAACTAGCAGAAACTATTCTAAGCTTGAAAATAATTGAAAAAAAAAAAAAAAACACTGATATATTGTTTTCTTTTCCTTACAGCTCAGCCAGGTCCCCCCAAAATTCACGAGGGATGGTGGGCGTACAAAGAGGTTGTACAAGGGAGCTTTGTTCCAGGTAATGACTGGCACTCTGTGGTATTTTGTACATTTCCATAATTTACATCAATTCCTTTTTTATTTTATCTGATGAATACTGTAAGCTTTAGCAGAGTTATTTATAGCCTTGGATTTGCTAATGTTGCTATGTACATTAAAAAGTCCAAATATAAGGTTCAGCTTCCTATGATGATGAATTTGTCTACTTTAGAACGTCCACAATGACATTGCATGTAATAAGTTTCACTAAAAACTAAGTAGCCTTCAGTTTTCTTTGATGTTTGCAAACAGTCCCAAAATCATGATGGAGTCCTTCTAGATCCAGTAAGTAGAGCAGTCAGAAACTCTCTGACTGAGTGGAGAAGCAGTGGAGGTTTTCTTTCCCAGGACTCATCGTAAAATCAGTACATTGTGACCATGACCTCATGTATGGCCTGTAAAAAATGTCCCTGCTATCTCAGGTTCATCCACTGGTCATTATTCTGAACTGGAGAGAGGCCCAGGTTGCCCTGATGGTCTTCCACTCAGTCAGTGACCAACTCTTACAACCTTTTGTTTTTACTTTGTCTTTAAAACTTTTGGCGTTTCAAAGTCATCACAAGAGTGGGAAGGATCCTGAAAGCATAACTTGCCAGACGATAAAAAACACTACCTGAGGAGCAATACTGCATCTTACTGATAAATATATTCAGATAAAGTGTTTATACCTTACTATCTTCCTGTTAAGGAAAATATTCACCCAGAATATTAATATCGATAAACAATAAAGACAGAATCATCCAGAGGATTATTATAGCTAATTATTCAAAAGAGAATCACACAGAGTATTAATACCACTGGTTATTGATGGAAGAATCACCCAGAGTATTATTGCAGCTATTTATTGAGAGGAGAATCACCCAAAGTATTAATACAGCTAATTATTGAGGAGAATCACCTAGCATATTATTACCACTTATTATTAAAATGGAAATCCCCCAGAGTATTATTACCACTAATTACCATGAGGGTTATCACACAGACTATTAATGCCACTAATTATTAAAAGAAGTATCACACAGCGTATTAATACCACTGATTATTAAAAAAAGTAGCACACAGAGTATTAATACCACTGATTAATGTAAGGGTTATTGCCCAGAGTATTAATACTACTGATTATTATGAGGAGAAACACACAGAGTATTAATACCACTGATTATTGAAAGAAGTATCACACAGAGTATTAATACCACTGATTATTGAAAGAAGTATCACCCAGAGTACTAATACCACCGATTATTGAGAGGAGAATCACACAGAGTATTAATACCACTGATTATTGAGGGGAGAATCACACAGATTATTAATGCCACTGATTATTGAAAGAAGTATCACCCAGAGTACTAATACCACCGATTATTGAGAGGAGAATCACACAGAGTATTAATACCACTGATTATTGAGGGGAGAATCACACAGATTATTAATGCCACTGATTATTGAAAGAAGTATCACCCAGAGTACTAATACCACCGATTATTGAGAGGAGAATCACACAGAGTATTA
>JAQMYF010000021.1:43587348-43608197 GCA_030014195.1 Neosilurus mollespiculum
CATCTGGGTACTCTGGTTTCCTCCCACAGTCCAAAAATATGCACATTATGCAAATTGGCTGTTGACCCCAGGTGTAAATATAAATGTGAATGGCTGTGTGTGAGTGTGTGTTGCCCTGCGATGGTCTAGCGAGCTATTCATGGTATACCCCGCCTTTGCCCAGTGTTGGCTAAGATAGGCTCTGGCCCCCCTGTGACCGTATTAGGATTAAGCAATCTGGCAAATAAGTGAGTGAATGAATGAGCTCTTGAACAAATATAGCACTCATCCAAGTGTGAGAGAGTAGAAAAACAAAGAAACTTCCAAATGAATAATTTGATTGATGAATGATTTTTTTTTTTATTGGTGCAGACACTGTATGGAAATTTGGCAACTGTTTTAACTTATTCTTTTATTTTATTTATTATTTATTTTATTTGTGAGTGGTGGTATGGTAGTAGTTAGCACGTCCACCTCAAAGCAAGAAGGTTCTGGATTCAAGTCTTAAGTTCGCAAAACCTTTTCTATGTGGATTTTCTATGTTCCTCCAGTGATTGTGTGGGTTTCCTCTGGGTACTTCAGTTTCCTTCAACAATCCAAGGACATACACATTAGACTAATTGGAAATACTTGAATGCTACCAGGGGTGAGTGTGATTGCGAATGGTTGCAAGTGTTTTGGCCCTGCAATGTTCTGGTGAGATGTTTAGGGTGACCCTGGATTTACCCGGAGCCGGCAGATATGGGCTCCAGCCTCCCCCGAACATAATAAAGTATAAAGCGTTTTGGCAAATGAAATGAAATGAAAATAATTTGTACATGTCTTTAAATTCTCTTTCACACCAATTATTGATAGTCTTTATATGTTAAGTCCCAAAATCATTTTAGATTTAGGGTTTTAGAACCCTAACCTTGCCCTAACCTTAACCTTACCCTAACCTTAACCTTAACCTTACCCTAACCCTAACCCTAACCTTAACCTTACCCCAACCGTAACCTTACCCTAACCCTAACCCTAACCCTAACCTTAACCTTACCCTAACCTTAAAGTAAAATTTAAGGCTAGCCTTGCAAAATCTCTTGTTACACATGAACAAATGTATATTTTCATTATCAGGTGGTTTTTACTTACATTTTTTTAAGCTAAAGTTTTTACTGCTAAAATCCAGTTTGAAAATGCTGTTGTTTCACTCTCATGAGAGTGTGAGATTAAACGTGATTCCATTTACAAAACAAATGTGCTCTCATACATATCAAAGAAAGTAAGAATATCGCACCATGTATACGTATTCATATTTGTTCTGTGTTGCTGACATGAGATGATCACGTGACTTTTTAACTACATTTCACATTACATTTACGCCATCTTGTGTTCGAAGTTATTGCTGTTTTGTTTATTTTTTTTATCTCTATTTGAATGAAAAAGGTTGAAGAAACAGCATGATTGAATAGAAACAGATATAAACTATACAAGCAAGCTTTTATTAAGTTTGGGTTTAATTTATTTTTTACCTTTTTCTGAACTTAAAACATGTCTATACATAAGGTTTAATAATTTATGTCATGGGGCTTGTGTTTTTTTTACCATAAGAAAGACAATCCACATAATGTGACTGTGTTAGCCCTCACAATGTGAATACATGGCTCTCTCTCTCACACACACACACACACACACACACACACTTTGCAAATTACTCATCACACCCACTCACAAATTTGCTGAACTGCTTACTCCTATTAGGGTCATGGGGAGGCTGGAGCCCATCTCAGCCAACATTTTGCAAAGGCAGGGTACACCCTGCTAGCCAGACCATCACAAGGCCAACACACACTCACACCACTATTCACACTCACCCCAGAGGCAATTTGGAAGAGCTATGTCCCTGGACTGTGGGAGGAAACCGGAGTCCCAGGAGGAAACCCATGCAAAAAAGAGAACATGCAAACTCCAGGCAGAAACAAGCCCAGGACCTGAACCCAGGACCTTGATATGAGGCGGATGTGCTCACCACTAAAAGTAAAGGTGTTTATGATTATATTATGACATGTTTTCTGTTGTTGTTCATCAGGTATTAAAGAATGTGTATGTTTCTTTTTCTACATGTGCATTAAAAAGTCATTAAAGTCTAACTGAAGATTTTGCATTTCAATTCATGATAGACAAGTTTGCAAATGTATTTCTTTTTTTTTTTTTTGCCTTCAATCCTTTGACTGAGGATTTCAGTCAATGACAGAACTCATTAAGCTCAAGGTGCATGGGGACGTTCTTCTGTTCAGAATGTAAAAGAGTTTGTTCAATCTGAACTCAAAAAAAAAAAAAAAACCTTTGAATTCAAGAGCTGCAGCAACAACAGCATTTATTCACCTATAGATGCTGCGCTGTCAACCTTCATTATGATGGAATTACGTTTCCTGTTTCAGTGGGGAGTGATTGCATAATTTAGGTTTATTTATTTTTTTGTTCTTGTTTTATTTTTTATTGCTTATGAAAGAAAAGAAAGCAGTGGAGGTGGTGGAGGGCAGACAGAGTCACTTCTGTTTGCTATGATGGAAGTTTTTTTTTTTTTTTTTAGAAAAAATGTATTGTGTTGGATCAAGAGTGTAAAGTTTTAGGAAAATTTGACAAAATTGAAATGTATTTCTTTGTTCATTGGGCAGTACAGTGGCGTAGTGATTAACATGTGCGCCTCACAGCAAGAAGGTTCTGGGTTCGAGTCCTGGCTTTTCAAGGGCGTTTTTGTGTGGAATTCGCATGTGCGCTACGTGCTTTCGTGGGTTTCCTCTACGTACTCCGGTTTCCTCTCACAGTCCAAAGCCCTACACTTTAGGCTAATTGGCTGTTCCAAATTGCGCCTAGGTGTGAGTCTGAGTGTGACTGGTTGTGTGTGTGTGTTGGCCCTTGTGAGCTGTTCAGGGTGTACCCCGCCTTCACCCCGTCTCGGCTGAGATAGGCTCCAGCCTCCCCACAACCCTAATAGTATTAAGCAGTTAGGCAAATGGGTGATTGAGTGAGTATGTCTTTATTTGTTTGGTCATTCATTTATGTATTTTAGTTTTCCTTGCCGCCACAAGTAAATCAAAAGTCATGTAGCGTCCACTCTTCTGCTTTGTGAGCTATATGAAAGCGTTTCAGTTCATGCAGCTTCCTATAAGGTCAATCTTTTGTTTTTATTTATAAGGCTTGCTTGGCTATTTATGACAAAAAATGTTGTTGTTTTTTTTCCCCTCCGAGCCTTTAAAAATTGTATTTCAGTGGTCTATCGCTTTTGCCTTAATGTCTCTGAACAAAGAGTTCCAGGATGAGACAGTCTGAAAAGTGCTTTTATCCCTAATAAAATATCCTTCAGCTAAAATATTTGTTATGTTGTTCTGCTCTGTGATCGTCGCAGCCTGCCATTTATTTCACTTTCTAGCAGGAGCCTTGTATATCTGATCAGTGTCTGAAAAACAAGCCTACAGACTTGAGCGAGCGCACACACACACACACACACACACACACACACACACACACACACACACACACACACATTCCCTGTGTGTTCCTTTAGCGTTTCTTTTCTGCTAGCACAAATGCACTGAGTGATATAAATTGAAATCATTGTTTATAAATTAATGGGAAAAAATAACAGTAAATAGAAAAAGACACGTTAATATCCAACTCATTAAACAGAAGTACAGTACTGTGCGTTCGCCACCTCAATTTATTGTTATAACATGAATATTAATATATCAACATCTAATGCAACCTGAAGTCATTATTACTTTTCAAGAGTTCCTATAGTGTTATATGAAACTCACATATGGCCTTTACAACATGTTATAGGGATCATAACGAAAAAGCATCTAACCATCGTGTTGCTTTAGGAAACGTCAAGAAGTGTCCGTTTGTCCAGCCCTCTGGCGTACATGTACACGTGGGAACCCTGTAGTGATATTTTCATTCCACATGGGTGATATTCCACAGTCAAAAGACATGCTCAATAGGCTAAGTGTGAATGGTTGTGTATGTGTTTGCCCTACAGTGCACATTCGGCTAATTGGCTGTTTTGGATGTGAGTGTGAATGTTTGTCTCTATGTTGGTTCTGCGATGGTCTGAGGAGCTGTTCAGGGTGTACCCCACCTTTGTCCAGTGTCTGCTGAGATACTGTACGTTCCAGCCTCCCTGCGGCACTGCTAGGATTAAGCTGTTTGTGAAACGAGTGCGTAATGATGAGTGAGTGAACATCATGAGGTTATGAAGGGGTAAGTATTTAATTACCTTGTGCAGTTACTACATGACTGCGAAGGAAGGAAGTCATGAAGGAGTTCTGAAGTTAATATCTACAGTATGTATATAATATGGTGATAAAGGAGTCGTGAAGTCATGGAGGAGTCATAAAAACCTGAACTTAACTAATATCCGTCGTCACTGACTTATAAAGGGTTTCTGTAGTTGTCACATGTTGCCATTAAACAGAAAATACTGTACATTTCTGAGCATTCTATTGTTCCAATATTGCATGTAACACATTTTTTATGGGTTGATCTGTTTCAAGAAGGAACTCTGACTTCAGCCTTAAACAGCAGCAGTATCGGTCATCATTACAGCATAATCCGTGTGTGTGTAATATGTTTAAGTGATCCAGATGCTTATTTTAACATAAATGGCCATAAAAAGCACAAAACTGGGTAATTTTTTCCTGTGGATTACTAGCGGGGGCTGGACCAATGGTTAGCCATCGTTTTTTCCCGGAAGTCATGTGAACTCGTTGGTTCATTTTGTCCAGCGCAAGTAAACAAGTAGATCTATTCAGCAAGCGACATTTTAGGTGATTAAAAAAAAAAAAAGTGTCCAAGAAGCAACTATGGCTAACACTTTGGAGGAAATAGGTGTAAATGGTTACCGACTTGAACCAGAGAGGGAGGAGCCTTGTGGAGACAGTGAGACATCACATTCTAGTGATGCTGAGGACGAGAATGCTGCCAGAGATGAGCGTGACGGTAAATCCAAAATGGCTTATGCAGCTAACGTATGCAGCTTTCCTCGTCGTCAGTTGGTTTAGCAACAGAAAATAAATGTTTTCCGCAATTTCTGTGCTTGTTGTTTGTGCAGCTTTCTCAGCACTTCTCGATAATGTGTTACGATGCACGGGGTCAGTGCTGCAGCCAGGCCAATCCAACGAGTCCGCGTCACTACCAGGCTGGAACAGCCAATGAGGAAGGCAACATGTCTCTGAGCATGCCCAGGGTAGCAGCACTTGTAAGTGCTTTGACGAGGGACAAGGACTGATAGCTAGTAACACTAATTCACCACAGGTTCATGTTAGCGTGGGGCCGGTGGCGTAGCGGTTAGGATGCCGGACTCACGATCGAGAGATCATGGGTTCGAATCCCCGTTGGACCCCCACCGTGCTAAGACTGCTGGGCAAGTGTGCCTCTGTCCACCCAGCAGTATAAATGGGTACCAGTAAAAATGTATGGGGAAGGTAACCTGCAATGGACTAGTGTCCCATCCAGGAGGAGTTGAACTCCTAGTCACTTCACGCTACAGAAACCGGGGATAAGCACCGGCCTGATGAGCCTCTAGGCTCGGGTGAAAAAGCTTTACCTTTTCACTTTAATGCAGCTGGGCATAAACAACTTGGTAAGTTGTTGTTCTTCGAACTGTTAAATTTGGCTTGTATCAGAATGTACAGGGAATTGTTAATGAAGAAGCAACACTTATCTCTGATAAAACATCAACATGTCATGACATCATCCGCTTTAGAAACCTTAAGTAAAGTATGACTCATAAACTCCTTACAAGAGAAAAGCTCTAAACTGGATGTGACTTAAGGACCCAAGCATAGATTAGGCCCACTATTTATAATAGTTCTGTCCAAGTTTTTTCTAAATTAAGCCACGCCCTTCATGCTATTATAGCCCTCTTAAGGTCTTTGAGCACTTTGACATCTTCAGAGCGCTGTACTAAAAGATCAATAGCGAGTCCGATGATGGTATGTGCAATACATTTCTCTGCTGTCATCTTCCTCTGAGATTCCATCTTTATCCCACTAATGATGCCTTACCCAAAGTTATATTCACTACCTTAATTTCTGTCCTGCTATTACAGGAAGACAGTGACTTAATGAACTGCAAATGGAAGAGGAGTGCAGTATAAATCATCTCTTTCTTGTTCCATGTGGAATTATTCTCGTGCTTCTTCCCGCATTACCATAATTTCAGCGCCGTTTCGATATACATTAGAAATGGAAAATTGCCCCAGGTTGGAGGGAGCTAGCTGTTAGCCCTGTTTTCACCTTCCGCTGTCATTTGTCTGGATTTGAGTGTCATATTTCAGGAAATATCACAATGTTTGACGCCGCACCTTTAGGCACAGGAATAATCCTTATCTTATTACCTATAGATGATCATGTGATAATGTAGCGTCTTTAAACAGTGGCACAGGAATCCTACTTTCCTAAAAGAAGAATGCTGAGTACAGACCGAAT
The DNA here is from genome assembly GCA_030014195.1 of Neosilurus mollespiculum. Lineage (NCBI taxonomy): Eukaryota > Metazoa > Chordata > Actinopteri > Siluriformes > Plotosidae > Neosilurus > Neosilurus mollespiculum. The sequence continues at coordinate 43,593,798 of JAQMYF010000021.1, forward strand.
AAGCACTAAGTATGTGGTTTCATTAGCTTCTTCTTAAGTGCCGCCTTGTCCCAGTTTGCACCAGCTGGTCCCATTTGCTGAGATCTAAGCCACGTTAAAATAAATAAATAAATAAACGAACAACGACTGCAGCCTTCCAGAAAACAGCCTGTGAGTAAATGTGTAAGAAATAAAGCAGAGCAAGAGAAGCGAGTTTAAAAGAATGACTATCCAAGGACGAACCAAAAACAAAACAAAGCAGGAAAAATATATATAAAATATCATCATGGGAAAGAAAAGACAACCAAAGCAACAATGGTATGATACCACGATGCAAGACTGACGCTACCAGATGATACCAGGATACGAGACTAAAGTTAAAAAAAAAAAAAAAAAAAGACATGCGGAAAGTGCACTGAGTTAGAAAAAGAACACGATTCTCATTTTCAATAACGTGATATGAACAGGCGTGTAATTATATCCGTGAATGACGGCAGGGAATGAAAAGCATCTTTTTTGTTCCTAACACATCAAAAACATTCTTGTGAAAAAAATAAACCTATGATAAAGTCATGACACTATCATGAAAGTAATGTATGGCTTTTCTCACCCTTAAACCTCCTTCACAAGCAACCTATGAACGGATGAATTCAGTGGCGCTAAGCTACGTAGTTATGTTCACATTTAAAATGTGCTGCAAATGAAAAGTGTTGTACAGTGGCATCTCAAGGGCAGTGGTGGTTTGGTGGGTAAGGCTCTGGATTACTGATCAGAAAGTCAGGGATTCAAGTCCTATTACCATCAAGCTGCCACTGTTGGGCCTTTGAGCAAGGCCCTTAACCCAGGTTGCACTGGATAATGGCATCTGCCGAATGTATTAAACTTAAATATCAAAAGTGAATAAACTCCCCTGATTACAGAGTTGAATCTCTAAAATTTATATGATCTCACTTGTTAATAAATTATTATTATTATTATTATTATTATTAGTAGTATTATTATTATTATTATTATTATTATTGTTGTTATTATTATTATTAGTATTATTATTATTATTATTATTATTATTATTGTTATTATTATTATTATTAGTAGTAGTAGTAGTAGTAGTATTATTAGTAGTAGTAGTAGTAGTAGTATTATTAGTAGTAGTAGTAGTAGTAGTAGTAGTAGTACTATTATGGCATGGTGGCACAGTGGTTAGCATGTCTATGTGGGTTCGATTCCCGTGCTCGGGCGTTTCTGTGTGGGTGTGGGTTTCCTCTGTGTACTCCAGTTTCCTCCCTCAGTCCAAAAACATGCACAGTAGGCTAATTGGTTGGTCCATATTGCCCCTAGGTGTGAGAGTGAGTGTGAATGGTAATGTGTGTGTGTGTGTGTGTGTGTGTGTGTGTAAGCAGCTTAGAAAATGAATGAATGATGATGATGATGATGATGATGATGATTATTATTTATTTATTTGTTTGTTTGTTTCTTTGTTTGTTTATTTATTTATTTGTTTATTTAAGATTACAGTTTATAAATTGTTTATACCATCTAGCTATGCCACAAACACCAGCAGCAAAAGAGATGTCTGATATTCAAAGAAGGCATACTCAGTGTGAGGGTGGACTTACTCAACAGAGTGTTTGTACAATTCACCAGCAAAGGCAAGGAATCAACATCATCCCGCTCAGGTCAACCTGGGCTCTCCGGCAGACATAATCCTACTTTTGTTATGTCACTGTACAGCATGTCTGTCATGAGGGGAGTAATATCATTGGTCCTAGCCAAAACAATTTCATCCATCCATCCATCTATCCATCCATCCATCCATCCATTTTTTAAATTTTTATTATTATTATTATTTTTTTTGCTTATCCGAGGTCAGGTTGTGAAGACAACAGGTCTAAAATGAAACCCTGGCATCCCTCTCCCAAGCAACACTCTCTATCTCCTCCTGGGGGATCCTGATTGGTTCCAAGCCAAGACGGAATATATAATCCCTTCAGCGAGTTTTGAGTCTACCCCGGGGCCTCCTCCAAGTTGAACGGGCCTGAAACACCCCTAAAGGGAGGCGACCAGGAGGCAACCTCATCAGATGACCAAACCACCTCCTGTCAATGCAGAGTAGCAATGGACGATGTATGACCGCTATACAGTGTTATAAAAAATTACGTGGTTTTAACTTAAGACAGTCATCGGATTATTGTAAGAATATTGTAAGAAACACCCATAACTGTCGTAGGATTTTGCCTACTCTTCTGTCATGACCCTGTTGTGCAACTGATATGACAGGGTCTTTAAAAGTACTTTCCATGACCACCACCATCCCCCCCCATCTCTCTCTCTCACACACACACACACACACACACACACACGAAAGGTAACAACTCATAGCAGCACCTTATTTGTGGATATTTTTCCTATAATAACATGACGCCCAGCGCTGCAATCTTTAAATAATTATTTAAGAAAGAAACGCTTTTTTTTTCCCACATATATTTACCTGCAGAGGTAGAAATGAAAATTCACCAACACGGCTCTGCTGGGAACAGACTGACAGGTATGCAACAGCCGTACAGTATAAATTAAATGAAAATCTGATTTACAGTCTAGACACTGAAATATGTTCAAGGTTTGCTACAGCCCGAGGCACAGCACGCCTATCCATGCGTTTCAGACTTCAGGAGAGCATGCACCTTATTTACGCATAATATTTATAACCCCGATTTTAAATTCCGATTATTTCCTTGATTGCATCGCAGAACATCTGGTGATGAGCATGTGAGTGGGAGCAGTATGTTTCTCGGGGTGTATGTAGGGACAGCTTGTTTAAATTCATGATTTATGGTCTGAGCTCAGTCTGATGAAGATTGGGAGGAAAAAGCTGGATGATAAAAGCCTTGTTTGGTTACATAGTACGAAGGAACGGCACAGTCTGATTGGTCTGCTACCTCAGGGTTAAAAAAATATACATTATCCAAAGTGAATAAAGATTAAATCTAAAAGAGAGACACTCTTGGTTTGTCACAGACACTTGGAGTAAGCAGCGTCATCATTATCACACTTCAATGTGAAAAAGTAAACCATCAGAATCTCATTTTAATTAGTGTTTTTGTATTTCCGTGTAATTTATTGTATAATAAACACATTTATAGAGTATGTGTAGTATTAATTTCTGAATGAATAGACTATAAAAAGACGCTGATAGCGACACAGTTCTTAGCTTAGCACGGAGAGAAATATGAAAAAGTATATAAACTATAAAAATCGCTGTTACACTGCTCCACATCTGCATATACAATACAGCAAAAAAAAAAAAAAAAATATAGTGCTTTTTTAATACGTTCCCATATGGTACATTCTAAAACAATTAGAAGTGGATATCGCTAAATTGAATAGCCCCCTCAGCATTTCATCTCGGGACTATTCAGTGACATTTAATGCCTTATTCAGTGGAAACCCTAATAATTTTTATTTGTTCAACATTCATTCATTCATTTTCTAAGCCGTTTTATCCTTATTAGGGTCAGAGGCTGGAGCGCATCTCAGCCGCACCTGCGTAAAACCATTCACACTCACATTCATATCTAGGGGTAATTTGGAACAGCCAATTAGCCTACTGTGTTGAAGGAAACCGGAGTACCCGGAGGAAACTCATGCAAGCATGGAAGGGACATGCAAACTCCACACCGAAATGCCCCGAGTCAGGGAATCGAACCCAGGCCCTCTTGCTCTGAGGTAGACGTGCTAACCACTGTGCCACAGTGCCGCCCCTAATCTTTTTTTGATTTATAATTTTAAAAAGTGTTTTCTGGCATCACTAATGCTCTTAATAAAAAATAATACATATCTAATAAAAACTTTCTGAAATAATGCTGAGCACCATGGCGACATAGTGGTTACCACAACTTCCTCACAGCAAGAAGGTCATGGGTTTGAGTCCTGGGTTTGGTGAGGGCGTTTCACTGTGGAGTTTGCATGTTTTCCCTGTCCTTGCATGGGATTCCTCTGGGTACTCCAACAGGATGGCAACAGGGTACACGGTGGCACTCACAGCAAGAAGGTTTTGGGTTTGAGTCCTGGGCTCAGGCATTTCTGAGTAGGGTTTGTATAGACCTGGGAGCCAGCCAGCTGCAATGAAATCAACTGGTTGCTTCGTGGATAGATGATTAGCCGGTCAAAGTAGAAGAGATAACTGGCTATGACAAAACTTAGATGGCTATTAGTAGCTAAAGTTAAAGGGCAGGTGTTTTTTCCCGTCATCTTTTGGGTACTCCGGTTTCCTCCCACAGTCTAAAGACAGGCACATTAGGCTAATTGGTTGTTTGAGATTGCACCTATGTGTGAGTGAGAATAGTTGTGTACTGTATGTGTATTGACCCTGCGATGAACTAGTGAGCTGTTCAAGGTATTCCCTTCGTCCAGGGTTGGCTGAAATAGGCTCCAGTCTTCCCACAACCCTAGCAGGATTAAGCAGTTTGGCAAATAAGTGTATACTGCAAACTCAAACCTCAATTTGGTCCAGAGCCTTTGAAGACACCTTCAGAAATGCTTTTATAAAAACTGTGTACCATGCTTAATATTGTGTTATGAAGTTCCAATGTAGGTACCCTTCATACTTCATACAAAGCCCCTCCCATACCATTTGTAACCATGTCAGGTAGTCCATGTGGGTTCTGTTGGCAGATGATAAAAGGACTGTGAGCTCGAGCTTGTTTAAAGGCCACATTGGCTGCCCTTTACACTTCACTTCAGCTCATTGTGCATGCTGCAGACCCGACTCGGCCCTCACCGGCCGCACCGATTTCAGCCATGATTCACTGTTCGCTTTCTTTAAACAAGCACGAAGTGAGCAGTTGCTTCTATTATCTTGTCACGTATTACTCAAGGGCAGCGAATTTCAGGAAACAGAGTGACACAATACTGTGACTGAGAGAGCATAAGAGAAGCAGACACATTGACACCAGGGTGCACATCATGTTCGAACTTCACTGATAGCAGAAAAAAAAAAAGCCTGTTATAGTTCAGTGCTGTCCATTACATAAAGGACAGCAGGGGGCTCAGGTGTGTTTCCAGTCCAGGTTCAGTAATGCGCACTGTGTTTTACAGCGGGTGTAAAGGCTGGAAGAACGGACGAGAGCGAGCAGCGGCGTGTCATGCTTGATACATCTTCTATTCTCATCCACTTGCTTTCTGCACTGTAGGTTAGCACACTTGGCTTCTGTCCACCTCTAGAATAAACACTAATTAGCTCAGGATGACTTCAGCTCGCCTGGTTTCCTTAGAGAGCATTATCCTGCATTCTGCTTGTCTTTTTAACAGCAAGCTGAGATTTTCATTTGTGCAGTGTTTTAAGAACAACTGACTGAATGCTTGTTGGATTTCTATGGCATTATTAGAAGGCTAATTGGAATACTTCACTGAGATTGCTCAATCATGGAATTTCCGTATAACACAATGATGCTGTGCATCACAGAATGTTGTTATGGAGCACATAATTAGTGCAGGCAGTAAGACCTTTGCTAAATTAAGAAATATATACATATACTTTTTTCTACACTTTTCACCCGAATAAAGTGTCAGTCAGACATTAGTCATCTTCTTCCACTTGATCCGGGGTCGAGTTGCAGAGAAAGCAGCCCAAGGAGTGAGGTCCAGATGTTCCTCTCCCCAGCCACTTCCTCCAGCTCTTCCGGGGGGATGCCGAGGCGTTCCCAGACCAGCCGAGAGACATAGTCCCTCCAGCATGGTCTGGGTCGACCCTGGGGTCTCTTTCCGATTGGACATGCCCGAATCACCACACCAGGGAGGCGTTCAGGAGGCATTCTAATCAGGTGCCCGAGCCACCTCAACTGGCTCATCTCAACCCGGAGGAGCAGCGGTTCTACTCCGAGCTCCTTCCGGATGGCCGAACTTCTCACCCTATCTATAAGGGAGAGACCTGCCACCCTGCGAAGGAAGCTCATTTCAGCCGCTTGTATCCGTGATCTTGTCCTTTCCCAAAGCTTGTGAACATAGGTGAGGGTTGAAATGTAGATCAGCTGGTAAATTGAGAGCTTGGCCTTTTGGCTTAGCTCCCTCTTAACCACAAAGGACCAGTACAAGCTCCGATTGTGTGGGAGTGGTAGTGGTTGGGTGCATTGTGAGCTGGGTGGCAGCCGAAGGCATGGATTCTGTCAGACCGATCCTCGGCTATTGACTCCGGCTCTTGAGACATGGAATGTCACCCAATGTGGTGTAGTTTATTCAATTCCCACACATCAGACTTTCTTTGTTATCACAAAATAGCTGCCTAGAGAGGGTAAAGGTCGCCACATGCTTCCTTTAAGACATGTGATTCCAGCAGAGAATATTCATGGTCAGGGTGGCGTAAAACACTCGGAGGAAAGCTAGTGTGGTTTGTGAGTGATAAAAATGAGAGCATAAACCATACATCTCTTCCTTCCTGAAAGCTCAGCCAATCCCGGCCATGTATGGCTGTATGCATCATGTGGGGCTTGAACCTGCAAACTCCAGAAAATAGGACAAATGCTTTTCTGTTGTGCCACATAATTTAAAGCAAGTCAGTCGTTATCAACATTCAAGAGATTCAAGACACCTCAACTGTGTACTGAGGTCTATATATATATATATTACATGGATGCTAACGCTAGCTTCTGCTAATTCCGTTAGTGAACCGGAAGTACTAGTAAACAATGATTGACTGACACAATGGAATGAAACATAGAATATAATTAAAGTTTTTGATAGTATAAACTTATTTATTTATTTATTTATGTATTATGTTTTTTTTATTAGACTGCTTTTTCCACCAAATGGTATTTTAATGGACTACAGGCCTTCAGCTAACCAGCTAGCCCTGTGCTAATCTGCTAGCACAATGCTAGAACAAAGCACAAAAAGAAACAAAATGTGGTCATATAGTATTTTATTTATAAAAAATTATTTTGCAAGAATTTAAATACAATAATTAAAATGGTATATTTCCTAAAATCGAAAGAGATCGAGCGAAAAACGCTTGGGTATAACTAATAACCTGCTTGGCTAACACCTTGCGACTTGTCATGTCATGTCATGTCATTTTCTGAACCGCTTAATCCTAATTAGGGTCGCGGGGAGGCTGGCGCCCATCTCAGCTGACTCTGGGCGAGGGCAGAGTACACCCTGGACAGCTCGCCAGGCTATCGCAGCTCGCGACTTGTTATTATGTTATTAAGTAGCATGTAGCTCAGTGGTTGGGGTTGTGGAAAGGAATTGCTTAGGAAATTTAGTTTTTTGAATGAAGATAGCATTAAATTGTCGTTACTGAGCCACCGAATAAATCTATCATTCATACACTCCGATCAGCTCTACAGTCCTTGGGATTTAGCATTGTGCATTGCTTCTTGCTTGTTTTTTTTTCTGTATTAGCTTTCCCATGGGTTTTTTAATTAGGTATTTCATTCTATAATCAGCTTCACAGGTCAGTGACCTCGTCTAAAAATTAACTGTAATTCATCAAAACCTTTTCTTATAATCTACTGCCAATTTTCATGCAGATTCTGTTCCATATTTACATACAGCCTCATGCCAGTGTTTATTTCTTATGACTGGAGCCTGGGAGTGATGTGATCAGGATATTACAGTATTAGAATATTCACAGACAGGTGTAGGCCACTCACATGACCTCTATTATACCACTGACTTACGACTTGGTATCCGGACATTATAAAATGCATTTTTTTACCCCCTTTTGGGATTGCTGCACATCTGGTGTAATGAATTATGCATGAGCGTGCTGTTTGGTTCAGTGACACAGGAACTCCTGATAAATAAAATCGCATAAGGGCATGGGAGGAGATTTGATTTGATTTGATTTGACTGATTGATTTATTTACGTATTTATTTTTGGGTGAAGCTGATGTTATTACGATATGGTACAGACATTACAGAAATGTAGCAGTTGTTTAATAATTTAATGACTTTCCGTAATGCAGTGCACTGGAAATAGGATAGAATAGTCTGGCAGGTCATAGAATGATTAACCACTATAAGCCAAATATAACGACTATGTTACCGAATGTCTCTGAGATGGAACAGCATCCACAGTGACATCTACTGAGCCTAAGGCACATAATGGTTTACGCGTATACCACACAGAAACAAAGCAAAATGTACACTAAAATAAGAGTTTAATGGTTTATTTTATTTAGTTTTTAATAATTAACCGACGCAGGTGAGCTTCGGGCACCAGCATCAGCATTTGTACACCATTTTAGGCTTTTTGCAGTACTGTGCGCAAACTGCTATGCGATTTTTATAGTTTTTATTTATATATTTTACCATGACAGAGGAAGCTCAGGTGAGATCTTTGAGTCAAGCTAATAGCACTCTGTAGCTAATGGTATCTTTTAAGAATATTCATTCATTACGTAGGCTATTGCATGGAAACATAATAAAATCAGCTACGTAACAGTGTTTTTACATTTATTCAAATATTTAGTATATAATCCACAGAAACAAAAGAAAAAAAACTAAAATGAGATTTTTATGGTTTATTTTTTCCCATTTTAAAGTGTGATACTGATGACGCTGCCTTCTCCAAGTGCCTGTGAATATTGTGATGCCCATCATTTTGATTCAAGGTTCAAGATTCCAACGCTTTGCAGTCACTGTATAAACAACACAACCAAATTGAAAGTGCCACGTATGAAGGTGCATTAAAACACAAGAAAGAATTTTAAAACACCCACTTACTCACTCATTTGCTCAACCACAAATCCTACTACTACTAAGGTTGCAGGGAGGCTGGAGCCTATCTCAGCCGACACTGGGCGAAGGAGGGGCACACCTTAAACAGCTCACTAGACCATCAGAGGGAAACGCAGACAGCCATTCACACCCAAATCTACAGGCAATTTGGAACAGCCAGTTAGCCTAATGTGCATGTCTTTGGACTGGGGGAGAAAACCGGAGTACCTGCAGGAGACCCACGCAGGGAACATGCAAACTCCACACAGGAACTCCCGAGTCAGGGACTCGAACCCAGGACCCTCTTGCCGAGAGTCGGACTGCTGCCGTACTGCCCTATAGGACAGGAAACATAATTATTAACACACAATACCGAAAACTGACACAATTAAGACCACAATAAATTTAAATGAATTTAAATAAAAAATAAATAAATAAATAACATGCAGGCGGCACAGTGGCGCACTGGTTAGCTCATCCGTCTCACAGCAAGAGGGTCCTGGGTTCGTTTCCCGGGCTCAGGTATCTTTGTGTGGAGTTTGCATGTTCTCCCCATGCTCCATTCCTCCAGGTAGTCCGGTTTCCTCCTACAGTCCAAAACCTTGCACATTATGCTAATTCGCTATTCCAAATCGCCCCTAGGTGTGAGTATGAATGCTTGAGTGTATATGTGTGTGTGTGTGTGTGTGTGTGTGTGTTGGCCCTAATATGGCCTGCCGAGCTGTCCAGGGTGTATCTTGCCCTCGCCCAGAGTTGGCTGGGATAAGCGCCAGCCTCCCTGTGTCCTTAATCAGGATTAATATATTAGGATATATATATAATTACAAGATAATGGACCAATCAGGTCACACCTTTCCTGTGTAATATATACTAATAATTTATAATCATATGTAAAATGTGGAATGATAAGATTATTACTGGTTCAGGTTCTTAGGCCAGAGATTAAAGGTCAAGGTCACATGAGATCATCTAAGTAAATAACTTGTGCTCACCCTGCAGGCTGAACGCCTTCTTGGATTTCAACCAAACTTTCAGCAGTGACTAATTACTGCATGCCTATAAACCGGTGCAAGTTTGAAGGACATCAGTTAGGTTAGAGGTCAGGGTTAGATCAAGCTCAAAGATCAGCGTGATAGTTCAAGAGCACACTAAAAAGATTTACGGCGGAGGCATAGCAAGCGGCGCATTGCGTCAAGTACTTCTGAACACATCTCCCCGTGTAGACGCTCATAGTAAGTGTAGAATTATTGACTCCTTCCTTGGTTGCTGATAAAGATATCTTTTCATATATAATGGCTCTGTTTTTTATCTTCATCCCATCCTAATCTCCACACACACACACACTGCATACAGCACAATGAAATCCTACAGTTTCTTTCTAAATGCAGTTTCCACAGCGCACACCAGCTGGATGTGTTCATCAGCTGCTCCTTTGCTTAATCCAATCCGAAAAGGTTTATTTATTAGTCCCTTTCTTCCCCTTCCTAACCGTCTCTGAATGTTTTGTCTTGTCAATCCTGCTCAAACGTTCCTGCTGATTTGTTGCACTTCAGTCATCATAATGTGAAACAACACGGACGAAAAACCGCATTGACGATTTGTCATGTTCGGTTGCGCTCCAGGGGAATCTGGCATCTCTAATGAATTTTGCAGGATGTGCAGGGTTTTCTATCCACCGTGACCTTTCAGCGGTGCCGCACGCTGTGTTGAGCACCAAGCCTGAGGGACGTCTGACACGGCTGACGCCAGAGGGGTAGGAGCTCGCGCAGAGATAGGGGTGGTGGTTGCTTGTAGATGGAAGGAAGATTTAAAAGAAAGGTCCCTATTAAGTAGATATTTCTGATGAGGTAGTGCATTATGGGATTATTGCTTCTCTGTTGGGTGGTGATGTATTTTGCATTATATTTTATAAGAAATTAGCTTTAGATACACTTAAAGTTGGGGCTAATGAGAGAAATGAAAAGATAGTCACGCTTTTTAAGAGCAAAGACACGGCAGCTTCTTTTTTATTTTAATGAGAAAGCCGGTGTTTGAAATAGTTAAGACGTTGGTGCTGGCACTGGAATAAAATCCCCAGAATGCAATGCAGCTATACACTTAAACTGACCTAGCACAAAGACTTGATGTTGACAGTTAGTAATCTATGAGATAACGAGTGCAGTGGTGTAATTAGCATGAGATTTAAAGCATTAAAAGTCTTCTGATGACTAAAGCACTAAACTAGCGAAGGCTACATTTTGGTCCGCTACTATCAGCAGGGCATTATGTGCGAGGTAAAAAAAAACAACATAAAGCAAAGCTTCAATAGACAACAGAAAGAAAGAACATAAAGAATTCATTTTAAGTCTCGGTCCTGTTGAAGATCACTTGTTAATTATTAGAAGCACTGGGAGAGCGTAAACCTCTCCCAGTACACAGCACCCCATGCTGGACCTGCTGTAATACCATTCATTCATTCATCCATTTGTTTATTTGCAGAACCGCTTGATGAGTAAACAGAAGACTAAAGCCTATCTCAGCCAAATCTGGACGGGGGCGGGGTGCACCCTGAACAGTCCTTTGCAGTGCCAAAAAACACAAATTTGGAACAGCCAATTAGCCTAATGTGCATGTCTTTGGGCTGTGGGAGGAAACTGGAGCAACCAGAGGAAACCCACCCAAGCACTGGGAGAACATGACAACTCCACACAGAAACACCATCCATGAGCCCAGGACTCGAACCCAGGACCTACTTGCTATGGGGTGGAAGTGCTAACCACTATGCCACTGTACCATCCTGCTGTCCTATCTCACAATGTTAAAGCACCATTAAAAAATCCCTGCATTCAGAATTACATCCGGATCATCTCCAAAATCTAATGAAGTGTTACTTGCACTGTCCTCCACCCCTCCAGAACCAATCGTCAGAATCCATTCGTAGAGTTTTGCCACCAAACAAGTGTACCTTGTACGCGAAGATAAACTGTGGATGGTGAATTTTTATTTTTTAAGCTGTGATCTCTTGAAGTGACTCGTATGTTTCTGTTGGAACGTTTATTAAAGAATTAGCATGGGATCACCACAGGCGGTTGTGTTTATCCGAGAAAACTCCAAGAGATCCATTTATTAAAATGGGCTCCACGCTGAAGGAGAACGAGGATCAATTTAAGCCAAAGGGCAAAGGTCAGGTGAGTCATAGCCCTGCTTACTGATGCATCCGATGAGGGGGTCGTTACATAAACCAGGAAGCTGAGATCGTTTCTGGAAAACGGTGTTTCAGTCTATTAGTGCTTCTCATCCGTATTCCTGACGTCTGGTCTCACAAGTCAGCCCAGATGAATTAAAATGCTCAGGGCTTATTGTGTGTCAGCACAAATGGAATGAAAAATGTAAAGGAGGTAATACACGGCAAGACGTTTCTTCATCGGCAGGTACCTCGGCGAACATGGTGGTGTAATTGTCTCCGTCCGTCGCACTCACCTCGGATTTCTTTGCTATGTTCATGAACGCGTGCATACACTACGTTAGGAGTGCCCATTTATCATAGTTATTAAAAAAATCCTTGGAAGCGCTGTATGATGCTCGAGCTCGGCTGAACGGTATCTCCCACACTTCAGAGATGATTAAAGGACTGATTCCTTGTGTGTGTGTGTGTGTGTGTGTGTGTGTGGTGGGGGGAGTATGTACCACTCATTTAATACATAATTGATTGCATGATAGCAGCTTAGGACTTTTTCTATAGGCAATTCAATTACAATATTATATACATATACTGTATAACATGACTCATTGGAATACTTGGATTTGATTGGTTGGTGGCATGATGGCACATTGGTTGGCACATCTGCCTCACAGCAAGAAGGTCTGGGTTCGGTTCCCGGGCTTGGGCCTTTCTGAGTTCCCTCTGTGTTTCCTCCTGGTACTCCGGTTTCCTCCCACAGTCCAAAAACATGCACAGTAGGCTGATTGGCTGTTCCAAATCCCCCCAGGTGTGAGTGTGAGTGTATGTGTGTTTGCTGTGCGATGGCCTGGCGAGCTGTACTCCGCCGTCACTCAGAGTCGGCTGAGATGCACACCAGCCTCACCACGATTAAGCGGATTAAGTGGCTTAAAAAAATTAATGAATGAATGAAAATGTCTTGCTTTCAGCATTTAACATGTTTTTATGTTTTGTTGTGAATTTAATATGAGTTTACGAGATTCACAAATCATTGCATTCTGGGTTTTTTTTTTGTTTTTTGTTTTTTTTTGCACTGCACTCAGGGTCCCAACTTTTTAGGAATTGGGGTTGTCCATAAAAAGACAAATCCATAAAAATGATCCTGTTTAATCCTTTAAAGTCCCGGATTAGTGTTATTTAGTAATGAGTATAAATTCTTGAACAGCAGCGTACAGTAAGGAATTCAGGAGGTTGATTAATGGTCTCGGAGTCACAGCGTCTCAGAGTTTAAATACACAACGTGCCTTCTGACATTCTCTTTAATTTAATTCCAGCTGAACACCTGGTCGGAGCGCTCGTACCTGAACCGCTGCTGGGATAAAACGCTGGTGTCTTCTTCGCTTTTAACTCTCCGAGCTGTCCCTTTAACAGTGCGGAGCTCATTCCTGAAGTAAATCTCCATCCTTCAGCCGCTCCGTCTGATTTCTGTTGCTTTTATTGTTTGATATAATTAAAATCAGCTCTTTCCATGGGTGTGTTCTCACCTCGACATTCAATCACGCTTTATTGCGCCGGGCCTTGGCTGTACAGAACGATCCTCAGAGGAATCATGAGAAGATTGAATAGGTCGCCAGCGCTAGTGGAGCTATTTCCCCCTGATGTGCACCAGGCTTGAAGGCTATCCAAAAGATTAATATAACTCCAGTCTTTTTGGAACAGTGACATTTATTCTCCCCAAAGTTTCTCTTGTTCGCCATCATTTCTTCATTTTCCAACATACCTGTCTCTCTCTCTCTCTCTCTCACTCTCTCTCTCTCTCTCTCTCCCCCTCTCTCTCTCTCTCTCTCTCTCTCTCTCTCTCTCTCTCTCTCTCTGTGTGTGTGTGTCTCTCTCTGTCTTTCTCTCTCTGTGTCTCTGTCTGTCTCTCTCTCTCTGTTTCTCTATCTGTCTTTCTCTCTCTCTCTCTCTCGCTGTGTCTCTCTCTTTCTCTCTCTGTTTCTCTCTCTGTGTGTCTCTCTCTGTCTTTCTATCTCTCTTTCTTTCTCTGTTTTTTCTCTCTGTTTGTCTTGCTGTCTCTCTCTCTCTGTGTCTCTCTCTGTCTCTTTCTGTCTGTCTCTCTGTCTGTCGCTCTTTGTCTCTCTCTTTCTGTCTCTCTCTGTCCCTCTCTCTGTCTCTTTCTCTGTCTTGTTCTGTTTGTCTTTCTCTGTCTCTTTTTCTGTGTTTCTGTCTGTCTCAAATTTCTCTCTCTGTCTCTCTCTCTCTCTGTCTGTCTGTCTCTCTCTCTCTCTCTCTCTCTCTCTCTCTCTCTCTTCTATGTGTGTGTCTCTCTTTCTCCTTCTCTTTCTCTCTTTCTCTGGGTCTCTCCTTCTTTGTCTGCATGTCTCTCTGTCTCTTTCTCTCTGTCTCGGTCAGTTTTCTCTCACTCTCTGTCCCTCCCTCTCTCTCTCTCTCTCTCTCTCTCTCTCTCACACACACACACACACACACACACACACACACACACACCAATCTGTCTCTAGTTGTCTCTCTCTCTATTTGTCTCTCTATATATATTAATATTTTTATAT
>JAQMYF010000021.1:43616655-43627967 GCA_030014195.1 Neosilurus mollespiculum
TAGATAGATAGATAGATAGATAGATAGATAGATAGATAGATAGATAGATAGATAGATAGATAGATAGATAGATATTTAGATAGATGGATGGTTGAATGGATGGGAGGATAGATAGATAGATAGATAGATAGATAGATAGATAGATAGATAGATAGATAGATAGATAGATATGTATTTAGATAGATGGATGGTTGAATGGATGGAAGGATGGATGGATGGATGGATAGATAGATAGACAGACAGACAGACAGACAGACAGACAGACAGACAGACCAGCAGCTCTGCCCTTAGTGAAGATAAAATCCACAGGTTTGTCCTGCTCATCTCACTCTTATACGTTATATAATATCCGTTTCTATAGTAACGGCTTAAACAGGTACTAAACTTAAACACTCTAAACTATGTTAGGATTATCTAGAGGAGAACCAGTCCGCTGGTATTCTGTCAGTGATGGAGTGGCCAGCACAGATCTTGATACGGAGGAGTGCCCATCAGGCCAGCCCAACTTGTGGGAGGTGCTTTAGGAAGCATGGGGTGATTTTTTTTTTTTTTTTTTTTTTCTTGACAGATTGACAACTCAGATGACAAATAAAGTTCTTCAGGTCTGTAAGAGGATTTTACACAAACACAACATTTGAAGGACCAAATTAAAAATAATTATTTGTAACCTTCTCGATGTCTTGACTATGTTTAATATTCATTCTTAAATCATCTGATGGATGGAGGTTTGGGTTTTCTGGGAAAATGTGAAATTTTCTGGGTGACCCCGAAGTTTTGAACAGTAGTGTATGATACTCAGAGCATAAAAAAGCCACGCCCCATTCCTCAGCAACACACATCTGAAACACTCATGTATTTTTAAGGCTGGTTCTGAGCACTGTGTGTGTGTGTGAATATGAGCTGTATTAATGATCAGAGGTGTGTGTGACCTTGATGTCAAACACAAGAACAGCTCTTCTTACCTGTACCGTAACATAATCAAATAATGTCTGCGGTCGAAATATAAATAATAGATTTTTGTGCTTCTTCTGCTCCTCTTATCTGCTAAGTATACAATTCATCTCTCACAGTGCATCAAACAACGTCTGAAACAGGAGAGCACGCAAGTGTCCACGTCCAGCGCCCGAGGCTTTCCTGTCTATTGTTTGCTATTTATCACTGCTTGTAAGTGCTGTTTCTCACCGTGTCTCTCTCTCCAGCTGTCTCATCTTCCTCGTGTCCCACACAAACGCGTAATGTAAACCTTTCACATTTCTCCGTGTACATACTGCAGCGTGATGAATTGCAGCAATACGAGCCGCAAAGTGCATCCGCTGTGCTCCTTAAAAGCTTTCATCTTAGACCCGGTGTAAGTGCATGTGCAATAATTGAGCCAAGCGTAGAAACCTGTTTAGTTTAACTTCAGCTTGGAGCCATCGCAACACAAGCTATAAAAAAAATGCAAAAAAGAATAAATATCAGAAAAATATGTTTCACATCGTTTAATGAACAAAAAGAGTTATTTTTCTTTCCGCCTTCATTTTTGAATCCTTGAAGAATAAAGATATAATAATGACTGTAATAAAAAACTATGTATATACAAAATGTTTTAAAAATTTACTCCTCATAGCCAATTCCCACCCGTCAAGTATTGCCTCCCTATCATGTGACCACCTCCAGCCAGGGAGGGTCAAGAGCAAGCACATACTTCCTCCAATACACATGATGCTGCCTCCATCATCTTTACGAACTGCTGCACATGCACATTCAGGGATGGCCCAACACGCTCAAAGGAAGTAAACTGAAACCAAATTTCTTTTTTATAGTTTATTTTTTACCTTTTTCATTCAACATTTAAAACCAAAAAAGTTTTTTTGTTGTTGTTGTTTTTTTGTTTTTTTGCGAAAAATGTGAAAGCTGTAATACGTAAAGTCTTTGCATATTTAAAAACAGCATTTTGTTCAATTTCTAGGATTTCAGAATCAGTAACCATCAAAAAACAGTACGTTTTTGTTTGCTATGTTGATTCAAACAATTTTTAAAGCGGACACAAACCAATTAAGGAATTAGGGCGCAGTACGATAAAGAGAATTATTCGATCAAGAAAGGGTTATAACACCCTTCACATTATATGAAAGCCTAATTCTATAATTGTTTATTTATTCAGCAAAAAATAAAAAATAAATTAAAGTAGACACCCATGTTAGTGTGTTGCATGTGCCAGTTGCCCAGTTATCATTCAACTTACCCCATGTAAACAATGCAATAATTTAGTTATCCAATGGCAAGAAAGCAATAATTTCACTAGAAATGCAAAAATGCAGATCAGTCTCACTTTTAATGTCATCCAAGCAGCAGTACGCTATACTCAATCCAAGCTTGTAGTCGGTAAGCAAATGTAGAGCAATCGATCGAGAAAACAGTTCTCTTTAAAGAGAGCATAAAAATGGAAGAAATAGTGCACAAAACGGATGTGTCAAGGCTAAAGTCAAGGTCGAACACACAGCAATACTTCACAAGCGGTGTGTGCAGAACCAAGTCCTGGTGTACTTTAATGTTGATTGCTGGTGACAGGTGAGTTCCAGGGCAACACGATGGAGCAGTGATTCACGACTAGAAGGTCCTGAGTTTGAGTCCCAGTCTCAGCAAGGGTGTTTCTGTGTTGAATTTGCATGTTGATCTTGCAAACTGTTCAGGGTGTACCCCGTCTTCTCCTAGTGTCGGCTAAGGTAGGCTCCAGCCCCCCCCGCGACTCTGATAGGATTAGGTGGTTTAGCAAATGGGTGAGTGAGTGGGTGAGACAGTGAAGAGAGTTCCAGGTCATGTGACAAGAAATCACATAACTGAGGTCAGTGAATAGAATGCTGGCATAGTGTACAGGCTGAGAAGACAGCGAAGAGGCTTTTATCCTGACATAGCGAAGCGATGAGATGTGCTAACTTAGTGTAGAACTGTAGAAACATACATATGATATTTTCATCATGATATTTTTTTTCTCGCTCGTATGCAGAACTACCTAATTCTATTAGGTTCACGGGGAATCTGGAGCCTATCTCAGCCGACACTGGGTGAAGGGGGGATACACTGTGCACCGCTCACCAGACCATTACAGGGCAATACACATACAACTGTTCACACTCACTCCTAGGGGCAATTTGGAAAAATCCAATTAGCCTCATGTGCATGTCTTTGGATTGTTGGAGGAAACCGGAGTACCTGGAGGAAACCCATGCAAGCACTGGGAGAACATGCAAACTCTATTCAGAAACACCCAAATCCAGGACTCGAACCCAGGACCTTCTTGCTGTGAGGCAGACGTGCTAACCACTACATCGCTGTGCCACTCTGTTGTTTTTTATAATTACATAAATTATTTCAATATTTTTTAAAACAACATATTATTTTATTCCTGGTTTCATTACACAGTAAGAATGAGATTTAGATGGAATGTTATTATATTCAAATTGTTGAAATAATGATCACATTTTCAGATCGAGATCTTCTGTGAGTCTATATGGGGTGCATCAAGCATAATAAAAACATCATTCTGTTATAATATCCATATTATCGAAGTCTGTTCATTAAGAACAATGGAACATATGTACTGATGGTACAATGAATACTTTTTAAATTAATGAAATGATTATTTTTGGAGAGCCCCGCGGAGAGATGCAGCTCTGCACACAGCATGTGATCGATGTCAGTTCTATGGAATGATTGCTTTGATAAGTAAAAGCATACTTCACTTGTTTGGACTGAGATATGGCAGAAATATGGATTCATGCTGGAGCACAGTGCGGCAGTGTGTCTCTCTAGTGGAGTAAAAGCTTATGAAATAAAATAGTGTGTAGGTGATTAGCATACTGTTAGAAAAAACTTCTAAATATAATGCAGGCATATTACAGCTGCAAAAGTCTACACAAAGGCCAGAAGGCTTTACACATTCATATCTTATTCCAGATTTATAACCCTGTTATAATAACCCTTACTCTTCTGGGAATGTTTTCCAGTAGATTATCGGGTGTGGCTATGTTCCGATCATTTACCCACAAAACCATTACCGAGGTCAGCCGCTGATGTTGGGGGTTGGTGCAGAGGTCTAGGGTTTTCTCGACGTTCTAGTTTAACTCAAAGGTGTTGGGTAGGGTTGACGTCAGGGCTCGGTGCTGGACACTCAAGTTCTTCCATGGTAACCTTAACCATGTCTTAATGGAGTTTGCTCGGTGTGCAGGAGTATCATGCTGGAACTGGACTGAATCTGAAAACTTTATTTCAACCTTTTGCAAGTCTGTATATAACATAAAGCTAGTATCACAGTGCGTCGAATGCTGACGGAAGTAGCGATATTTGTTTTTTGCTAACTCTTTTGGCTTTTTTGATAACCATTGCTGAAAATCTGGGTTCGCCTCTGTCATTAAGAACAATTAGGAACATTAAAGTGAATTTTTTGCAAAAGTGTTCATAAAAAGACAGTTTGTAAATGTAAGCGACAGTGTTTGTGACAATGAGCACCTTTTTGCCACTCTTTTGGGAATGTTTTGCTAACTCTTGTTAAAGTACCAGGCAAATCTTAGAAGTGGACCACACTTACCCCTTCTGAGGGACCCAACCTTATGAAAAAAAAAAAAAAAAAGGCTGAGCATACCCTCCTCATCTTTGTGTTCACTACTTGGTGAACACGGCTTTGAAAACACGTGTTACAACTGTACTGCAAACTGTTTGCGGAAAAATACATTTGTATATAAATGTTGAATGTGTTAAAAATTTCTTTGCGAGAAGAAAAAGTTGTGAGCGTGAATAGTTTTATGTGTGTTGGCCCTGTGATGGCCTGGCGAGCTGTTCAGGGTGTACCCTGCCCTTGCCCAGAGTCGGCTGAGATGGGCACCGGCCTCCTTGCAATCCTAATTAGGATTTAGCGGCTTAGAAAATGGATAAATGAATAAATAATGTGCTTTTTTGTTTAGGTGGTAGTGTATCGGTAATGCCGCAAGAATGAATGTTGTGCATCTCATTTATTTATTTAATTAATAATTTAACGTCACCAGTTTGGACTAGTTTGTGTAGGTCTATTACATAAAATTTAAGAAGAAAAAATCTATTCATATTACAGGTTGTAAGGCAACAAAACAGATAAAAATTTCAAGGGGGTGAATAATTTTGCAACTAACTTTGTGAGTGTATGTGTGTGTGTAAAGTTTTTTTATTTATTTATTTATTTTGTCATTTTCCAACTTATTTGGTCATATAATGCACACATCTAGCTTCAGTTAAGTGTCAGATTTTTTTTTAGAAACTAAAAGTTTAATTTTAAATACATAGGCCTACATGGCAAAAATGATCATTTAAGGGACCCCCAATGTTCACACAAGAAACAAATCTTCGGTAATCCTTTTTTGACATCGAGAATGTGTATTTAAGCTCTGAAGTACATATCTGAGCTCTACATCTAATAATTTACTTTCAGAACTAGGACAAGGGCTTCACCCAGAAAGTGTCGTCACTTAACCAGTTTATGTTGTTACGTGTGAGGCTGTTATATTATTCCAAAACAAGTTAAACATATAATCAAAAGCACTATAAAATGTGCAAAGGCATATGAACACAAAGGCATTATGGAATGAAGATTGGTCGTCAAGACAAAACATCTGCACCACATGTTGTTTGTGGCACCTGCAGATCAAAGTTAGAGGGGTGGCTGCGTGGTGATCGTCGATCCATGTCCTTTGTGATTCCAAGGATGTGGAGAGAGTCAAAGAATCATA
Organism: Neosilurus mollespiculum; assembly: GCA_030014195.1. NCBI lineage: Eukaryota > Metazoa > Chordata > Actinopteri > Siluriformes > Plotosidae > Neosilurus > Neosilurus mollespiculum. Next base: position 43,622,397 of record JAQMYF010000021.1, read on the forward strand.
CAGACGACTGCTATTACTGTTTGGTAGACATCTCTACATATAAAACACCAAAAAATCGTCACGGCATTCTATACCCGAGCATTCCATCCTCTACCGCTCCTATTCCACACAGAGATGATTTTCCTGTCCCCGAACGTCCAAATGAAGAAAAAAGGGAGACGATTTCACCAAGACATAGCAACCATGGAGCGAAGGTATCAAGGCAGATGGGACTGCAATATGATGGGCGACTACAACTAGGGACGGATACGTGGCAACCCTAGTGGACATCGCAGAAAAGCTAGAAAAAGTGTTAACTTCTGACGCTTAAAATCCCGTTTTCACAGAAAATTTGAATGTTATGAGCCTAATATTGACACTTCAGGGGAATTTAAGACATTTTTGTGATCAGTGCAATGTAAATAACCATAAACAAATAAAAAAATTAGATAATCTTTTTTTTTTTTAATATATTGTGTAATAGATCAGTTCATGACACACTAATAAGTTTTTTGAGTTTTTGTCTGTAAAAGAAGCAAAACATTTTTTTAAGAATATTATCATTTCAAATCCCACTCCTACTGGTTTATTCTGACATGAAGACATGAAGGCATTTGCTCCAGTTTTAAGGATGTCAGCTTGAGGCTGATGAGCTTGTCGTTATGGTAATGACGATGCAGATTAGATATTGGCAGTTGGTGTGCTTGCAGATGCAGTGAAGATTTATAGAACAATTACACTTAGCATGAATATACTTAACAAATTTACACCAAATCTAATTAAAAAACTCATCTTTAGCTGTAACAGAGGCTTTTTTTGGTTGTTGTCCTTGTTGTAGTTGTTTTTGGGGGAGGGGGTGGTAATTCATTGTTCTAATATTTGTGAAGCAGCTGGTTTTCTATATTAATATGCAGCTTGTATTCATATTCACATCTCGTCTTTCCAGGACATGATTTGTACATACATTGCTGTATGAGGTATCGTAGTCCATCATTTAAAGAGGAGATATGAGGCTTTATGCACTTTATTGGCCCATAAATGAATAGTCATGTTAGACGATGCCAGAATGTCAAATAACAAGGTTTGCATATGTTTAAATTTTAATTTAAATGTGCTGGTTTAGATGGCTGTACACACAGGCCATTAATTAATTGATTGATTGATTGATTGATTGATTGATTGATTGATTGATTTATTGATTGATTGATTAATTGATTAGTTAATTAATTAGTTAATTAATCAATCATTTATTTATTTTTATTTATTTATTTATTCATTCATTCATTCATTCATTCATTCATTTATTTGTTTGTTTGTTTGTTTGTTTGTTTGTTTGTCTGTTTATTTGTTTATTTATTTATTTAGGGGTTTGTTTTTACTAGTGCATCACGGCATGCTGGGCCTTTGAATTTCCCTACCCCCCAACCCCCCAGTGTATTGAGTATGGAGATTTCAGGTGACCAATCAGAGCAGAGTGCATGCAGTAAGCGGAAAAGCCATGAATGGGAGGAGAAAACCAAACAGGCCATCCAGATTTCAGGGGGAGGCACATGAGGAAGCAGCTTCCTGAAAAGTTGTTTTTTGGATTAGGAATCGTCCTGTAACCACCTGGTGATATTTTAATTCAAATCAGTCGGTTTTAAATAACGCAACAAAAATAATGAAAGTAAATCTGTAAAAATAATAAGCTTGTTGCGGTGTGGGTGTGACCAAGAGTCAGCCGCAGACAGAGAGCCGGCGGGTTGAATAAGACACTGGTGAGAGCCAACCCTCATTACCTGCCAGTACAGCAGCTGACACTCGGCCACGCCCATTCTGCTACAGAATTACAAATAGGCCTATTTGTGTAGAATATCACTGCTAGTGACTAGGATTAACACCTGGCACTGGCCATGTTATCGTGCTACCAACCACGCCATTCGCCATGCACGTTAACTAAAACATGAGCTTCTATTACACATGACACGTGAATGTCTGGCCCATCATGGAATAAAGTGAACACCTTGTTAAAAGCAAGGGGAGGAAAAAAAATCATTTTAGTCTCCTGTGCGCGAGGAAAAGAGCTGAGGAGGAGACTGTGATTGCGAAATGGATAGTAATTAACGAGGCGAGTGAACTCTTCAACCTTACAGATAATGGAGCCCGTCCAGCTGCACTGTGAGCGAACCTACTCATGGGCTTTTACTCTGGCCTTCAGTCCAAGGACGCAAGAATCAAGTACAAATAAGTGTCTGCCTCGCTCAAAAAAATGAAACGGAGAAATAAATACATGAATGAATGAATGAATAAATAAATAAAGGAGGATTTAACAGGATAAATCATTTTGAAGTATTCAATCCCATTTATCTGAACAGTTTTATCCAGTTCAAACCGGATCCAGACTGTAGCTTTGATACACAATAAGGCATTAATGCCTTCTTTCTGACCTTGGTCTTGGGGTGAGCTGGGGCACGAGGTGGCCAGACTTTGATGCATGAGTTGTGCTTAAAGAGAATATTGATTCGGATTGTATTATTCCCTTCCAGCACATATATTTCCATTCACATCAAAGAGCCTTACAGGGCTGGATGATGAAACTTCTGTGTCACTGGTGAAGATGGCAAGTCTCCTTCTCCGTCTCCTTCTCCATCATCAAATATTCCTTCGCACAGGGTAATCGATTCGGACTTCTTTTTATTGTTTATGGCATGTTATTAGTGCCACTCTGCCACTAAATGTCTGCTGACAGATGCTGGATGATTTGCCGCATTACTATTGATGGAGGAGTCTGGACAAACTGCCATTTGAACCAGCAGAAGCTAGAAATGAATTGATGTACTGGACGTGTTGAAAGAGCTGTGTTTACACATCACCCCGGATGGGTTATCAATGCTAGCCATCAATCTGTTGTATGTTGTAGGAGTGGTCTGTCGGTATAGCCAGCTGCACAGGAGGAATGTTTGCATGTGGTCTTATAGTTCAGTCCTAAAAAAAGCCACTGCTGTTCTTTGGGGGCAAAATAATTATATTACACTTTGGTGTGGCATCACTGTGACACTAACTCCTCAGTGATTGGTTCCCTGGAGCAGAGCATCCCCGAATTATCTGTTTTTTTTGTTTTTGTTTTTTTAAAACAATATATTTTTAATGGATTTTTAATTATTTCTGTCTCCATCTCAGCCGACTCTCAGGAAGGCGGGGTACACCCTGGATGCCAACACATGCACACAACCATTTACACTCACTTTCACACCTAGGAGTGATTTGGAACAGCCAGTTAGCCCACTGTGCATGTTTTTGGACTGTAGGAGGAAACCGGAGTATCCAAAAGGAACCCATGCAAGCACGGGGAGAACATGCAAACTCCACACAGAAACGCTCCAAGCCTAGGAATCGAACCCAAGACCGTCTTGCTGTGAGGCGGATGTGCTAACCACTGCACCACCGTGCCACCAAAGCACAACCCTTTCTTTTTTTTTTGTTTGTTTGTTTGTTTGTTTATTTATTTATTTATTTATTTAAAGAGAAAAGAGAGAGAGAGAGAGAGTTAGGCCCGGAGGTTAGTGTCCATACATGTTCTTATGATTTGTGACATGATCGAAAAAAAATTAAGCCAAATTGACTTCACTTTAATTTGCACAAATTTCTGATTTACATTCAAGGTTCAAAAGGATTTAAGACACTTGTGGATAAAACTTGGAGAGAATATGTGGTCAGATAGCATTTCTGTGTCAATACCGAACATGGACATATTTTGTCCTTTGGAGTTGATGGGATTTGAGTGAATTAATCCATGCTGCACTTTTCATCCACAGCCAGGTGTGGTAATGAGGTAATTTGTCAAAGTTATGGAAAGCAGAGCGTTCCAACGTGCATTTCCGTCTCGCTGAAAAGACGTGCGTCTCCAGACAAATTGCCTCCGAGCGCTGATAGCAGTAATCCCTTAAAACAGACGTGTTTCAAAGCCTGAGACATCATTCTGCTCTGGGCAAAGTGCAGAAGCCATTAAAAGTTGGGAATGCACTGGTAATGTGTGACGAGAGTAAACCCAGAGCCTCCTTTCCTCTAACGACCTGCACCGTGTTCGGTAACATGACCCACAGATCTGTCTCTTCGTCCTTTCACATGTCCAAAGCCAAGTAGCAAAGAGCTGAGACACAAAGAGCCCCACAACTCACTTACTGTAAAGCGAAGGTGATAAAACTAAGGGAGAAATCAATACTAGGGAGACACCACAAATCTGTCGATGAAAAGCAACACCGGAGCCTGTTCAGATTGAATCCACAAAGCTCGGCACTATTAACCAGAGAGAGAGAGGCTTCAGACAGTCTTCCTCCACTGTCCTGTCCATTACAATATATGACACTCTCAACTCAGCCTTTAATTACACTCTGAGTAAATTAGAAAGATTTAATGAACAAGACTGGGTTGGCATAAGAGAGAGAAAAAGAGTGCTCCAGTAAAGAGAAGCCATCACGGGTCGTTAGATTTTGTTAAACCAGGTTGATTGGTGTCCACGGTGTCACCTCTCGCTGGGAGAAATGTGATGGATTATGGTGCATGATGCATCTGGTGTGGACCCCCTCCTCGGATTTCTCAGCAGGGTTCGCTCGGGAGAGCTCATGAAATTACTGCCATGCAGCTGTGTATCGACAGCTTCATGTAAGATTCAACAGGGCTCCAACCAGCCACCATTTTGCTCAGTCCTTCCCTTATCGCCACGAGTTATTGGAATAAACACCCACCAAGAGGTCTGAGCCTCGTCTCACCATCCCCAGTGTCTCCATCCATCCATCAGGCCTGACTAGTCCTGCGGTTTATTTGGAAAGTAATAAATCCTGTGAAAATGGCCAGTTGCTTTAGAAAAAAAAATGAGGGGTACAGATGAGAGGGGGTGAGGTTATAGGATGGAAAAGGATCCAGCCAGAAGACAGGAGATGACCCCCCCTGTAAAAGAATGTAGATAGGCCCGAGGGAATGTCTGGAAGATTCATATTCAGTAATAGGGCATTAATGATCAATGAATCTACATTTCGGAAACATTTATAGAGGGGGGTGAAAGGCCGGGAGTGTATCCTTAATAGAGTCATTTAAAAAAGGGTCGCATGCTCCCAGCCTTCATATATCCAATGACTCTACATTATTCTCAAACATATATATATATATATATGTATATACAGTAGTGTGCAGTGAAGATTATACACCACCACTTTTGTCTAAAGGGGCTCCTAATAAAAAGAAGTTGGTTGGGGACTGGTGGTGTACCTCTCACCTCAGACGGTGCTGGGCTCGTGATCAGGAGGTCATGGGTTCGAAACCCCGTTGGACACCACTATGCTAAGACCCCTGGGCAAGGTCTTAACCACAAGTGTGCCTCTGTCCACCCAGCAGTAAAATACTGGGAAGGTAACCTGCGATGGACTAGTGTCCCCTCCAGGAGGAGTTGAACTCCTAGTCGCTTCACGCTACAGAAACCGGGGATAAGCAGCGGCCTGATGAGCCCCTAGGCTCTGGTGTAAAAGCCCAGCAGACTTACCTATAATTTTTTTTTTTTGGTGAAAATGTATTGTTCTTTTCTTCTTGTTACTTTGATAGCCTATTCTTCACATTTTT
>JAQMYF010000021.1:43639492-43652158 GCA_030014195.1 Neosilurus mollespiculum
GAGGCTGGCGCCCATCTCAGCCGACTCTGGGCGAGGGCAGAGTACACCCTGGACAGCTTGCCAGGCCATCGCAGGGCTCAATATATATATATATATATATATATATATATATATATATATATTCTCAGGGGACACCTCAAAACTGTGTGTGTGTGTGTGTGTGTGTGTACATTGCTTAGGTCCTTCATATGGCATCTGGACTAGAAAAATCCCTACACACTTCAATGTTAGCGGTGTCTTATACTGTGAAGCAGCTGGGGCTTTTCACACCTTACAGTACATCCACTTGGGACACAACCACACACACATGCACATACGTTTTGAGGTCTCTCCTGGGAATAAAACACTGAAACCTGGGGCTAACCAGCCTCTCAGCAATGGAGTGAAAGAGCTTTCTGCGTAATCCTCCTCTGTATCTGACAAAGTAAAAACATTATCTTCGAGGGTTATCAGTTTCACACACTAAAGACATGCAGCTGTGTCCATGTGCATTAATGCTTTGTTGATGTAGGAACACGCAGCCTGATGCGACGTACTGCAGACTCGCTAATTGTCTCAGTAATCTTTGTCCACTTGCGCAAGGTGGCTAAATGTCATGTGCACTCTCTGTGAAATTGCAATTAGAAAAAGAATAAATAAGAGGGGGGGGGGGGGGGATCCATACTCAACCTTCACACAGAGGCACAGAGGATAATTTATGCAGGGAAGGGCATTAAAGTGATAACGGATTAATGTCATAACTATGTCGGCTATTATGGGGAAAGTGGAGATATCAGCATAAAAGAACAAAGCTGCGTGATGGATTCTGACAGGAATGGTTTGGAAATATGTCTGTTCTTATAGACATAAAACATGACTATGTTTTTTTATATATGATACAGTTTTTATGATTTAGAATAGAGGAATTTGGAGGAGGATGTTCTCCCCTGTTCTCTCTCTCATTAACAGAGAAGTAGCACCAGCTGCCCAGCCTGAACACTCTTCTTTTTGATATTTCATAATATTTAATAATCAGTAATAATCTCATTCCTGAGTCATTTAACACACTGAGGCAACATGAAACAGTTTGAGATCCTGTGTGTTTCCATAGCTGTCACTTCCTTTCAAGGCAGGAAGTCAGAAAGTTCTATAACATGTCCGCCTCAGAGCAAGAAGGTCCTGGGTTCAAGCCCTGGACTCGGAAAGGGCATTTCTGTGTGGTCTCCCCAATGCTTGTGTTGGTTTCCTCTGGGTACTCTGGTTTCCTCCCACAGTCCAAAAACATGCAGGTCAGGGTAATGGCTGTTACAAATTGCCCCTCGGTGTGTGTAAGTGTGTATGGTTGTGTGTGTGTTGTACCTTGTCTTTGAACAGAGCTGGCTGAGACAGGCTCCCTGAAAGCCTAAATTAACAAACTAGATAAATGACTCGTTTCTTATCTGTAAAGTATTTTTCACTCCAATGTCCACTTTAACCAGGACGGTACCCTGGTGGCTGGTGAGATGGTGTGTCATTTTCCCATCATTGCATACACATTTGAGCTGAAGCCGGTCCTCAGTGGCGCCGACGGTGACAGAGAGTTGCAGGATCTGACACATTTAAGCGGTGAATAAAATGAGATTACTGACCCTTAAGGACAGTGAGGCTTTAACGGCATATGAAGACAGAGTAGGATTTAACGATCAGGATGAAGAAGAGAAATTCCAGTAGGGAACTGCTGCCAGTTGGTAAAACTTTCCTCTGCTGTTTACTGAATAAATGAACTTTTTCTGCACCCAGTGAGAGCTGGGAAAGTGAACAGTGTTCAGGAAGACGCTCAGCCAAAAACACAGCAACAAACCATGTTTATGGATAACAAGCTGCTACTGTGGAGCAAGACATGACCCTGAGAGGCGGGGCATATATGCTCGAGAGAGCATTTAATTGGATGAAGACTAGTAAAGATCCACTATATTCCAGAAGTGATAACCTAAAAAATTAAAATACGAATATTTCCCGCTATATTATTTTCTGGATATATTTTTGTATTTGTGTCTGTACCACCGAGAGACAGCTCTGAAACGCCAATTTCATCATCCCTGACATCATTACAGGAAAACAACACAATCTTTAAGCATTGTAGAGCTTCACCATAACATGCCTTCTCGACCCATCCTGAGCAGATCCGACACTCAACATACCATCGGTCGTGTTTACTTCTGGCTCCTGACACAGCGATTAGGAACGAATGTGTATTCATTAGTGTTCATCTTTTAAACTACACATCCTTCCTCATAACGCTTTCAACTTGCCATGAGCTTTCCGTCTAGTTTATTGCTGTGAGCTTATCGGTGCACTCTGGCCATTTTAACGCTGCGGCTTTCAATCAGAGGAAGTGTTCACTTTGTTCTAATAATGATGAAGAACAAGGGGAATGATTGTAGGAAAACAAACTCCGCCTGAGGGATAAGCAGTTCTCTACAGAGAAAAAACACACAACATTGAATCTACAGAAACACCTGCAAGCTAAAAACAGAGGGGGAGAGAAAGAGAGAGAGAGAGAGAGAGAGAGAGAGAGAGAGAGAGAGCTTGGAGGTTGTGAGAATGACTGCTGCAGCCAAAGCCAAAGAGCAGAAAACAGATTTTGCTTCAGCTGTTATAGGTCTTTTAAAACGGTTAGCCCAGAACAGCTTGATAGGCCAGGAAATGCAGGTGGAACCTTCCCTAACAGCCTGCGAGGAATAGCTGCAGTTTGTGAAAGGAAGTTGATCAGGAAACAAATAGCATGGTAAAGTAAGTCTATTGGTTTTCACTGGGCTGTGTTAGAAACCAGCGCCCACACCGGGGCGAGCCAAAAATCTGCAGAATATATATTTTTTAAAACAGCTTGCTCCTTTGTTTGTTTGTTTGTTTGTTTTATTTATTTACTTACTTACTTACTTACTTACTTACTTACTTACTTACTTATGTATTTATCTATCTATTTATTTATTTATTTATTATTTGGTTCAGTTTTTTTTTTATTTTTTTTTTTTATCATTATTGTGGTTTTTTTCTGCAAGGTCATAATAAGAAGCTGGGAAGAGAAAATTACCAACTCAACCTCGGTAATCAATTGGGGACAAGTTTGGTGGGCAGTACTATGGTGTATTGATCATGACTGTCGCCTCACAGCAAGAAGGCTCTTGGTATGAACCTCAAGACTGTCAGGGGGCTATCTGTGTGCAGTTTCTATGTTTCCCCCATGCCTGCATGGATTTTGTCCTACAGTTCCCAAACATGCACGTTAGGCCAACTGGTCTACTCTGAATTCTGATCTCTTCACTGTTCAGTCCTTTGTCGTCTTAAGGCTAGACTACTGCAACTCACTCCTGGCAGGTCTGTCTTTGGGCACAATTTGACTTCTGCAACTGATCCAGAATGCAGCTGCACGGCTTGTTTTCAACCTTCCAAGTTCTCCTACACCACTCCTCTGCTGTGCTCTCTCCATTGGCTTCCTGTAGCTGCTCGCATTAGATTCAAAACACTAATGCTTGCCTACAAAGCGAAAAATGGACCTGCACCATCAAAGCACCTTTTACTCCCTGCACTGCCCTGCATTCTCTCAGCTCTTCTAGCACTGCTGTACTGGTCCCTCCTTCTACCAAGGGACAAGGGAAAAATGCATCTAAACTCTACTCTGTTCTGGCTCCAAGGTGGTAGAATGAACTTTCTCCGGACACACTTTCACACACACACACACACACACACACACACACACACACACACACAAGTAGTACCCCAAACAACATATACCCTCTGAGTTTTAACTGATGGTATACTTAGTCTATGTCCTAGTGAACCAGTATAGAATATATTCACTGATAGTGACTTTAAAGTACCTCTGTAAGTCGCTCGGGATAGTGGCGTCTGCTAAATGCTGTAAATGTAAATGTAATGTTAGCCTACCAAGGCAAAAATAGAGCTGCACCCTCCTACCTTAAAGCACTTATCACACCCCACACTACACCGTGTTCTTTCTGATCCTCTAGCACTGTTAGACTGGTCCCTCCTTCTACCAAGGGACAAGGAAACCTTGCATCTAAACTCTTCTCTGTTCTGGCACTGAGGTGGTGGAATGAACTTCCTCTGGATGTCCGGACAGCTGAGTCACTGAGTGTCTTCAAACGATGGCTGAAAACTTACTTTTTTCAGTTGAACATGAAGTAGTACTATGTTATATTTAAAAAAAACCCTCAGCCTCTACGCACTATGACAGTTTTGACTGATGGTATACTTAGCCTTTATCCTACTGAATTATTGGAACTTTTTCACTGACAGTGACTTTAAAGCACCTCTGTAAGTCGCTCTGGATAAGGTCATCTGTACAATGCGGTAAATGTAATTGTAAATGAATTGCCCCTTGATGTGAAGAGTGAAGAGTGACAATGAATTGTGTGTGTGTTTGTCCTTCAATAATCTGGGAAGTCCATACCGTGTAACCCCGCCTCTCATCTGAAGTCAGTTTTGATAGTGATCTATTTTTATTTTGTTTGTTTGTTTTTGTTTTAATTTTTTTTTGGTTTTTATTTTTTTTAATGAATCTTCTTACACGGCTTACTCAGAGTCTCTGCACCATGTTCGAGTCACATGCAACAATATGCAGGTTTTTGAAGTGGCTCAGTAGTCTGCAGATTTCCGTTCTGTGTGAGGTATAGCTCTCAGGGGCCAGTCTTTCAAGCGTTATCGAGATGGAGTTTGGCTTTTGGATCGGATTAAATTCAGGAAATCTGGTTAGTTTGTTTGCTGTCTCAGGGATTTAACAGAAGTGCTGAAGGCAACTGCTGAAATGAAAAACGCTGGATCATGAGCAGTCTCCTCCATCAGCTTCTCGGTGCTTCTTTATGGAACGCTAAATATTACCATTTCTTGTTTTGTTTTTTTTTAATAAATCTAATTTTCCTTTTTAATCCAAAATGGTATAGTTAAAGTGTTTGGAAGCCTACACCATGTGCTTTTGAACAAAAACATGATCACCAGTCCTTTGTTGTGTTAATGGAGTAATTTGTTTAAGAGTAAAGATACAAGAATCCGATTTTATACATGGGTTTATTTCCCTTTCCGACATTTGCTGTGGTTTGTTAGGTCGCGAATACAATGTGTGGTATGTCCATGTCATCTTGTTAAAAAGCTACGGAAGTGAATCTAATGAGGACGGCGAGACCAAGAGGCCGTATAATTGCTCTAACGATGGTTTCTAAACACTAATTATGTGAAATGTTTCTCTTTTTAAAAGTATGTACAGTATGTGCAACAGGAGAAAGCAAAGCAAGTGATATCATATTAAATATTACAGTTTAAAATGTAAATGGGGGAAAATCATAATAAAAATCTTGCATGTTTTCTATTTATTTATTTATTTATTGAGTGTGTGTTATGTCTTTCATCAAAATGTTGGCCTACGATTTAACTAATGGCTCTTTGCCTAGATTACCCACAATCCCATTTGGCTAAGTGGGCAATGGGTTTTAGCCCTTGCTTTATTTTTACCTAATGACTAGAGAGCAATCGGCTTAAACAGATCATCTTCCAAAGCGTCAACTTTCACAGTGACAATGCCATCAACACCATTGCAATGTTTTACTAGCTAACTATAGCTTATAATAATAATAATGAGAAGAAGAAGAAGAAGAAGTAGAAGAAGAAGAAGAAGAAGAAGATTTGCGGCTATCAATATGGAGATCACAAGTGCAAATCCAGGATGACGTTGCTGCAATCTGTGACCAGGAGCTCTCACAGGAAGGAGGGATGCAATACATCATTACAGTAATGTCACTTACAGTGATCACCAGCCAATCATGGCCGTCTATGAGCTCATTCATTCAAAGAAGTGGATGGCGCTGTCCATTTGAGTGTGTTAGGCTGCCCTCAAATGCGCATGCACAGCAGGTTGTAAAGATGCTGGTGGCAGCATCACGTACCATGGAGGGGGAAAGTGCATGCTTATTGGTGTTGGGAGAAAAGACTTAATGGGTGGGAATTGGATACTACTTAATTAGGGGGATAAAAATGTTGGGGGGAAATAAATAAATAAATGAATGAATGAATGAATGAATGAATGAATGAATGAATGAATGAATGATGTTGTTTTTGTTGTTGTTGTTATTGGATGTCTGTTAAAAAGATTGATATGAACAGTATCCGTATCTCCAATAGTTAACCATGAATAAATTTATTCCTCTGAAGTTCCATTACCCTTATAAAATATTCCTTAAACTATATGTTAGCCATTATGTGAGCACAGATATTAAAGAGCTCTGGAAATAATTTTGTTTTGTACAACATGGAAATGGGGTGTGTGTGTGTGTGTGTGTCAGTATTTATTTATTTATTTATTATTTTATTTATCTTAGTGGTCTTAGACGAATAGTTATTAGGGAAAAACTAAAGAAAGAGTACTGCACACAAGTAATTAAACCTGATCCCCTAAAGCTACTGCAGGAATGGAGAGGCTTAGCAACTAAACAAGGTTTCTTTTTCTTTATCAGCCTGGTTTATGTTTAATTTTATGAACGATAATGCTGCAGGACTTTAATATATTATACGATACAGAAACATGCATAGTTACATTCATATTCAGCTAGAGATGTGAGGTTCTCAGCAATGTGCATTCCAAAGAGTAAAACACAGGTACGCATTTAGTTATTTATAATAATAATAATAATAATAATAATAAAAATAATAATAATAATAATAATAATAATAATAATAATAATTTCTAACTTCATGCTTTGCAAGATGATGCTATTTTAAATATTAAGGACATTTTGCTTTATTTTTCCACATTTTTGTCTCATAAATGTTGTTACAGTGTTGAATATCCATGTTAGCCGACACCAGAATGTCAAATAATGAGGTTAGAGCATGTTTAAGTTTTTTTCCCTCTGGGCTGCTTGTGCTGTTTCTGCATTATTATTTTTATTACTACTACCACTATTATTATTATTATTATTATTATTATTATTATTATTATTATTATTATTATTTTATTATTATTTTATTCATTTTATTTATTTATTTATTTATATTTTTTGTGCACACTAATGCATCACAGTGTCTTCTGATTAGCTGGCCTCCTCTCCCCCCCCATGCAGAGTGGTATCACTGCCCACCCCGGCCTGACTAGGCACGAAAAGTGGAAAGGCCATAAATAAGAGGAGGAAGCCAAACAGGTTGTCCAGTGTGCACACTTTCAAATCAGTGTTTCAAATCAGGGGAAGGTGGGAAAGCTTCTTAAAGAAATGTGACATTTTTTTTTTTTTTTGATTAAGAATTGTACTCTCATCCTCCACATATGTCTGAAATGAACAATAAAGGTCTGAAAATGGGTATAATACATGATCTTTAAAAAATTTAATCTATGAGCAAAGGAGTGAGAAGTGAAATGTTAAAAAATGCACGCAAAAGGTATAGGAGGTGCTAAATATACTGTGAAGAAGTATTTAAGATAAATAACAAATTACACGCAAAATATTCCACGGCACGGCACGGCACAGCACAATGCAACAGCAATTCAGTTTGTTTATTATTTCTCTGACACCACACAGACTTACAATTTATTACTAAACAGGTATTCACCTGATGTCCTAATAAATATTCCATGAAACGGAATGGTGAGGATACGGTTCAATTCAGCGACATCCACCATAACCCTAAGGTGAATCAATGTTTTAGTATATGCTACATGGGAACGGAAGCAAAAATCACACAAAAATTAGATTTTTATATATTTTTTTTTTACTCACTCACCTACTGAACCCCTTAATTCTAATAGGTTCAGGAAGGCAACACGGGGTGAAGGTGGGGTACACCCAGAACAGCTCGCTCGACCATCACACAGTGAGTTTGGAACAGCCAGTTAACCTAATGCACATATCTTTTGATTGTGGTAGAAAACCGGAATACCTGAAAAAAATATTTCTATATTTTAATATATTTTACATTTTCTACACTAGAAGAGCTTCATGAAAAAAGAAATAGAAACAGGCATAAACTATGCATGCAAGCTTTTATTAAAGAGTACCGGTATTGGTACAGACCGGTACTCTTTAATTACAGCGTAATTTGTGTGTATGTAATACGTGTATGCGATATCCTGGGGATATTTTATCTTGTGGATTACTGGCGGGGGCTGAACTGTGGTGGTTAGCAGTCGTTTTTCCCCTGAAGTGATGTCAGCACGTTGGGCAATGGAAGGTAACATTCTAGTGACTCTGAGGATGAGAGTGACAGTGAATCCAAAATGGCTTACACAGCTAATGTTTTGCCAACTCTGCTTTCCTGGCGTCAGTTGGTTTAGGAACAAAAAGCAAAGTTTTCAGTGATTTTTGCGCCTGTTGTTTGTGCGGCTCAACACTGGACGATAATAAGTTATAATGCACAGTGTCAATGACGCAGCCCAGCCAATCCAATGAGCTTGCGTCACTACCAGGCTGGAACAGCCAATCAGTAAGACAACATGGCTCTGAGCATGCCCTCGCGCACACTAACACGTAACACTCGTGCACACTTGTTGCTGGAAAGAACCACTGATGTCATACATGTCATGTCATACATGATCATTTTAAAGTGCTAGTAACACTAATTCACCACAGATACACTTTAAATTTGGTTCCCTAGAAGATCAACTGAATACTGATCAACTGGCAATACTGAAAGATGCCAGTTGATCCCTAGAAGGCCAAAAATCATCTACTGTCCGTCGTCTACAGTAAAGTTACTGCGGCCAAGTTGCAGATTAAATTTGGACCTTTTTTCTGTTAATCCCATTATTACAGTTAGAGTAGACATGTTGTCAATGCAGCAAAAAAAAAAAAAAAAAAAAAAGTTGAACCAAAGGGGTCGTTTCTGCCTGTAGTGTCTCACCATAATGCTACAGTTATTATCCAGTAGGAAGCTCGAGGGTCGGATTCTTCCCACTCTAATCAGCAAACCACTTTCCCATGGTGCTTTTGGAGTGTGTCTGCCTCCCCTGTGCTCATTAAGTACTCGCTTACACCCTTAAATTTGGTTACACACTATTGGATTCTACGTTTTTAGATCGCTCCTGTCACGGTTGGTGTCGTGCCTCGTCGTTATGTTTCCTGCACGCTTGAAAATAGCTTTCTTCGTGGCCTGTAATCCCATTTCCATTCCCAGAATCCTTCACAGCCACGCAAAACAGACCGGCGGTGTGAATAAACGCCTGATTGAAAGGAAGTCAAAGAGAACTGCTGGATTAGCGGCGCTGTTTTGAACTGACATGAAACAAAGGAAATGAAATATAAACATGGCTCCGAAATTAGACCACTGACGTGCACATGGTTTTTAAACAATTCAGTCAATTACGAAGGAAACTAGATATTAAAATGACAGCAGCGGGAAACATGGAGAATGTAATTTTGTTTTATTTTAAAGGGAGTGAAAACTGTAATTATCTCCGAATGCATAACTGTAATTTTAGGAGATGTAGAGTGTGCAATAAGCATTCTGGGATATGACCAATCAAGTGTATAAGCACTGCAAGGACACAACTATGAACATCAATGATACACATTGACTTGCTATCCAGCTTAAACGAAGTCTAAAAGCCTCTGAGCTACAACAGTGAGATGTGTGTGGCACATGGAAAAGTCCAGTACACCATCGAGATTCCATCCATCCATCCATCTGTCCATCCAATCATCCCCCTCTCCCTCATTCCTTTTATCTGTATGTCTGTCTCTCCATCCATCCATCCGTCAGTCCATCCATCTATTCATCTATCACTCTGTCCACCCATCCTTCCTTCCTTTTATCCATCCATCCATACCTCCATCCATTCATCCGTTCATCCATACCTCCATCAATCCATCCACCTTTCCATCCAATCATCCACCCGTACCTCCTTCCTTTTTTCATTCATTTATCCATCCTACCTTATCCCATCCATTTGTACTTATATCCACCCATCCATCCATCTCTCCCTCCCTCCATCCATCTATCCTTACTTCCCTTCTTCCTTCCTTTCCTCATTTCATCCATCCATCTATCTCTCTAACCTTTCTTCCATGCATCCATTCATCTTTAAATCTCTTCATACACCCATCCACACTTTTTTCCATTCATTTATCCACCCTACCTTTTATCCATCCCTTTATCCATCCATTCATTCTTAATTTCTTCCTTCCTTCCACCCATCCATATATCTAGCCATCCTTCCATACATCAATTTATCTTTAAATCAATTTATACACCTATCCACCCTTTTTCCATTCGTTTATCCATCCGACCTTATCCTTATCTACCCAATCACAGTTATATCCATCCATCCCATCCTCCATTTATCCTTCCTTCCTTCAATTCATCAATCCATATATTCATCCTTCCCTTTATCCATCTATTCATTATTTATTCTGTTCTTCTGTCTGGTTGAGAGGGTAAGCTGGACCCAATCCCAGGTAACCTTGGGCGAAAGGTGAAGTAAGTCCTGAACAGGTCAGCAGTCCATCGCAGGACCACCATCCATTTTAAATATTTAAATTACACTCCTAATCCTGTGTCATGTTCTGTTCCTTTACGCTTTTCAAAACACTTTTTTGAACATTTTGGATCATACAGTATGTTATAGAATAAAAAATGGCGGTGAGATAAGAGAAAGAATAGAGATTCTAAAATCACAGGGTATCTCATTAGAAGGAAAAGCCTCAGTGCCGAATCTCACGACTCCTCGAGTGCTGCTAAAGCCTGAAGGGAAACGCAGACAGGAAAGCCCCATAACATGAATATGGTGATATGATGGTGGACGGCTCCTCCTCGTTAGCCTGTCTCACTTCTGATTTAACTCCTGCTGACCGTCAGTGTCACCGGCACACATCGGGGCCGGCGTTTGGGCTCCTGGAGGAATCGGTGGTCATTTTATTTAAAGGTGCATTACATAACATTAATCTTTTTTTAACAGTTAGGAGGTTCTGACATGTTAATGATGTCCCTGTACGAAACTCTGCTCTCAATATCCAAGACAGCCTGTAGAGTAAAGAGTGAATAAAATGACTGACCTGAAAGAGGCGTTATATCAATTTTTAAATCATGTTCTTTTTTGGATCATATCTTTCAGATTGTTTCTAAAAGTAAGAAATAATAACGTCACTGTCACTGTGGGACAGGAGTGATGGGCGAAGGCAAGGGTGCAGAACAGTAACTCCACTGTAGTGCCATTGGTCATGCTTACAGCATACCTTGTGTGCAGTGTGATGTGTTTAAGTGATACAGAGCTTATTTTAACATATAAGACCATAAAAAGCACTATACCGGGTTAATTTTATCCTGTGGATTACTAGCGGGGGCTGAACCAATGTGAAACAAGCTATTTTTTCCCGGAAGTGACGTGAACTCGTTGGGCCGGATTGTCCAGCGCAAGTAAACAAGCAGCGAGCGACATTTTAGGTGATAAAACTCCCCTCATACTAAAGGCTCTTACCTTTTAGTTCCCGTCCGTCGTCATCCTTTGACTTTTTATGAAGGAATTCCGTAGGAACAGCATCCAGTTTTAGACGTGAATGCTTGGGCTTCGAGCCAAGTAGTCCTGCCTGGAGGTCACGTGGGTTGGAGAGGTCTTCACAGAGTACCGAATTGCGTCTGAAAGGAAATGTTTTCAGAGTATGGCCCCGTGCCGGTGTTATGTTAGGATATGTGTTCCATGATTTCTGCGCTTGTTGTTTGTGCAGCCGTACGCTTTGCACTCCGCCATTTTTCTGGCGACACACAGCTCAGCACTGCCCGATAATGTGTTATCTTAGACTGGTGTGGCTGCACGCAACCCAGCCAATAGCATAAAACAATAAAGTCATGTCACTACCATGACATTCACTTACTCACCCACTCATTTGCCAAACTGCTTAGTCCTATTAGGGTTGCAGGGAGGCTGGTGCCAATCTGCCCTGCGTTAGCCTGGCGAGCTATTCGAGGTGTACTTTGCCATCACCCAGAGTCAGCTGAAATGCGGCATTAATTAGGATTAAGCGGTTCGGAAAATTGGTGGATGAATATCGAAAAATTAAAAACATAAAAACATTTTTCTGGGAGAGAGTAATGTAGCGAACAAGACGCGTATAATACTAAATAAAAGCTCAGGGCAGGTGCAGCAGTGCTTCAGGGGCTACTAGCAGTCTACCATCGTGTGTGTGTCTGTGTGTGTGTGTGTGTGTGTGTGTGTGTGTGTGTGTGTGTGTGTGTGTGTTATAAAGTATTATTAGAAGATTAAGAGTACTGGAAATTCTGTCAAAGGAAAAAAAAACTGTATGAATTTTTAAAGACATTTTTTATAAAGGACAGTTTTACACACAAGACCAACTATCACCGGACACATTTTACACACAATTACACACACAGGACGCATTTTACACACAATAACACACAAAGGACACATTTTACACACAATAACACACACAGGATGCATTTTACACACAATAACACACACAGGACGCATTTTACACACGACAACACACACAGGACGCATTTTACACACAATTACACACCCAGCACTCATTTTACACACAAGAACACACACACAGGACACATTTTACACACAACAACACACACAGGACACATTTTACACACAACAACACACAGGACTCATTTTACACACAATAACACACACAGGATGCATTTTACACACAATAACACACACAGGACACATTTTACTCACAGTAA
>JAQMYF010000021.1:43653703-43671677 GCA_030014195.1 Neosilurus mollespiculum
ACACAATAACACACAGGACACATTTTACACACAATAACACACAGGACACATTTTACACACAACAACACACACAGGACACATTTTATACACAATAACACACACAGGACACATTTTATACACAATAACACACAGGACACATTTTATACACAATAACACACAGGACACATTTTACACACAATAACACACACAGGACACATTTTATACACAATAACACACAGGACACATTTTACACACAACAACACACAGAGGACACATTTTATACACAATAACACACAGGACACATTTTACACACAGCAACACACAGGACACATTTTACACACAACAACACACAGGACACATTTTACACACAATAACACACACAGGAAACATTTTACTCACAATAACACACACAGGACGCATTGTACACCTGATGCGACCCCTACTGTGCATTTAGATATGAGGAAAATGGATGAAATGCATCAAGGGTGTTTTTTTTTTTTTTCTTCTCATGGGTATAATATCAGAGAAGGAGACTTTTAATCAGCCTAGAGTTTAATCTCGACTCAAAGGCTAATCCGTAATCCCTGCCCGGTGTGGAACAGCTCTTTACAGCGATGGCGTATTTCTATTTTCCTCCTTTGAGGAATCATAAAGAGTCAGCAGGTGGGATTCGTAAAGTAGCTTTTAAGTAGCATTTTAAACGTCTTTAAGTTCATCGTGTCATTCGTGCACCTTTAAGCTGCTTTTAACTCGAAGGATTTTTCACTTATCTCTGGAGGTGTAAAGTGCAGTCGAGTGCAAAAGTTTACACACACACACACACACACACACACACACCACATCCCCACACCACACCAGCCCTCATTTCTGGATAGAAACATACAGTGCCGATTAACCAAATTCAGTTATTCATGCTTTCTGATTACAGCATCACAGCAACATGGCTAGTTTCTGTCCCCTTGTCCAATATATGTCTGATAACTAACGTGTGAAAGCATGTATATCTGTTTTAAATCTTATTTAAGCCATGAACAGCTACGGCAGGGTCAATTGAGAAACGAATGAAAAAATCAAGTGCTTTCGGTAATAAGAATTCCAATAAATAAATAATTTATATAAGAATTTAAATAAATAAATAAATGTTGCTTTAAAATAAAGGTGGTATAGTGGTGTCGTGGCTAGCACGTCCGCCTCCCACCAAAAAGGTCCTGGGTTCAATTCCTGGACTCAGGTGTTTCTGTGTGGAGTTTGTGTGTTCTCCCATTCCTAGTGTTGGTTTCCTTCCACAGTCTAAAGGCATGCATATTAGGATGGTAAAAGGTAACGTCCGGTTTCTGTAGCTTGAAGCAACCAGGAGTTCGACTCCTCCTGGATGTGACGCTAGTCCATCGCAGGTTACCTTCCCAGTATTTTTACTGGTACCCACTGGGTACTGCTGGGTGGACAGAGGCACACTTGTGGTTAAGACCTTGCCCAGGAGTCTTAGCACAGAGAGGGTCTACCACTGATCTGAACCCATAACCTCTGGATCATGACCCCAGCACCCTAACCACTGCCCCCATATTAGGATTGGCTATTCCAAATTGCCCTTAGGTGTGAGTGTGATTGTGAATGGTTGTGTGGGCGTTGGCCCTGTGATGGTCTGACGAGCTGTTCAGGGTGAACCCCATTTTTGTCCAATGTCAGCTGAGATAGGCGCCACCCTGCCACGACCCTAGAAGGATTAAGCAGTTCACCAAAAGAGTGATTGTGAAAAAGAAATCAATATTTACTGAACAGTATGATCATGGAAATGTATGATAAAACATGATTTGGAATAAATGTCCTGTTGATTTCATCATTTCTAAAGAATTCACTTTCCTGTTTTATTGATTTACCCTTTATGAGCCAGGAGAATTCGAGTCCATTCATTTTCGAAGCCTCTCATTCTGAATTAGGGTCACGGGGAGGCTGGAGCCCATCTCAGCCAACTCTGGGCGAGAGTGGGGTACACCCTGAACAGCTTGCCAGGCCATTGCAGGGCAACACACACACACACAACCATTCACACTCACTCTCACACCTAGAGGCGATTTGGAACTGCCAATCAACCTACTGTGCTAACCACTACACCACTATGCCGTCCCTAAAAGCTAATTAATGCATGTTAGCTTAATTTTTGACGTTGTTAGCATTACTAACATGCTAGTTATTAATGCTGTTGTAAATAACCTATAAATGTAAAGAGTAGTAAGTAATTTTGTTCATGTAAAGTGTCAGCATCGAATCACCAGTGAACTAAGACGTGAATCGTTTTACTGAAGCGTCACACCCATTTATCAAAGTCAGGGTGTGCAAACCTTTGCACTCTACTTCGCACAGTTCATTCCACACTAACAGTTTTCCAAGTCTATCTTTTATCACGTCATGTCACAACCCAGAAGCCTGGCGTCAGCACGATGCGATGCTCTCTTGTGAATCGACGCTCCGTAATGAGAGTTTAAACAGCGCTTGACTCAGAGCCTCTCCATATGTAGCCCATGACAGCTCGACGTCTCTGGTGAGTTCTGTTTGAGAGGCGGAACCGAAGGCATCCCGATGTCCCTGCCTCTTGCACACGAATCGGCATGCACACAGCTGGGAGAGACGGTGAGTGGACAGGAACAGCTGGCTTGCACTTGGCACTGACTCAGGCGTGTGTGAAGGAGAAATCAGTGAGCAGAAGCCAAAGCTGGCTTTATGTTCGTTTTGGCCTCCTGCCACTGTGCAAGCTGCCACTGAGGCCTTCTGCTCTCTCACTGTGTGTTTAGCACATCGGGATGTGTGCAAACAACATGTGGATACTGCTGGGCTCTGTCGTAATTACACACACACACACACACACACACACACACACAATATACATGCCTATATTTTCAGTAATCCACTATACCATGTATGGCTTTTGGATTTTGGTATTTTTTTCATTCTTCTACAATAAAACGAGCACTAAAGCAGCCAGCGTGTCCCCGTGTTTGCTCTACCAATATCTTCTTTCTTTAATTCGGAATAACGAGGCTCTTTCTGTGACTCTTGCTGCTCTCCCGTGGAGTGTGCCTAGCCAAGCTTTTCAAACGCCCATGCTGCCTGTGGCATTTGAGATTGAATAAAGCGTAGCTTATCCATCTGAAACAGCAGCTCGCTATCTCCCAAGAACATGACACAGAGACGGGCAAAAGTAAGGCAGCTAGTTAATCTTCCACCTCCTCTGGAAAGGAACGCTAGCCACATTGTAGCCTGAGTTCTGCTCCTCAATGTGTGTGTGTGTGTGTGTGTGTGTGTGTGTGTGTGTGTGTGTGTGTGTGTGTGTGTGTGTGTTTGAAATGGGAAAAAAGCAAGAGCTCTGAATAAATCCAAAGCAATTATGGTATACAGACTTTCATCTGATTACAGGAGTTTGGTCAGTGAAATTCTGACTGGTCAGTAGATCCAGGTCCATCCATCCATCCGCCAAACTGCTTAATCCATCTACGGTCACGCTGAGGCTAAATCCTATCCCAGCCGACCCTGGATGAAGGCGGGGTACATCCTGAACAGCTCGCCAAACCTTTTCAGTACTTTTCACTTCCCAAATACCGAAGCTGCTGCAGGTTCCTCAAGGGTTCTTTAGATAATTAAAGAGCTCTCCATCCATCCATCCATCCATCCATCTGCCAAACTGCTTAATCCATCTACGGTCACGCTGAGGCTAAATCCTATCCCAGCCGACTCTGGATGAAGGTGGGGTACATCCTGAACAGCTCGCCAAACCTTTCCAGTACTTTTCACTTCCCAAATACCGAAGCTGCTGCAGGTTCCTCAAGGGTTCTTTAGATAATTAAAGAGTTCTTCACTTCCTAATTATAGAGCCGAATCTCACAGGTTCCTCAAGTGTTATTTGGGTTGTTATGGGTTTATTCACTTTCTGACAGAACATAACCTCCCTTTATGGTTCCTCAAGGTTTCATTGAATAAGTAAACAGTTTTCCACTTCCTTAAGACAAAACCCAGAATCATACAGGTTCCTCTAGGGTTCTTTAGATCAATAAGGGTTTCTTTATTTCCTAGTGATAGAACCCATCCTCATACAGGTTCCTCTAGCGTTCTTTAGATCAATAAGGGTTTATTCAGTCCTTAGTGTTAGAACCCAACCTCATACAGGTTCCTCAAGTGTTCTTTGGAGTTTCTCCACTTCCTAACAGAACATAACATCCCATATGGTTTCTCAAGAATTCATGGAATAATTAAAGGGTTTTTCACTTCTAATGATAGAACCCAACCTCATACAGTTTCCTCAAGCTTTCTTTGGATTCTAATGGGTTTCTTCACTTCCTGACAGTACGTAACCTCCCATTATGGTTCCTTAAGGTGTCAGTGAATAATTAAATGGTTCTACACTCCCTTGAGACAGAACCTAACCTCTTATAGGTTTGTCGAGGGTTTTTTAGATAAATAAGGGTTTCTTCACTTTCTACTGATAGAACCCAACCGCACAGGTTCCTCAAGTGTTATTTGGGTTGTTATGGGTTTCTTCACTTCCTGACAGAACATGACCTCCCGTTATGGTTCCTCAAGGTTTCAGTGGATAATGAAATGATTCTACACTTCCTTGACAGAACTTAGCCTCATGCAGGTTCCTCAAGGGTTCTTTAGATCAATAACAGTTTCTTTATTTCCTAGTGATAGAACCCAACCTCCTACAGGTTCCTCAAGTGTTCTTTGGATTTTTGTTTTTTGGATTTACGTACGGATAAGAACTTCAATAAGAGGTTCTTTAAGGATTCTTTGGGTAGTTAAGGGGTTCTTTACTTCCTAATGACAGAACTAACCTCCTACAGGTTGCTCAAGGGCTCTTTGAATAGTTAAAAGGTACTTCACTTCCTATCAACAGAAACTAAACCACCTCAGGGTACCTTGTGGGTTACTTGGGAAATTAACAGATGTAGTTCACTGATTTAGTATTTGAATGCATCCAAATATTATGCAGATTGTTAAAATAAATTATTATTCTTTATTATTTGATGTTACAAAATTGGAAAAAATTGGTTTTGGAAATTCAGTCCAAGGTGCTGTTGTTGTTTTAAGAAAGATCTAGCATGCCTTTTTCCTGGATTTAACACAATGTGATGCTTTAGGCAACAGTTTAATGCTGTTTCTCCTCAGTGTTGCACGTTAGCTGCTTAAGCGTTGTTGTTGTGGTTCAGTACCCTCCCGGGGAATTGGTTTGTGGGTGGATTGATTCTTGACTAATGAAAAAGACTGTAACCGGTTCAAAGCCCTGTTACCCCCAGTGCTCGTATACTCAAAGGAGGCCACTGATGTTTTATTTCATAAAGAGCGAGTTGACCTGAGCTCAAAGTGCATACGTCATGCAGTGGAGCAGCCGTCAGACTGAGGCTCAGAACCAGATGGGTTTTGCTTAAATATTCTTCTAGAGCGCAGTGGTAAAAAATTCAACATGTTCACAGCTGGCTGCGGCTAAAACATTCCATCACAGATTAAAGCTTGAAGATGATTTTGACTCCTGGGCTACATTTCTGATCCCTATCTCTGTCCTTATAGAGTTTTAATGTATGCTTTATCGCTTTCATCATTTTAAAAACACGATTCTTGAACCGCGCGGCACACTGGCTTAGCGGCTAACACGCTTGCCTAACAGCAAGAAGGTCCTGGATCTGAGTCCTGGGCTCGGGCGTTTCTGTGTACAGATTGCATTTTCTCTCCGTGCTTGCATGGGTTTTCTCAGGGTACTCTGGTTTCCTTCTACAGTCCAAAACATGCACATTCGCTGTTTCAAATTGCCCCTAGATGTGAGTGTGAGTGCGAATGGTTGTGTGTTGGTCCTGCGATAGTCTGGCAAGCTGTTCAGGGTGTACCCTGGCTTTGCCCAGTGTGAGATAGACGTCAGCCTCCCCCCGACCGTAGTAGGATTACGCAGTTTTGCAAATGAGTCATGTGCCCGATACACCCCAATGCCTACTACTAGGGCCACGAGCCCATCTATGCTGACCGTGAGCATAGGCAGGGCACACCTTGTACAGCTCACCAGTCTATCACTAGGCCAACACACACACACACACACACACACACACACACACACACACTCACAACCACCTGCACTTACATGCAGGGGCAATTTGAAATAGCCAATTAGCCTACAGTGCACGTCTTTGGAAACTTCAAGAAATTGTAAAGAAACTTCAAGACTGATTGTAAATTCATATAAATACGTATGACATCAGTAAATTACCATAACTACAATCACTTTAATGTTTTTATGTCTTTGCTTATTGCTTTGAAGTGAAACATATTGCATCATAGATGGTTTATTTCCAAGCATACGTTTTGGAAGGGAGAATGCACCGTGTTTAGATCCAGTAGCTTTAAGGGAACTCCCTTAGATGCTTACAACAAAGAACATGTTTGGAAAGCAGGGTTACTAAATAGTTCCTTGTTCTTCACTTCCTACAGCCAGAGCCTAGCTTCCTCCAAGGTTCCTCAAGGGTTCTTTGAATAGGTAAGGGGTTCTTCACTCCTTAAAACCAGAAACAGGCCTCTCAGTCACACTGAAGGGTTCTTTTAATATTAAAGGGGTTCTTCTCTTCCTAAAGACAGAACCCAACCTTTGACAGGGTCTACAAGGATTCTTTAGATAGTTAAGGGGTTCCTCACTTCCTAAAGGCAGACCCGAACCTCCTAAACGAGAGCCGGTCATTATCAAAAATACATACACCCCAAGCCTTGGATCACCCTGAAGTGATTATGTAGTGTTAATGACTGGTTTATTGTACATTCAACCTATTTAGTGATGGCTATTTAAATAAATTTAAATCTATTTATTAAAATATTTATAAAAAAAAAAAAAAAACATTTTAATGTTTCTAATAATATGTCCCTTAGCAAAATTCTCTTATACATGATATGGTCTGTTATATAAATAATTAAATACATAAATAAATGAAAATAGATTGCTGAGTTTTGTAACTGGCCAATCAGAATCAAGTATTCAAATGAGTCCATAAATAATTCATTCATATATTCATGTGCTGAACCGCTGAATCCTGCCAGGATTTTCTGGGGGGTTGGAGCCTATCTTAGCCGAATCTGGGCAAAGACGGAGTACACCCTCAATAGCTTACCAGCCCATCACAGGCAAATCACACACACAACCATTCAGTTCCACACCTAGGGACAGTTTGGAACAGCCAATTAGCCTAATATGCATGTCTTTGGCCTGTAGGAGGAAACTGGAGTTGCCGGAGGAAACCCACACAAGCACAGCGGGATCATGCAAACTCCACACAGAAACATCCTCCCAGGCCCAGGGCCCGACGCCAGGACCTGCTTGCTGTGAGGTGGACATGCTAGCAGCTACACAACCGTACCGCCCTGTCATGGATTAATTATGGATAAAAGTTTGAACTTAAAGATAGCTGTATTAGCTGATGATCTGTTTATCCTACAGACCATGGTTTACAGAAAGTGGCTGAATAATGAGGCAGCATGGTGACATAGTGGTTAGCACGTCCGCCTCACAGCAAGAAGGTGCTAGGTTTGAGTCCCGAGCTCGGCGAGGGTGTTTCTGTGTGGACTGTGCATGTGCCCCCTATGCTTGGGATTCCCTTTTTGTACTCTAGTTTCCTCCCTCAGCCCAAAGACATACATATTAGACGAACTGGCTTTTTCAAATTGCCCCTTAATGTGAGTTTGAATGGTCATGTGTGGGTGTTGGCTCTGTGATGCTTTGGTGCACTGTTCAGGGTGTGCCCCACCTTTTGTCTAATGTCGGCTGAGATAGGATCCTGCCTCCCGGTGACCGTAGTAGGATTAAGCCGTTCACAAAAGAGTGAGTGAGATGAGTGGTGAATAGTAAGGGTGGAATCCATAGTGTTAAATGAAGCTACTCTGGCAGTGATTAATGGGAAGAATACAACTAAGATTATTATTATCGCAAAATAATTAGCGATGACCTCTAACCTTACTGATAAAGAGCTTTCCTAGAATAAATATCATGTGTAACTTTTTTTATAACTTAATTTACTGACACCGTATGCCTTGCGGTACTAATGGGTTTACTGATGATGACACACACCAGCACTGAGCTGATCTCTGACATCTCATTGTCCATGACTACGCAGAACTGCCACGTTCACACGCTCCGGCATACACACACCACCCAAACACTAACCAGTCAAGCATGACCAGTGCAGATCACATGGAGACTAAAACCAATCGTTTCACAACTAAAGCCAGCGAGAAACCCAGCTTCTCTCTGTCACTCACCGTAAACTGGAAACTAGGAAATATTTATCAGGAACTTTCTTCCTGGATCGGTTTCAGACACTGATCCTGATTACTGAGCTGTGCTTAAAATGACACGTCTATAGACATCTGTAATTTTTACAGATTAATATAAATATAAACTCCAGATCCGAAGCAACTGGGACAATATGGATGATAAAATTACTCCTGTACATCATTTGCTTCCTCCACCAAGCAGGCTGTGTTTGAGTTTTATTTGCTGTGATTTTTAGTAGGATTACTCAAAAAGTTATGCTCAGATTTTCATGAAATTTCTACCAGAGGCAGGGCTTTGAATAAGGACGACTCGGCTGGATTTTGGTACCAATCCGAAACAAATTCTGCATCTGGGAATTTTTTTAAAGATCCTTTAACATTGTAAGATAAGAAGATTTTTTTTGATGTGTGGTATTAGAGCAACGTTGTTATGGGGAGGTGGAGGCACAGTGCTTAAGGCTCTGGGTTACTGGTTAGAAGGACAGGGGTTCTGATTGCTGCTGTTGGGCCCTTGGCTAAGGCTCTTAACTCTAAATCGCTTAGCTGTAGAAATATAATAGAAAGTGTGGATAAGGGTGTCTCTCTAGTATTAAAAGTGTAAATATAAATTACAGCAGGCGGCACGGTGGCGCAGTGGTTAGAACGTCCACCTCACAGCAAGAAGGCCTGGGTTTGATCCGTTTCTGTGTGGAGTTCGAATGTTCTCCTCGGGCTTGCGTGTGTTTCCTCCCGGTACTCTGGTTTCCTCCCACAGTCCAAAAACATGCACAGTAGACTGATTGGCTGTTCCACATCGCCCTTAGGGGTGAGTGTGAGAGAATGTGAGTGATTGTGTGTGTGTATGTCTGTGTGTGTGTGTATTGGCCCTGCGATGCCCTGGCGAGCTGTCTAGGGTGTACCAGGCCCCCGCCCAGAGTCGGCTAAGATGGGCACCAACCTCCTCGCAACCCTAATTAGGATTAAGCGGCTTAAAAAAATGAATGAATGAATAAATAAGTTACAGGATTTCTAGTAGGGTGTAAATTGCCCCTAGGTGGGGGTGTGAGTGTGATTGGTTGTGTGTGTGTTGGCTCTGCTATTGTCTGGCGAGCTGTTCAGGGTTTACCCCTCCTTTGCAAAGTGTCGGCTGAAATAGGCACCAGCCTCCCTGTGATCCTAGTAGGATTAACCGGTTTAGCAAATGAATGAATGAATGAATGAACGAACGAAGGTGTGTCTGTGTTATAAATCAGATGAGCAAAACTATTAGGTTTTTAAGCAGTTATATTGGTGAGACCCAAAATCCTGCTTGATCTGCCATCCCGGGTTCATGGCCTTATGTCTCCACCTCCACCAGATTTCTCTTTGAAGGAGATGAGTTTAGTACTCAGTATTTTCTAGAGGAGAAAAAAGAAAAAACATAATGAGCTCCCTGATTATTTTGCGCCAAGGTGTAAAGAGATACCTTTTCCTCCTGAGTGAGTCCAGATATCAATCCAGTACACACTTCGTCTACTCTCAGACGACGAGCACCAGTGATCATACAACACCTTCTCCGGTATCGATCACTCGGCCAGTTAAAGCCGTCATTATTTTCTCTCAATCATAAGCTCTGTGCTGATCATTTTAGGGATAAAAGCTGCACGCCAGTATCGATCTACAGGACATTGACTGTGACTCTCTGGACAGTAAAAATCAACAGTCATCTTGTTATTTTGTTCAGACCAAGCTCCAAGTCTCTCACACACTCCGGCTCGAGAAATAAACATACGCTCGGCGAAAGCTTTTTCAACTCGATACAGAAAGCGTGTCTGAGTGTAAAGACGTCGGGATGCATGAGTCATGCAAGCAACAGAGACATTGATTACATAAAAAAGTATCAGGATAGAGTACAGCGGCTTGCTTCAAAGTGCTGCGGGGAAAAAAAAAGCTGTGAATCAGATAATGAATGGTGAACTTAGATAAATTACTGTTTCGTTTTTATGCTTCTTTCCTTCTGTGCTTAGAAATCAGATTAGATTTGTGCAGCCACTTTTATTAAAACTTTTAAAAGCACTTAAGAAAGAGAATAAGGAATCAGAAAAATGTCTGCATGCACAGGGATGACCTTCACTGTGAGGCACTCAGGTAGTAAAGATGGTGTCAGTACCAGCGCTGCTTCAATTCTACAGCGTTTAAAGACAGAAATGTGTAAATAATCGTGCTGAATGATCATTCATCCATTCATTCATTTTCGAATCCTAACTAGGGGTGCTGGGAGGCTGGCGTCCATCTCAGACGACTCTGGGTGAAGACGGGGTACACTCTAGAGAGCTCCCCAGGCCATCGCAGTGCCAACACACATACAACCATTCAGACTCACACCTAGCGGCGATTTGGAACAGCCACTTAAGCCGCTTAATCCTAATTAGTGTTGCGGGGAGGTTGGTGCCCATCTTAGCCGACTCTGGGCGAGGGCCTGGTACATCCTAGACAGCTCGCCAGGGCATCACAGGGCCAATACACACACACAGACATACACACACACAATCACTCACATTCTCTCACACTCACCCCTAAGGGTGATGTGGAACAGCCAATCAGTCTACTGTGCATGTTTTTGGACTGTGGGAGGAAACCAGGGTACCCGGAGGAAACCCACTCAAGCACCGGGAGAACATGCAAACTCCACACAGAAACGCCCCGAGCCTGGGAATCAGACCCAGACCTCCTTCCTTTCTTTATATATTTATCTATTTACCATAAAAGCTTCACAACATGTTTAATTTGTCTATTTGGTTGATTGGACTTGACCGGACTGGACCATGTGTATTTTGCGATAACGCTGTCAACAAAACTTTCCATCTTCTCTACTGTTTTCACAAACACATCTCCATCTGCTTGTACAGCACTGTACACACAGTGAGTGGGACACTCAGTACACACATGCAAGCACAAAATCCCTCCAATTTATCGACTTTCACCACCGAATATTAGCAAAAGCTAATCAATTTTAGCTGCTAACAGTGGCGGACGTTACCTGTTGTGATCATTACTTCAAAAGAAGGACATAAAAGGAGAAATCTAATGCAAAATACTGCAGACTATCCACAATTACCCCGACGCCATTTTGACACTAAGCATCAAGCGCACGTTCAGTGTTGTTTGTTTTAGATACGGGGTTTGTGATAAAATTTGGAATAGCGTTGGTGAGCTTTACGCGGGACTGATGGACGGAAATAACGTAAGCAATGCAGTATTGATTTTTTGGGCCCAGTGACTGTACATGTGTTCTCTGATTTAAAACATCAATGAAGAGAATCTGATAAACGATTGTTTTATGCAGAATGGGATGTATTTCTATGTGATGACTTTGATGAAGTGGCGTTGCTGCGAATTTTACTGCACAGGACGGAACAAAGGTAACGTTCTCAAATGGAAAAAAATCCATCAGTATCCATATTTCCGTCCTCTTATGAATATTTCAAAATTTCCTTTAAAAAAAACCCCTCAGAAACCATGAAGACTACAGCAACAGCCTTGCTTACACAGGTACTGTATTTCATTAATCAGAGGTGCGTGGGTGATTCATCACAATAATTTCTAAAACAGAAACTTCAGCGAGACTTTTTTGAAAGCTACCCAGTTTCCCTAGAATGTGTCATATGCCAGCTAGTTTTATAGCACATAGGTAGCTTGCTTGGCGGCACGGTGGCGCAGTGGTTAGCACGTCGGCTCACAGCAAGAAGGTCTCGGATTTGATTCCCGGGTTTGGGGAGTTTCTGTGTCGAGTTTGCATGTTCTCCCTGTGCTTGCATGGATTTCCTCCAGGTACTCCATGCACAGTAGGCTAATTGCCCCTAGGTGTGAATGGTTGTAGGTGTGTTAGCCCTGCAATGGTCTGGCAAGCTGTCCAGGGTGTACCCTGCCCTCGCTCAGAGCTGAGATGGGTGCCAGCCTCCCCGCGAGCCTAATTCGGATTAAGCGGCTTAGAAAATGAATGAATGAAAGGTAGCTTGCAAGTACAGCTAGCTAGGTTAATTAAAAAAACAAAACAAAAACAAAACATAGTTGTTAGAGGGTGGCGCAGTAGCGTAGTGCTTAACATGTCCGCCTCACAGCAAGAAGGTCCTGGGTTTGAGTCCTGAGCTCGGGCATTTCTGTGTGGAGTTTGCATGTTCTTCCTGTGCTTGCATGGGTTTCCTCTGCATACTGAGGTTCTGTTCTGTGTGCGTTGGCCCTGTGATGGACCAGTGAGCTGTTCAGGTATACTCTGCCTTCGCACCTTGTCAGGTCATATCAAGATATGAGGCTCCAGCCTCCCTGCGACCCTGGTAGGATTAAGCAGCCTGGCAGATGAGTAGTAACGAGAGACTGCTTGTATAGATCTGTGACAAGTGTCAACTAATTAACAAGCATTTCCTTTACTTTCTTCATAAACCTACTGATGTCTAGTAATGTCTCAGGAGTCCCCCTACAGTCCCCCTACAGTCCCCCTGTCCCCCTTCAGTCTGCTATAATAAAATATACCAATAAAATCATGTTCCTGTTTTCTTGTCTCACCATGTTATGATGTAAGACATCAGTTCTCCAGCTCACCTCTGCCCCTGATTCTTAATGAGGATGTTTCACTGACTTAAACAGAGCTTGGCTTCATGCTGCAGTTCATGGAGCCACTCGAACAGCTCCACGCTGTTAAACTGGACACCTCCTGTCCACCCCTTAGGCCTGACTGGCTGTGAATAAGACCAGGGCGTGTTCAAGTGCTAATTTGTCACCTGTGGCGAGGAGACGTCCAGGTGCGCGATTCAGCTTCGGCCTCGGCAGGGTGTGGGAGGAACAGATGGAGCCGAGAAGCCATTTAAACAGTCGACGCAGATGCAGCAAAGGCTTTCACTGTAACACCTGCTTCGTATTTATGAGCATATAAGCATTTCCGCTGCTGCTGCTATCTAAAGCCTGTGCTCTGAATCAAATTTGTACTTGCTTGATTTGTGATTTGCAGACACCTTGAGTCACTCGGGCCACATTCATAAACCTTATTCTCCTCAAATGAAAAGCAGCTTATCTATTTCCTTTGCATGAAAACAACTTGCCCATGGAACACAGTGTTCAGTCTCCTGTAGTTCCTTCAATTTATTTCAGTCAATCATTCGTGTTTTTTTTTTTTTTTCTCTCTGTTCAACTACTGATTTACGATTGTATTGAATTTCTCTCTACATTATCTCTGGAAATGTGAACATGGCATGTTCTATGATGCACAGTTGTGTACCAACAACATTTTCTAAGTCACTTGATCCTGATTATGGTTGCGGGATGGCGCCCATCTCATCCGACTCTGGGTACACCCTGAACAGCTCATCAGACCATCGCAGGGCCAAAACACACAACCATTCACACTAACACTCACACCTAGAGGCGATTTTGAACACCCAGTGAGTGTACTGTGCATGTTTTTCGACTGTGGGAGGAAACCAGAGTACCCAGAGGAAACCCAAGCAAGCACGGGGAGAACATGCAAATGCCACACAGAAATGCCCCGACTCCGGGAATTGAACCCAGGACCTTCTTGCCCAGACATGCAACGCGCAATATGCCGCAAAGTATTTTATTTATTTATTTATTTTTACTTTTACTTTATGAGCAGCATCTTTTAATACTCAATTTAATACTCGAATGCCTGCATACTAAATATTAGGAAGTATTTTATTTGAATTGATTTGAAGACAAGGACTTTTAGAGAAAACTTAAGCTTAAAAGTTGTGTAAATATTCGTGCTGGAACGTTTTCTGTATTTAGGCTTGGGTTGGGGTGGTGCTTAATTAAAATTTTAAAATCGTCATTAATGACAGTAAAAACTCATTTTACTTCAGATATAAGCACAGGGGTGTTAAAGTGGACCTGTGGTGGATTAGGGTTACTAGCTCTTCAAAACGATCATGTAGGACATCAGCGGTTCCTTCCAGCAACATCAGTCCTTGCTTAAAGTGCGTGCGAGTGCTGCGACACTGGGCATACTCAGAGACACGTTGCCTTTCTGATTGGCTGTTTCAGTCTGGTAGTGACGCGAACTCGTTGGATTGACTGGACTTCATCACTGACCCCGTGCATCATAACACACTATCGGCCAGTGCTGAGCTGCACAAGCAACAAGCGCAGAAATCTTGGAAACCATTTCTTTTTGTTTCTAAATCAGCTGATGACAGGAAAGTCGGCAAAACATTAGCTGCATAAGCCATTTTGGATTCACCGTCACGCTTATCTCTCTGAAGTTGAATGAGTTTGTAAACTCACCGTTACAGAGCATGGTTTTCATCTTTCCTTGTAGTAAATGTCTAAGCGCTTAATCCTGGAGCCTATCTCAGCCGACACTGGGTGAAGGTACACCACGTGAACACGCATCCATTTATGCTCACATTCACCCCTAGGGGCAATTTGGAACATCTACTTGGTCTAATATGCATGTGTTTGGACTGTGGGAGGAAACTGAAGTACCCGGAGGAAACCTATGTAAGCATGGAGATAGCATTCTTGCTGTGAGGCAGACGTGCTAACCGCTATTCCACCGTGCTGCCCGTGGAAGGAGGACTTTATGTCTTTCACAGCATGTTGTGTAACCAAACACTGCATCTGAAAAAAAAAAAAAAAAAAAAAAAAAAAAAAGTTCTTGCTGTCAGTCACATCTCCTTTTTCCTCCCTCTTCTTGTTCCACCTCCTCCAGAGGACCTCTTTATTTTTATTTATTTCATCCTATCTGTAAAAGAGATGAAGCAATCATTCTACAAGCACTCTATCCGCTGGCAGTTACCCCGGTTTGAATAAATGTGCAGTGTGTGCAGTGTGCAAGAGATAAACGAATGTTAGCATGATGGCTTGCAGCGTGACGATCTCGGTCCCAAGCAGTATGAGAAGGAGCACCAAAGCACGATGAGAAGGAGAAAGCTCTTCCTCTGCTCTCTATGGCTACAACAAATGCTACACCAGGCCTTTTTAAATGCAAAAATATCTTCCATGGTGCAAGAGAGCACGCAGTATAACAGGACAGTGATGTTTATTTTAAATTCTCCGGCTTTGTAAATGTTTTTGATGGAGTTATTCTGGAAAAGAGAGGGACAATTTTTTTTAACTCTGTGTGACACTTCCACCCCACACCACCAGAGGTCACTCATTGCAAAGTCTCGCCTGCTTCCCGGATGCACTCCTGAGCCTGTATCAGCCATTTGTCTTGGGTTGCACACGGAGTCACGGGGCACATGGTGGGCAAACAGAAAAATTCTAGATTAGTGCTTTTCTTGGTTAATCTAATCACTCAAATCGGGAAAAAAAGGTATAGAATTCCATTTTGTTAGGAAACCTTTAGATTTTTTTAAACCTTAAAAAAGAAATAAAAATGGTTTGTTTATTGTTGCACGTACGGCTGTCATGTTTATTAGATTTCTTGTCCACGGTACTCACTGCACACTGCACTTGTGTCCCTCTAGTCCAAGCTAACTCATCATTCACTCACTCAATGGCTGAATC
This sequence comes from Neosilurus mollespiculum, assembly GCA_030014195.1. Taxonomy (NCBI): domain Eukaryota; kingdom Metazoa; phylum Chordata; class Actinopteri; order Siluriformes; family Plotosidae; genus Neosilurus; species Neosilurus mollespiculum. The sequence continues at coordinate 43,669,457 of JAQMYF010000021.1, forward strand.
CTAACAGGGCCTCCCATCTCAGCCGGCACTAAGAGAAGGTAGGGTACACCCTGAACGGCTGGCCAGACCATCGCAAGGCAACCCACAGACAACCATTTACACTCACACCTAGGGTCAATTTGGAACAGCCAGTTAGCCTGATGTACATGGACTGTTGGAGGAAACTGTAGACAGTTGGGGTCAGAGCCTGTACCTGGAGGAAGCCCACACAAGTACGGGGTGAACATGCAGACTCCACACAAAAACGAGTAAGCCTAGCTTAGGACTTGAACCCAGAACTTTCTTGCTGTGAGGTGGACATGCTAACCACTACGCCGTGCGGAAAAAAAAAAAAAAAATCAATATAAATCATTTAAACTATATATATATATATCTAGTTTTAATTTTTTATATATATATATTTTTTTTTTTGAATTTCTGGTGTAACTGTTTGAAATGTGGTTCTTGCTTGGGCTGTGTGGAGTGTGCATGTTCTCCCCCTACTTAAATGGGTTTCCTCTGGGCACTTCGGTTTCCTCCTAGAGTCCAAAACCTGCACATTAGGCTAATTGCCATTCCAAATTGGGCCAGCTGTGAGTGTGAGCATGAATGGTTGGAAGGTCTGGTGAGCTGTTCAGGGTGTATCCACCTTCTCTCAGAGTCGGCTGAGATAGGCTCCAGCCTCCCTACAACCCATATAAGAGGCTATAAAAAGGTTCGGCAAATAAATGAACGAGTATCGTTTTGATTTTTTTGCATGCTTTTGCTCAAGGGCACAACAGTGGCAGCTGGGGCTTGAACCCCTAACCTTCAGATCAGTAATACAGAGCGTTAACCACTGAGCCACCACTGCAACTGTTTTTAGTTCTCTGATTTGCTATTTCATGCCTTTTTTTTATTGTCCAGTAAAAACTCCTACCGCTCCCCCACTGTGAAGTCAATTACACAACGGGAAGCATTTCTAATTATTGATTTTTAACATTTGTATATGTGTATAATAAGTCACTTTTAACAACATAAAGATCAGCGCTAAACGCTACAGTCGGAGTTAGAGGAAACAGTTGGAGGATGTTTTTGGGAAACTCATTTCAGGTCCCTTACACATACACAGTGCATGTTGTCATACCTCTATTTCATTATTTTTTTTTCTCATTTCCAACGGTTAAATAAGTTACAGGCAAGTAAATTACCATAGTTCCAACGTGTTTTTAACGAAATGAGGCTGTATAGAAATCTCTTGCTCTTTTGTTGTCCTGGTAAATCCATCGCTGTGTGTTAAACTCCTCCTGGAAGCCCTTTTAGCAGGTGCAATTAAGAAAATTGCCGACTTAAAAATACATTGTCAGGTGCTTTCAAGTCATTGATAATTGCGCTGCTTCGGTTCGTTCTACCACTTTGTGCTTCGCAAGAGAAGAAAATCTAATGCTAATCTCTGTGTTAGCAATTAAAACTGTACCACCATTGGCATTAATGACAATTTCCAGAAGCTGGATCAATTTGAAATTGAATCGAGTCCCAGGGGTCAATTTGCATTTCTGCATGATGATGCGTGGGCAAAACTAAAAACTCCTCTCGGCTTACTCTAATTTAAAGTAGCGGATCTATAAAAGGAAATGAAATGAAGGGTGGAGGCAGAGGGGAACAGAAGGCTCTGTGAATGGGAATTGCTCTGCATACCAAGCAGGTGCGTCCAAATCACCATAGCATGCGTCACCCTTAATATCCACAGAAATACCCAAACACCACCTTTCGCAGTAGCACATCACCATCTTTTTGTTTTTATGACCTTTAGCATTTTCATCCAAACACAAACATTCAGAACCAACATCCTCATCCACGGACAATGAATGATTCAAACGAATACCAGAATTTTGAAAATATGCTGGCATGGTGACGTGGTGGTTAGCATGTCCGCCTCACTTCAAGAAGGTCCTGGATTCAAGCCCCGGGCTTGGCTCCAACGTTCATGTATAAAGCTTGCATGTTCTCACCGTGCTTGCATTTACCTCCCTGTTCTTGCTTTACCTCTGCCTAAAAGAAAATTCTGACACTGGAGACTCCTTCCAAAACTGATAAATAAACCGAGAAGTTCGACCTTTCACTCATATGCGTGTATTACTCACTTCCTTTGTAACCTTCATTCATTCATTTTCTGAACCGCTTATTTCTAATTAGGGTCACGGGTAGGCTGGCGCCCATCTCAGCCGACTCTGGGCGAGGGCAGAGTACACCCTGGACAGCT
>JAQMYF010000021.1:43733077-43750651 GCA_030014195.1 Neosilurus mollespiculum
TGAGATGGGCGCCAGCCTCCCCGCGACCCTAATTAGGAATAAGCGGTTCAGAAAATGAATGAATGAATGAATATATATATATATATATATATATATATATTTCCTCCTTTTTTACTTTATTCTCATTTATTTGTTTCAATTTGGTGAAAGTGTTCCCTCTTTTATTTCCAGACTGCAGAAATCCCCAAGGAAGCATGAACACAGTGAAATGTACCACAGTGATTGTGCTGGTGCACGTTAATAAGTCTCGGGTTTACAGTTAAACCGACTCGGCATGTTTTCCTGCTTCCATAAAGGATTGTAACATTGATCCCTTTGCTCTTTTACTTTAATTATATCTCAAATCAGTGATTTCAGGGCGAGAAAGGACGTCTTTACTTTCTACCTTCATGTGGTGAGGAATCCCAGGCTCACAGTTTCACTGATTTTTATTTGTGGAGTAAAAAAAAACCAAAACAAAACAAAAAAATCATAATCAGGGTAAAAGTTGGTGCTTTCGGAGTGTATGGTTAATACAGCCATCTCTTAATCGGGAGGCAGTAAGGAGGAGGTGCAATTGAGCCCTTTGTTTGATGAATAAATCCTCTAAACGCCTCATTCCAGGAAGAAATCATTATTTGGACGGATGCAGTGGAACAGATATTGTATATCTCTGAGGTGCAGGTGCATTTTGCTCTTTCTACCATATCCACTTCTACTAAAGACTAGAAACATCATAAACCTGCAAATGGATGCCTTTCATTAAATAAGGTAATAAAAAGGGTCTCTAGCATTTAATCCAGAGTTGAATGTGACAGCTGTTGAGTTAAATTTCGTGCTCTGCTACTTAAAGAAATGAATAAAGGTCCAGCGTGCAGCCACTGTGTTCACAAATATCCATATGTCCAGATACGCTGGAGGTCACAAGCGACATCTGAGGTTCAGATCAATGACACAGTGTGTTTATCAAACACATTTTTAATCAGCAACAGTTAAATAAATAACTAGCATACATAACTTAATTAGAGACCCCCTGTGAGCTGTTCAGGGTGTGCCCCGCCTTTGACCAAAGTCGACTAAGACGGGAGCCAGCCTCATGGTTTCCCCTACAGTTGAGGTGTGTATGTGTGTGTGTGTATGTGTGTGTGTGTGTGTGTGTGTGTGTGTGTGTGTGTGTGTTGGCCCTGCGATGTTCTGGAGATCTGGTCAAGGTGTTTCACCCAGAGTTGGCTGAGACAGGCTCCAGCCTCTCAGCAACTCTAGTAGAATTAAGTGGTTTAGTAAATCTGTGAGTAAGTATTCAAAGAGTGCAAACCTCCACCAAGCCAAAAATTAAATATTCATTCATTCACTTATTTTCTTAGCTGATTAATTATAATTAAGGTCACAGGGAGGCTGGTGCCCATCTCAGTAGACTCTGGGTGAAGGCGGGGTACACTCTGAACAGCTCACAAGGTGATCACAGGGCCGACATACATACCACAATTCATACTTACACTCACACCTAGGGGCGATTTGGAACAGATAATTCGCCTAATGTGAATGTTTTTGGACTGTGGGAGGAAACCGGAGTACCTGGAGGAAACCCACGCAAGCACAGGGAGCATATGCAAACTCCACACAGAGACGCCTTCGCAGAGCCCTGGAATCGAACCCAGGACCTTCTTGCTGTGAGGCGAACGTGCTAAACACTACGTCACAGTGCCACCCCCTCCAAAAAAACCATGTCAAAAATTTACGTCACAATGTTAAAGAGTGCTTTAAAAAATTTTTGGATCTTAAATTTGATGGAAATCATCTTGAAAATCTAATGAAGTCTTCTTTGTCCAAAGCGTAGCGTAGAGTTTCATGAACATCAAAGCATAGGTTTTAGTGTAATCCCGCTAACAAACATAGAAACTGAAGGTGAAACATAACCTGTTGTAGGTGTAATGAAAATAAGAATGCTTTCTTTCACGTAATGCACTGCTCAAAGGAACCATCGGGAATTATTTTAAAACTCTACCTGCATATAATCTTTGGGCTCCTAAGATTTTATAACCAATGACACATTTATAATGATAGTTTGTAGTCTTGAACAGTCATCTTTCTTTCCTTTTTTTCTTTCTGTTCCTGAACCTTTCATCAGCATAACACACTCCAATCAAGTTTGAATTATTTAAAGGCTTTTAAGTTGAATTCAAGTGATTATTATAACAACTTAAAATAAAAGACTCCTGACTGTGTCACACTAGTACTCGCTTTGAGAGTCACTACCCTGTGCTATTTAGCTCTGACAACTTAAAAGGTTCGACTTGTTGATCAAACTTGCTTTTTTTAACGTAGGGCTTTAAAGTCTTCATTTTCTTCATATTCATCTTCTTCCATTTGTTCCGGGGTCGAGTCGCGGGGGCAGCAACCTAAGCAGTGAGGTCCAGACGTCTCTCTCTCTAGCCATTTCCTCCAGCTCTTCCAGGGGGATGCCAAGGTGTTCCCAAACCAGCCGAGAGACATAGTCATTCCAGCGTGTTCTGGGTCGACCTCGGAGCTTCTTCCCGGTTGGACATGCCCAAAACAGCACACCAGGGATGCATTTGGGAGGCATTCTAATCAGATGCCCGAGCCACCTCAACTGGCTCCTCTCAACGCAGAGGAGCAGTGGTTCTACTCCGAGCTCCTCCTGGATGACAGAACTTTTCACCCTATCTCTAAGGGAGAGACCTGCCACCCTGCGAAGGAAGCTCATTTCAGCAGCTTGTATTCGCGATCTCGTTCTTTCGGTCGCTACCCAAAGCTCGTGACCATAGGTGAGTGTAGGAACATAAATCGACTGGTAAATTGAGAGCCTAGCCTTCCGGCTCAGCTTCCTCTTCACCACGACGGACCGGTACAAGCTCCGCTTTACAGCAGAGGCTGCACCGATCCGCCTGTCGATCTCCCGCTCCATCCTTCCCTCATTCGTGAAGAAGACCCCAAGATACTTGAACTATTCCACTTGGGGCAGGACCTCATTCCAGACCCGGAGGGGGCATTCCACCCATTTCCAGCTGAGAACCATGGCCACTTCACACTCAGCTGCGAATCACTCCAATGATAGCTGGAGGTGCCGGCTTGATGAAGCCAAAAGACAACATCATCCACAAAAAGCAGAGACGAGATCCTATGGCCACCAAACCAGAACCTCTCAATGCCTTGGCTGCACCTAGAAATTCTATCCATAAAAATTATGAACAGAACCGGTGATAAAGGACAGCCTTGGCAGAGTCATTCCCCCACTGGAAACGAATTCGACATTCAGTGTGACATCTGATTACCAATTTGGACCAACCTCTGGCTTTGGCAATACAGAGACTGAATGGCCCATAGCAACGGGTCCGGTATACCATATTCCCGGAGCACACCCCACAACATAGAGCTCCCCACTTCCACTGTAAACAGTGTTTGTGGAGTACTGTTTCCCTGTGCGGAGGTGCCGGATGGTGGTCGAGAACCTTTTCGAGGCCAACCAAACTCCTCCCACACCCAAGATTTTGCTTCGGCGACAGCACGGGCTGCGGCACATTTGGCTTGTCGTTACCCGTCCGCTGCCTCGGGAGTCCCACAGACCAAAGGGACCTGATAGGCCTCCTTCTTCAGCTTGATATTCCCCTCACCACCGGTGTCCACCATCTGGTTCAGGAGTTGTCCCGATGAGAGGCCTTGATGACCTTCTGGCCACAGCTCCAGGCTGCCGCTTCAATAATTGAGACACGAAACATGGTCCATTCAGACTCTATGTCCTCGGCCTCCATTAGGATGTGGTTGTAGCTCTGCCGCATGTGGGAGTTGAAGCCCCTTCTGACAGGAGACTCTGCCAAACATTCCCAGGAGACCCTAACTACACGCTTGCGTCTCCCAGATCTGGAGGGGAGCCTCCCCTGCCATCGGAGCCAGCTCACCACCAGGTGATCGGTTAACAGCTCAGCTTCTCTCTTCACCCGAGTGTCCATAACATGCGGCCGCAAGTCTGATGACACAACAAAGCCGATCATCGAACTGCGGCCCAGGGCGTCCTGGTGCCAAGTGCACTTATGTACACACATATGTTCGAACATGGTGTTCATGATGGACAAACCCTGATGAGCACAGAAGTCCAACAACAAAACACCATTTGGGTTCAGATCGGAGAGGCCGTACCTACCAATCACACCCATCCAGGTCACACTGTTATTGCCCGCATGGGCGTTGAAGTCTCCCAGGACGAAGAGAGAGTCCCCAGGGGGAGCGCCCTCTAGCACATTAACGCTTTAAAGTGTTAGAGGTGTAAAAATAGGTGCTTTAAAGTGTAAAATAAACACATAAACAAGGTTTAAATCTGCAACATGAAAAGAAAGCACCTGGACTCAATACATCACCAAATAACTGATTAGCTTTGCTTTTTTCATTTACTCACTCACTCATTTACTGAACCGCTTAATCCTGATACCAGGATCAGGAGTCTATCTCAGCCAATACAAAGCGAAGGGAAGGAATACCCTGAACAGCTTGCAGGGCAACACACACAACCATTCACACTCACTCCTAGGGGAAATCTGGAACAGACAATTAGCCTTATGTGCATGTATTTGGACTGTGGGAGGAAACCAGTGTACCTGAAGGAAACCCATGAAAGCACGGGGAGAACATGCAAACTCCACACAGAAACGCCCTAACCAAGCCCCAGGACTCGAACCCAGGGCCTTCTTGCAATGAGTTCGAGTCCTGGGGCTTGGTGGGGGCGTTTCTGTGTCGAGTTTGCACGGTTGATGGGTCCACAGGTACACTTTAATTTTACTAGTGCTTACCACTGTGCTAACACATAAGTCAAATGACTGCACCTGAATCATGCATAAAAAATTTTAATAATGTAAAATAAGTAAAATTAAAGTGTACCTGTGGAACCATCAACCGTTCCTTCCAGCGGTGGATTTCGCTTTAGCGACCATTTTCTATTTATCGACATCCACCTTACAGTCAGTGAAAAATTGTTCATTATCCTAAGATAGGGAGCCAATCGGATCCGTTCCCACATTTACAATGTAGTATATTCATTCATTCATTAATGCATTCATTCACCCAACTGCTTAATCCTACTAGGATCGCAGGGAAGCTGGAGTCTATCTCAGCCGACACTGAGCAAAGGCAGGGTACACCTTGAACAGCCCACCAGTCCATCACAGGGTCAACACAAACACAACCATTCACACTCACACCTAGGGGTAATTAGGTACAGCCAATTAGCCTGATGTACATGTCTTTGGACTGTCAAAGGAAAAGCACACAAGCACACGGAGAACATGTAAAACCTCATAAAAATGCCCTCGCCAAGCCCTGGGAATCAAACCCAGGGCTTTCTTGCATTGAGGCGGACATACTAAACACTATGCCACCATGCTGGCAAAGTTTATACTTGTTATTTAACTGTATTTTGTTCTTTTTTTGTTATCTGGATACGAAATAGCCTACAGTACTGTCACTTACCAAGTATATATCCTCCATGGAGGAACACCAAAGCCCCCGTTGAGCCTCCACATTTACTGTACTAATGTTTTCCCATGGAGTCTCAACCTCAGAAATACAACATTTTCTGCGGCTCCAGTTGGAACACACCTTCTGGTTTGTGCTGGTGACCATAATAATAGTGGGTCGGGAACATACGCAATACAGATTTTTAATTTTAAAGCTATTCATTTTAGCGAAAAACTACTGTGTCCCCACATCGTGTTTCCACCCTGGGTCTCCAGATATGATATACAGTACATCACTCATGTTTATGTTTATATGTATAACTCTTTGTTGGGGTCTCCAACAATGTTTCTGGAGATCTACCTTCCTGCAGGTTTTATCTCGCACCAAAATCTAACACACCTCTTTAAACTGATCAAGAACTTCTTAAGGCAATAATTAAAAGGTCAGTGTGTCTGTGGAAACCCTGTCTGAATCCCTTGCAGAGCAGCAGGAGATATATACTTGTTAGGTGACAGTAGTGTATAATGTGTTATGGCCCTTTAGTCATTAAAGTGTACCTGTGGTGAATTAGCGTTGCTAGCTATTTAAAACAATCATGTACAACATCAGCGGATCCTTTCGGCAACATCGGTCCTTGCCCGTTTTTAATGCATGTGCAAGTGTTATGACTCTAGGCATGCTCAGAGGCATGTCGCTGATCTGATTGTCTGTTCCAGCCTGCTAGTGACATCAGCGTGTTGGATTGGCTGGGCTACGTCACTTGGATTATGGTCCAGTGCTGAGCTGCACAAACAACAAGCACAGAAATCACGGAAAACATTTCTTTTTGTTCCTAAACCAACTGACAACAGGAAAGCCAAGTTGGCAAGACGTCAGCTGCATAAACCATTTTGGATTTACCGTCACGCTCATCTCTGGCAGTATTCTTGTCCTTAGAGTCACTATAATGTGATATCTCACTGTCTCCACAAGAGACGCCAACCCCGCCCAACGCGTTGACGTCACTTCCGAGAATTACCAGTTTTGTGCTTTTTAATGGTCATTTATGTTAAAATAAGCATCTGTATTGCTTAAACTTATTACTTTCGCACAAATTATGCTGTAAGGATGACCAATATCGCACGACCTTAATACACACACAGTACCGCCACAATATACTTACGGGACTTTTGCTGGATAATGATGAAAGAAAAGCTAAAGACGTACTGTTTATTTTGCCCGTCACATTGATTTGTGTACTGCAGTGTTTTTATGCACATACCGTTTGACTTTAAATCCTCTTGGGTCAAACAAATGTTTCAGGCACTCATTCTGCATTTTCCCCTTTTAACCAGAGCTGACCTTTCTGGTGTTTCCTGTGAACACCGCTGAATGGCCGCCTTCTGAATAGTTGCTCAATTAGGCAGTCATCAGTGGCTCTTAACTCCATAAACTTAATTGAGTTATCATTTTTTTTAATTTAATTTTCGTGATTATCTGACTCATTTGATTTATCCTGACCTCAAAGGCCAAATAACAGCAGTTACAAAAGACTGAACTCTCATTTACTTACTCTCCAGGCTTATACTTGACTGGGGGCAGCATGGTGGCGTTAGGGTTAGCACGTTCCTATCAAAGCAAGAAGGTCCATGGGTTTAAGTCCTCGGCTCAGCAAAGGCTTTTCAGTATGGAGTTTGCATGTTCTCCCCATGCTTGCATGGGTTTCTCCAGGGTACTCCGGTTTCCTCCTACAGCCCAGAGACATGCACATTAGATTAGTTGACTGTTCTAGATTACCCCTAGGTGTGAGTGTAAGTGTGAATGGTTGCATGTGTGTCGACCCTATGATGGACTGGTGAGCAGTTCAGGGTGTACCCCACCTTCACCCAGAGTCAGCTGAGTCTGCTCCTGTCCACTTTTTGTATTAAACGGTTCAGCAAATTAATGAATGGATGAATGCATGACTGGCGAAGTAAAATCTTTGTTCTGTTCATAAGAAATGGATAAAATGGCCCACATTCAGTATAATCCATACAATTTTATTACCATGGCCACATCTTGCTCAGATGATTGTTGCGGATCATACCTAAGGCTAAGTAAGGTTTTTTTCCATTGGAGATTAGCTAGTGCTGGGACTGAAGCAGAAAGATCTATAACTGCTAAATTCATGAAGCCTTCCATGTCTTTCATACTTGGAAGCCAGATTAGCAACCAGCAAACATTTTTTCCAGTGCACTCACCAATAGCGACAGAAACATGAGAAAGGTTTGCTAAAGAAAACTAAACATGTTGTGTAAAGCTAAATCCGAAAGTTGTGTCAGTACTTATGCTGGGAACATTCCTTGGATTGAGAGTTGGGTTCCACATGTGTAGAGGTAGATTTGCTGGATGCAACATTCAGATTAGACAAATCACCTGAATGTTATTCATGCCTCCAGGGTTCTTGGATTTTTCTCCAGTAAAAGCTTAGGACGTCTAGACCAGCACATACTGAAAAAGTTCCCAGACTGTTCCTGTTCCAAAAGAACAGAACATGGTACAGAATTGTGAGTGCAGCAGGTGAGGGCGGTATCTTTGGTGAGTCAGTATGCCACAGAATGTCATGCTATCAACAAACGGCAGCATGAGGTGGCTCAGTGGGTAAGGCTCTAGTTTACTGATTCTAACTTTAGAGGTTCAATTCCGAGTACCACCATGCTGCCACCGTTGGGCCCCTGAGTAAGGCCCTTAACCCTGGATTGCTCAGTTAGGTAAAAATGATAAAAGTAAATGAAAAAATGATGTAAGTCGCCTGTGCTGAATGCATTTGTATGATTTTATTATATCAGTGAAGCAAAAAGACGACGCAGAGAGGGCAAACCTCAGCCAAGCCAAGCAATGTCAAAAGTCATCACATTTCACAATGTTAAAGAATACCGTATGAAGTTCCTGGATCCATAGTTTGATCTGGATAATTTCCAAAATCTAATTAAGTCTTCCTTGTTCGAAGCCCTACCTCTGAAAGAAATTTCATGGAAATTCAAACATAGCTTTTTTACAAATAATAGAAAGTACACAGCACCCCCTGCTGGGCCTGCTATAGTAGACTTAGACTTAGTACGTCATTTCCAAAAAAATTGTTAAACTTTTTTGCGTAATACTGCTAACAAATAAACAAACACACAACCCGAGGTTCACACATAACCTGCATGGCAGGGCTAATGAGCACCAGGTGAGGTGTTTTGAGTGACGTTAGCTGTTCATGAGGGTCAAAACTTCATTGGATGATGAGAAGTCAGGGTAACCCTCCATGAGCACAGGCCTCAACAATGTTTGAGAAATTGAGCGTACTGTGCATCAAGATCAACGGATCACCACCATTAAGAAACTGGCTGACATCATGAAAGTTTCATTTGGAGCAGTTCAGGGAAACCTCATGTCCAACTTTTCGCAGGGTTGGGCTGAGATGCCAAAGGCTTGCTAAAGCATATTGAGGGTTCCTTATAAACTCGACTGAACACACACAAACACACACAAAATCAGGTGTCTGAAGACAGAATTGATTTCAGCAAGTCACACTGCGGTCAAGGGGCTGCACGGTGGCGCAGTGGTTAGCATGTTTGTGTTATTGTAAGAAGGTATCGGGTTTGATTTCCAGGCTTGGGGAGTTTCTGTGTGGAGTTTGCATGTTCTCCCATGCTTGTATGGGTTTCCTCTGGGTACTCCAGTATTCTCCCACAGTCCAAAAATATGCACAGTAAACTAATTGGCTGTTCCAAATTGTCCCTTGGTGCGAGTGTGAACAGTTGTGTGTGTTTGCCCTGCGATTGCCTGGCGAGTTGTTCAGGGTGTATAATGGGTTGCAGGGTTACATATATGGCATTTGGCAGATGCCGTTAACCAGAGTGAATTACATTTAGCATTTTATACAACTGAGCAATTGAGGGTTGAAGGCCTTGCTCAAGGGCACAAGAGTTGCAGCTTGGTGGTACTGGGGCCTGAACTCCCGACCTTTGGTCACTAACCACTGAGCCACCACTGCCCACAATAAGAGTGCAGGGTTGCAGTGGTTAGCATGTCTGTATCACTGCAAGAACGTCCTGGGTTTGAGTCCCAGACTTTGAGTCCCGGACTTTGAGTCCCTGACTTTGGCATTTCTGTACGGGTTTTGCATGCTTTCTCTATGCTTGTGTGAGTCTTTCTCCAGGTACTCTGGTTTCTTCCCAAAGTCCAAAGACATGTTATGCTAATTGACTTTTCTAAATTGGCCCAGGGTGTGAGTGTAAATGGTTGTATGTGTTTAAGGGTTTTTTCAGTTTAGGTTTAGTTTGTTTTACAAACGCATACATAACTTGTATTTTTATTTTGAGAAACTGAGTAGTTTTAGTTTATTCCCTGTATTAGTTTTAGATTTTACTTTACTTCACATTTCTGCCACCTTCTGGAACCAGTCCGTTACTGCCTGATCTTCATCTTTAAAGTGGTGTAGCAACTACAGTGCAAATTAAGCGGATTTTAACTTCAGTTCTATGTAGTTTTATTTTGCGTTGCATTGTTTATTGTATTTGTTTGTTTCTTTTTGGTTTGTGTTTTTGATTTTTTGAAAACCAGAGTTATTATTTTTAATTTTAGATTTCCAATAGTTTTAGTTGTTGCCTTAGATTTGGTTAAATATATAAAATAATAATCCTTGGCATAGTTGTTAGCATGTCAGCATCAGAGCAACTAGGTTTTTGAGTTCCAGACTGGTGGGGGTGGGGGGGCATGTTCTCTTCTTTCTTGTGTGGGTTTTCTTCAGGTACTCCAGTTTCCCTTCACAGTAAAAAGACATGCATGCACATTAGGCTAATTGGCTGTTATAAATTGCCCCAGATGTTAATTATGAGTGTTTTTGTGTGTGTTGGCCCTGTGATGGTCTGGCGAGCTGTTCAGGGTGTACTCCTCCTTCGCCCAGAGCCAGCTAAGAATGGCCCCAGCTTTCCTGTGGTCCTGATAGAAAAAATCGTTTAGGTAATTAAAATGAATGAAAAAATAACTCAGCTCTGAATGCAATTCCCTTTCATCATCCCCACTCGGTTGCTTCCCTTCTTACGTGGTAATGGTTCAGTCATCGTTATTCAGAGAATCCATGATTAAAGTTTGCTAAATTAGATATTTTATGCCAACAAATTCTCTTCCAGCTTGAAATGTTGAATTAAACTGAATTTATTCAAACCACCAAGATGTTTTACTTCATCCACAGTAAATACTTTAGCACTATTATCAGGGAAGTTTATGTGCCATCTGTATCAGTCTATAGCCCCAGCTGTTGTTTCGGCAGGAATATTTATAGCGGATGCAGATCAGATCACAGCTTTACGTGCTTGTTTATTTATTTCCAGCATCCTTTTTTCCCTTAAACCATCCTCACACATGCCTCTTCATCCGATTATTTATGATAATCCCTTTTCGTGTCATTTCCGCAGTTCGGCTGAAAGTGTTTGCTCATTTTCCTCTGAATGCTGCTTGTTCTGGCGTCATATCACTTCACATCATCTCACATGTTGATATCTTGCGTAGGCCCACCTGCACTTATGCATCAACTTGTTTGTGCACTGAATGATACTGACGTTCCAAGATTCTCAGCTTGTGTGTGAGCTTGACTTTACATTGCATCCGCTGAGGACAAAAGCCTGTCATCATCCCAGGTTTTGAGAATCGATGTAAAGACGAGTGTATTGCCAAGGAACACTCAGAGGCCTGTGAGATGATGGATCAAGTTGAGGCCAAATTAAAACTGGGATCCATTTATCAATTTTTAAGGGGAATAAAACTCAAACCTTAAAAAATCTAAAGTGTTCATGGATAGTATACTGAATGTCAATACTCAGCAAACCATACTACTTTTATTACAACCTTCTTTGTTAAATAAATAAATAAATAAATAAATAAATAAACAAACAAACAAACAAACAAACAAACAAATAAATAAAGAGTCCTCACTCAAGGAGGCAACACTGTACTGTGAAAAATGGGGTGGGAGTGATGTTGAAGACACAGTGCTGTGCATTAAATGTATATTATATGCACATGTGGGGCAGCACAGTGCACGTCCTCCACACAGTGAGAAGGTCCCGGGTTCGATTCCCGGGCTCGGCGTTTCTGTGCGGAGCTTGCATGGGTTTCCTTTGGGTACTCCCGTTTCCTCCCACCATCTAAAGACATGCAATGTCTGCGCTGGCATGGCAAGCTGTTGAGACTGACATATCACAGCCATCACTGGGCAAAGGCGGGGTACACCCTGACCAGCTTGCCAGACCATCGCAGTGCCAACACACATACAACCATTCATACTCACATCCACACCTAGTGGCAATTTGGAACAGCCAATTAGCCTAATGTGCATGTCTCTGGACTGTAGGAGGAAAATGTATGTAAATATGTTAAAATGTAAGTAAAAATCATAATGAAAATATATATATGTTTACAATAACAGGAGGATTAAATGGTGTTTGTTTAATTTTCCTTGAATAAAAAGAAACAATTTTAGACACTGAGAAGAAGGAAAATTGTGCAGCTGAGAATATGATGCTCTGAGGTTTTGAAATTTGCTTTTTCCTTTTTTTTTTCCTTACAGGGCAACAGATGTAGTCTCCTCCATCACTGTGTTTTTTATTTTTTATTTGGAAATCAACTTGGCCCAGAGCTTGACAGCAAATTCTTATCTCTTCCCTATTGGGATTTTTTTTTTCCCCCCTCAAACGTTCACCGCCTGACTGTGTTCGGATTGTATGTGCTGCACCATAGAGTGCGGAGAGACAAGACGATGGAATGCGTACAGTTTTTCTGTTGTTGTCTCCCCCAATCCCCCCCAGTACTCCTGCCCTTCTTCGGCTTCTTCTTGGCACTTTCAGTGAGTCCTAAGATTGCCAAGATCTGCTGTAGTTCCTATCACCTTCCTTCCCTTGTCTCTGTTAATCAGTCTTTTTATCCCTGTGCTATGAGAAGAATAAAAGGGGGGGAAATACATTTTGGTGACAGTATCATGCATGCATCTTCCAATATGGCGCATCATATCTTATCAATGATTATTTCCCTATAAAATATGAAGCATTTCATTCCTTACTTAAAAATCCCATGATTCCATTCATACCTTATCATCTTCTCAGAATCGGAAACAACATGTTCTTACACTCTTAAAATAATAAAGTGTTCCTCAAGGGCTCATTGATAGCTTCATAAAAAGGCTGAAATGTTCTTTCTGAGAGGGAAATACCCAACCCGTCTGTTATAGCTTTCTACATAGAACTTTTAAGGCTACTCCCACAGAGATAGTGAAACATTTTTAAGAGTTTTCTAGAGTTTTTTGAAAGAGGTTTTTATTTTTATGTGGTCACAAATCAGTTGGCTGAAACAAAAAAGATTTCTTCCTTTTTTCATTCAGTAACTCAGTCGACAAGTCTCCTTCAAATTCGTTTTGATGTATGGATAATACATTATTTCAACTAAATTAATGTTGTTGCACAAACAAAATTGTAACCATATATTTTGTACCCAGGGCGAGAGACCCGGGGGATTATTTGACACATACATAGAGTACAAGGTACCTCCTGAAGGCACAGGTGGATTATTTTAACTTGGCATAGATATAATGAAATGTCTCCCCCTAGTGGATGCCTGAAAAATATTTTGGTGCCTATTATAAAATTAACTTTTTGGGGGATTTTTAATAAAGAATTATTTTATTTTTTAAAGCTTGATTCCATGCACAGATTACTTGCAAATTGTATGGTCTTTTACTTGTAGTCCATTAAAAAAACAAAAAACAAAAAAAACCCTGCGTTTCTTTTCAAGCTATCTGGCACAAAAACCAAAATCATTATCTCCTGGCAGGGTAACAAAGGAGAAGATTAGTTTGCAAAGCCTTACTAAAACTGGCTATGGACATCACACATTCATTAATTTGCAGAACTGCACAATCCTACTGGGTTGCAGGGAGGCTGGAGCCTATCTCAGCCAACTCTGGCCAAAGGCGGGTACACTCTATCCATCAGAGGGCCAACATACACACAACCATTCACATTCACACTCACACCAAGCACTTAGCCTAATATTCATGTCTTTGAACTGTGGGAAGAAACTGCAGTACCCAGAGGAAACCCACACCAGCACAGGGAGAACATGCAAACTCCACACAGAAACGCCCTTGCTAAACCTGGACATCAAACCCAGGACCTTGTTGCTTTGAGGCAGATGTGCTAACCACTATGCCTCTGTGCCGCTTTCTATGGTCGTATACAGCCTAATATTAAGAATGTAGATAGTGAGCTACAAATAATTAGGACTATAATGGGCAAACTTTGTCCAGCTAACAAATGATTTCATGTCATATCGATGGGTGTATGCCATTGATATCTAAATGCCCTGGGTGTTTTTTAAGTTACCCCGTATGAAAGTATTAGCTCAGCCAAAGAGTACTTCCTGACTTATAGTGCTTGTCCATGGTAATAAGTGGATAACATTTTAGTGAATGTCAGTCTCTCTCTCTCTCTCTCCGAGATGCATTGCGTATATAAAGTGAATGAATAACAGTGATGACAATGTCATATATTAATTATATTAAGCAGATAGTCAACAGTCAGTTCTCTAAGTTGAACCAGGAAAAATGGGCAAGTATACGTATCTGAGTGAAAGAGTGACAGGTGTTATGGAGTGTTCCTGGTGAGCAGTGGTTAGTACCTACCAAAAGAGGATTAAAGAAGGAGAAACGTTGAACCAGGAAGAGATTTGTTAATTTCCTAGGGCTGATTCATGCACATGGGCAGAAATTGCTTATAAAGTGAATGCTGGCTATGACAGAAAGAAATCAGAACACAGTGCATTACAGATTGCTGTATATGAGGCTGCGGAGCTGCAGAACACTGAGACTGCACCTGCTTGACGCCTGTCCACCTACACTGGGCATCAAAACTGGTCCATGGTTCAACTGAAGAAGGTGCACTGCTCTGACGAATCACATTTTCTTTTACATCATATGGATAGCGGGTAGCATGGTGGCGCAGTGGTTAGCATAGCACAACAAGAAGTTGATTCCCGGGCTCAGCGTTTCTGTGTGGATTTTGCATGTTCTTCCTGTGCTTGCGTGGGTTTTCTCCGGGTACTCTGGTTTCCTCCCACAGTCCAAAAACATGCACAGTAGGCTGATTGGCAGTTCTAAATTACCCCTAGTTTATGAGAGGGAGTGTGAATGGTTGTGTGTGTGTTGACTCTGCTGTGGTCTGGCGAGCTGTTCATGGTGTACCCTGCCCTCGCCCAGAGTCGGCTGAGATGGGCCGCAGCCTCCCGGTGACTATTAATTACCCCGTAATTAGGATTAAGCGGCTTAGATAATGAATGAATGAATGAATGAATCATATGGAATAATAATCATATGTTCTGGGTAATGCTCTGCTGGGGAAACTATGGGCTCTAAAGGTCATGTGGATATTACTTTAACATGTACTTTCTACCTTAATATAGTTGAAGTTCAAGTACACCACTTTATGAAGGCAATAGCCTCTCTCAGTGTTTGTTCAGAAATGGATTGAGGAAAACTGGCAAAGTCCCCATTTGTGGAATGTACTGGACAAACAAGTCCACACCATGAAGGCCGCACCTTGCAGCTTATAGAAACGAAAGGATGTGCTGCCATTTAAACCGCAGGAAGTGGATTCTGTGGCCATCTTGGCATCCTCGGTTTCTGTTTTCTAGGTTTTCATATTTTCCATGTTTTCTTTGCGTCGTTTCTGTTCTATCTAATTTGCACTTGGCTAGCGGGCTACATTACGTTTCACTGTTCTGGTTATGCCTCAGTTCATGCTTTTTTGTGTTGCCAGTCCCCAATAAACTCCACATTTGGCATTTGCATTTGCATCCTCTCTCCTTATTCATGGCAGCTGTGAACTGCTTGGTTCCAGATACCGAAGCACACCCTGAGAGGTCTTGTCCATGCCTTGATGGGTTAGAGCTGTTTTGACGACACAAGGGGGACCTACACAATACTAGCCAGGTGGTTTTAATGTTATGGCTGGTCTGTGTGTACCTATAAAGAGGAAGAACATCAAGCCAGCAGCAATGTTTAGTAGCCTTCTTCTTGGCACTCTCTGTCACTCTCTAGACTCCTGGGTTCTCTCCACCTTTCTACACTCGTCCCTCTTTGTCAGTCTCATTATCCCATGGCCTGGCGTTTCAGACTGCAAGAATTGCAGAGATGTAGTCCCTAGCCCTCTCCAGGCTGTTTTTTGCTTAACAAAGTTGATTCCCAGACATTACAGCAAAGTGCTTTGATGCCCCGCTGTTTCTAAAGCCGGATACTCACATGGGTCACGCCATGAGCCACAAAGTCTCCAGCAGACAGCAAATGCACGAGCGGAGATAAAGCCTCAATTAGTCATAAGCTTGTGTAAATTGGACTCAAAACAAGGTCGCCGGTTACAGGAAGTGTGTCACGCTGTATGGCGACGATGGCATGTCCCACTTATAGTTTCACCTCCACCTTTTCCACGTCGAACAGCATGGCGAGGCAGATTAACGAGATAGGTGGAAGCGAGGATGCTATTAGTCTACCTCTCAGACCATTCTGCTGCTTACACACACTGCATAATAATATTTTATCCTGCTCTGTCTTTAAATCCAATTAGCTAAAAGAAAGTGCTTTGTGGCACCACATCGCATCAATTATTCATTCGAGTTTTTACAGCCAATCCATGAGGGTTCCTGCGCATGTTAAAAAGAATATAGAGCCACGTGTGCAGACCCTGCTCGTTTTCATCTGCTGTCTCTCTGGAGAGGCCTAGCCCTCACAAACACACACACACACACACACACACACACCAACGTAGGTGAACCCAAAGCTTTTCAACACCAAACACAGAGAATGTATTAAAACCACAGTGAGTGACAGATAAGAGGAGAAAGAATTTCCTCTCTTTAGTCAGCGTGCACGCCGCTGTCGTGTACCATTTTGCATCCGAGATTACGACACAAATATTTAAAAGCAAAACAACAGTTGCTAAGGAACAGGATTTTCGGGGACATTGTGTCAGATTGTTTGGGAATATTGCAGAGTGATTTATAAAAAGAGAACACAGAACAGGAGCGTGGCGGCGTGACACAAGCAAGGAGCAGTTATGATGACATTTCAGGGTGTGGTCTTTACAGGAATTTTTGCGTTCGCTAATACAACTGGGATGTCTATTGATACGTAACCGGATCGAGCAAAACCTGGCACTTGATGGACATATTTCTTAGATATTTAATGATATGTTAGGAGGCACAGTGGTGTAGTGGTTAGCAAGTCCATCTCGCAGCAAGAAGGTACTGGGTTCAAGTCCCCAGTTGGGCAAGGGTGTTTCCATGTGGAGTTGGTATAGTCCCCATGTGCTTGCCTGGGTTTCCTCTGGGTACTCAGGTTTCCTCTCACAGTCCAAATACATGCAGATTAGGCCTATTGGCTGTTCCAAATTGACCCTAGATGTGCGTGTGTGTGTGTGTGTGTGTGTGAGAGAGAGAGAGAGAGAGAGAGAGAGAGACTGTTGGCTGAGAAAGGCTTCAGTCTCTCTACATCTCTAGTAGGATTGATCTCACATTTTGGGTAATTTGGGTAGTTTTCTTTTTTTTTTTTCTACTTTTTTCCCCACTCATGCCTTTGTGCGTGTGTGTGTGTGTGTGTGTGTGTGTGTGTGTGTGTGTGTTATTTATTTATTTTATGTATGGATGATCCTTCTATCATGCTGGTTACTCTCCCCTGTACATCTGGAAGCCCACATCAAATTTAAGGTTTGAGAATTAAAAATTTCTATTTAGTCTATGACTGAGATTCTTAGATTCTTACTAAATAAAATGCACTGACCACATTACGGTAGCGCTGCACTTCACAGCACATCAAGTTTAGGTTTTTTATCTGTGAGGTGTTTTGTAGTCTCTCCTATTCCCATGTTGGTTTCCGTGTGTGTGTGTGTGGCTTGTCTGATTTCTGTCCACATCCTTAACACATGCCAGTGGGCGGATTGGCTGTGCTGAATCGGCTCTAGATGTGAATGAGAATATAACTGCATGCATATGTATATACTGTATATGTGTGTGTGTGTGTGTGTGTGTGTGTGTGGTCTAGCTATTCATCACAGTGTGGGGACATAAATCTGTTTACACAGT
>JAQMYF010000021.1:43774552-43785463 GCA_030014195.1 Neosilurus mollespiculum
CGGAGTACCCGGAGGAAACCCACGCAAGCACAGGGAGAACATGCAAACTCCACACAGAAACGCCCGAGCTGGGACTCCACACCACTGTGAAGCAAACAGTGAAAGCAAACCACTCAGTACAATTAGGAATAATTTGGAACAGCCATTCAGCCTACTGTGTATATTTATGGGCTGTGGGAGGAAACCAGAGTGCCCGGGGGAAACCCACACAAGCACAGGGAGAACATGGAAACTCCACACAGAAACGCCACGGGCCTGGGAATCGAGGGAACTGAATCTTACTGTGAGGTGGACGTGCTAACCACTTCACCACCCTGCCGCCCCTGATTGGCACTCTGTGCCCCGTCTCACTTGAAGTATTGAGAAGAAAAGAAATTCAGGAATCTCACATGGGGAAGAAGTTTCTTTTGTAATCAGAGGAGGTAAACTCAGCGCTATAGATAAGTGGGAAGGAGCTAATTATGAAATTGACTCCACTTGGCTTTCAAAGGTTCTTATTGTCACCGCAGTATCTGTCTGAGAATCCTAGATCATTCGACTAAAAGCTTCCTGGTGCACTGCATGATCAACGCACCTGCCTCTGAGACGACGTACAACCCGCCATACCCATCAGGAATTTATAATAACTTCCCGTAATATTTATGGTCGAAACAGATTTTTCACTCGCGATGTAGAGAATGTAGGAAATCAACCAGTGAAAACATCGGAATGATAAAACACTAATAAGATTTGTGTGTGGTAACAGTATCTCGGGGAGATGGTTACTTAGCAACCATGACTGGGTAACGAGCAATATATCTGGATGGGTGGACATGACAGGAGTGTATGGGTGTGTGTGTGTGTGTGTGTGTGTGCTTGGGGGAGTGGGGGTGGGGGGGAATGGGGGATAGTTGTTCTTTCTTATACACGTTCAAACGACTGACTGGTTCTTGGGTGATGTATATTTTATTGTACATGACAAGAACTTAAGATAAGAACCAAAGAGAACAGATTCGTGCACAAGTGAAAAAAGCTCTGTTTACTCACACGCACTATTTGCATAATTTGTAATGATTACCACTTTTAGAATCATTGGCAATGTGTATTCATTTACTTCCCAATCAGTCAGAGGACTAAACTCCCATTGGGTCTAAATCGCACATTGCTGCTAAGGCACTGAGAGACATTTATTAATAATAACTTAAGTCGACTGTGAACATAAGGTGATTTTATAATAGTGTTCACCTCGTTATACATTTCACTTGGTGGTGGTAGCGTCATGTTCGAGATGATGCTTATTTATATTGGGTTGAATCTCCTGATTAACTGACCCCTGATGTTTGGTGGACTGCCTCCTCTCAAGAGCCTCAGATTTTCAGAGGTTTTTTTATGCCCCTGCCAACCACATTGTCCTGTTTCGTCCTTCTGTCGTTCTGTCATTTGGTCATAATGTTTGTCTGGAGCATACCTCCTGATGAAGAACACCTATGAATCCCAAGCTTGCTGTGTTAATACACCTGGGGATAGTAAAGTGTCAGGTACCTGTTTCATGTCCCTGTAATCTTGACCTTGACCTTTGACCTCCTACATCGAAAATGCTTATCCAGAGCATATCTTCTGATACAAAAGCTATCAATACCAGACTTGGTGTGTGAATACATCTGGGGATGACGCGGTGTTACATATGTGACCCATCACTGTAAAGTGGGTATTAAGTCAGAAATGATTAAATACTTAATTGAACTTTAAGTGCGATTTTCTCCAGAGTTGCATGCTTAAAAGGCTGAACATTTCTGACAGGTTTTGGGTAGTTACTCCAAGGATATCAGCTACAAAATGGTAGCAGTAATTCAAAATTAATCATTTCCAACGTAATACCCATTTTGCAGTGATGGGTCACATATATGTTCCATGTCCCTGTTACCTTGCCCTTGACCTCTGGCCTCCATTAGAGAAAATGCTCATCTAGAACATATCATTCTATAAATGTTTGAATAGTAATAATAACAATAATAATGATAATTCCCCTTACTTTACTTCTGCTTATAATAGGGGTATCTATACTCCTAATTATGCTTCAGAAGATAGTCGGATCCTTGAGAAGTTTATACGGACTGACCCAATAAAAATTCAAAATGTAAATCAAAAAAAAAAAAAAAAGTTAAAGATCATCAAATTGGTATTTCCACACATGAAACTTCATTCAATACAGTTTTTTACGTCATATTTAAACATGTTCCTCCAAATGGTGTCCATCATCGTCTATACACTCTTGGAGGTGATTTCTGTAGATTGCCATGGCTCGACGGGTCATGTCGGGTGGAACAGTGGCGGAGTGAGTCTCCTGCTGAATAGCAAGCTTAAGAGCATCAAGAGTTTGGGGTCGATGATTATGCACTTGTGATTTGAGGTAGTCCCGCCCAAAAGAAATCACAAGGGGCGAGGTCAGGGGAACGGGCTGTCCACCCTACACCTCCACGCGACGAGATCACCCGATCCAGAAGCATTTCCCTCAGCACTTGCAATGATCTTCAAGGTACGTGTACCGTAGTGCCATCTTACCGAAACCACACATCGAGTTCTTCGAGATCAAGGTGTTAAAGTCGTGGACGTTTCTGAGCAAATCAGTGTGACGCTCAGAAGTTACAGTAACAGTTACACCCTCTTTCCAAAAACATAGAAAGTGTATTGAAGGACGTTTCTGGAGTGCAAATAATAATTTGATTGTCTTAACTTATTATAATATTTACCTTTGGAATGTGGGAGGTTATTTAGGGGGTCACCCTGTATAACCACAGAGCGGGGTTATAATACCCCGAATTTAAGTTTTGACTTGTCTTATTGCTGGCATTTGCATGTGGCCCAAGTTGTGTGTATGTTGATCATTGGTCTGACCAAATATCCTTGCTGGTTTCGACCTAGTCCAGCTGCCTTTAAAAAAACATGTTGGATTGATTTGTTGTTGTTGTTGTTGTTGTTGTTGTTGTTTTTCTCCTCCAATGTAAAATCATTGATTAAACAAGCTTTTAATTTTAAACAAGCTTTTAATTTTATACACTGCCTGGATATATTTTCAATATTGCATGTAATCTTCATGGTATTGTTGCTCCAGTTGGTCCGGTCGAGGCTCAGCAACATTAATGTGGCAATAAAAAGAAGTCAGCTGATGATCTGAATGTACTGAATGAGCAGGTTATCACATTAATGCACTTTTTATTCCCTGATGGAACGGATTTAAAATGGAGACTTAAATAATGAACGAGAGGTTCAGGGGGCACGAGGAATCATTTTCACATATGTATCGGCACCCCAGAGTCCTGACCTTCACCCTACTGAAAGTTTTCTGGATGTGCCGGAGAAGACTTTATGGAGTGGTTCAGTTTGTCCCTCATCAGTTCAAGACATCGGTGAGAAATAAACCCGTCACTGGATGGAAATAAATGTTATGTTGCCTAAGTTTGTTGAAACAATAGCACGATGATTACGTGATGGAAGCGAGGATAAAAGCAGAACAACAACATATTTGTGTGTGCAACTTATTTTTTATTTTTTTGGCTGGGCAGTGTAATAATAGATTATTTTATTTTGTTTTATTATTATGTAATTTAAAATCCATCTAGATTGACAGTGGGAACCTCTGTGGACTTGATCTTTATTTAGACTCTAAGCTCTTTCTAGTTAATCCTAAATGTTAGTCCTAGTTATAATCCAATTCCTACTAGTCCTGGTCTTAAACTCAGCAAAGGTGGACTTGACCACAGCTCTCCAAACGGTGATTGTACATTTCTAGAATTTTGTCCTTGATTTGTTTTGATTACTCCTTTCTCTACAAGATGCTTTTTTTCCCCATTTTTGTCCATTATGTAGGACAGCACTGTAGTGTAGGGATCAACTCATCTGCTTTACAGCAAGAAGGTCCTGGGTTCGAGCCCAATACCCAGCGATTATGTTTCTGTAAGAAGTTTCTCCTGTGCTTGTGTGGGTTTATCCGAGTACTTCGATTTTCTCCCAACAGTCCAAAGACATGGATATGGTGGTGTGGTGTGTCCATGTCACATCAAGAAGGTCCTGGGTTTGATTCCCGGGCTTGGGCGTTTCTATGTGGAGATTGTGTGTTTGCGTGGGTTTCCTCCGAGCACTCTAGTTTCCTCCCATAGTCAAAAGACACACAGTAGGCTAATAGCTGTTCCAGATTGACCCTAGGCATGAGTGTGAATGGTTGTGTGTGTGTGTGTGTGTGTCCAGCGATGGTCTGCCGAACTGTTTAGGATGTACCCCTCCTTCTCCTGGATGGGCTCCAGCCTCCACATGACCCAAATGCAGGATAAAGCGGTTCGGAAATTACTTACGCAATTTCAGCCTTGTGTTTAAAGTTTTTTTTATTGGAATTTACGTTTGCTGTTCTTTGTTGTTGGTTTTTATTTGTGTAGATTCATTCCGTTTCAGTTCATAATAGTGCAAAGGGGTGAATACTTATGCAAATCATTAAAGCTTTTGGAGAAATCTCCAAAGTGAACAAATTACAAATTGCAGGTTTGGGACTAAAAGCAATGTGAGGATGAATAAATAACATAGCATGAATGTGGAATATTAACACCATTCTTCATGTTTACCTACTGTAACTTAAATAGAGGCAGTTTTAGGCACAAATGTGCCATAATTCGAAAATAATAAAACCCAAACCCAGATGATATCCTGTTTATCATTCCCGTTGTTTAATAGAGCAAAATAAATGTTGGCAGAGTTAAATACTGTATGCACAGCACCTGAACGCTGGGGTGAGTGGTCAATTTAGCAATAATTGCGCTATCTTGTCCAGATGTGATGGTGTACAGCAGGTCATAGTGGATATGCAGCAACCTTCTCATTAATAGCTCACTCACTCCACAGCAATAATGTGATGGCCACAGATTTCCAGCACACCTGTGTAAAAGACTAAAAATGGCCAGTGTGCAGTGGTGTGAGAATAATACTTTAATCTAAAAGCTTATGGTACCGATGCTAATGCTGATTATAGAACCAATCTCACATTGACCTGATGAAGGAATTAACCGAAAGTTATTCATTAACAGTACAATAAAATAAATGTTTATAATAATAATAATAATAAGAAGAAGAAGAAGAAGAAGAAGAAGAAGAAGAAGAAGAATGTCTATCCATGGTTTGTACAGTGTTGTAGTGGTTAGCACGTCTGCATCAAAGCACGAAGGCCCAGGTTCGATTCCCAGGCTCGGGGCATATCTGTGAGTTTGCATGTTCTCCCCGTGCTTGTGTGGGTTTCCACCAGGTTTACCGGTTTCTTCCCACAGAGTAAGCGTGAGTGTGTACGGTTTTGTGTGTGTGTCTGTGTGTGTGTGAAGGCAAAATAAAAGAGATAGGTGAGATTTTTAAGGTGTACCCCACCTCTCGCTCAAAGTCAGTAGGGATTGGCTCAGCTCACCCCATGACCCCGACGGATAAGTGGTAGAGATAATGAATGCATGAATGGATGATTCGCAAAAAAAAAAAAAAAGTATTACAATTTAGTTAATAACAAGATCACTTATGGAGTGCATACCTTGGCCAAGTCATAAAAATGAAGTACACAGCACCCACTGCTGGGTCTGCTCTATTCCACACTACCAAAAAATGGGATTCCTCAATGTTAAATTCAAATTGGTGTCAAATGCACAATCTGGATGAGATCAGAATGAACCTGGGTCTGACATTAAAACTTCTGATTCTAAATACACACAAGAAAAGAGATTTTTATTTTGCTTATTATAAAATCTAATCGATATATATATATATATATCTTTTTTGTGATGTCAACAGTGCATGGATTCTTTCCAAGATCATCTTCCCATCATAAACATTTCATATGAATCAGTCCAAAACTGTGGACAGGAAGTTACAAAATAAATAAATAAACAAAATAAACCCATGCTAATGAAAACATAACCTCATTGTCGGAGATAACAATAAATGAATTATTTAAATCTTTTCACGATTTTCATGGCAGGCTAGTGGTTCTTTTTATGAGTATGTTTGCATCATGTTCCTCGAGCTTCCTGCTTGCCCCTGATACGGGTGCAACATGCTGTGAGGGCAACTTGTTCCTGCTATTTTTTCAGCAAAAATCATTTCATTCATTCATTTTCTGAGCCGCTTAATCCTAATTAGGGTCACGGGGATGATGTTGCCCATCTCAGCTGATTCAGGGTGAGGGCAGAGTACACCCTGGACAGCTCGCCAAGCCATCGCAGGGCATAAACACGCAGGGTCTACTCTAATGGTGGGTTGTATGGTTTAATTAAACCAAAAAAATTAAAATATAGAATAAAATATTTTATTATTCTTGGGTTGAAGGAGGCGATCTGTTTCTGTGTTGTACCTGATAGTTTTGGATACGAATTTGCAGTTTTATTGCTCGTCTTAAAAAAAAAATAAAAAATCAAAATGGTGATATATTTGTCATCCCACCACTCGTGCATAAATATATTCGGATTCGGTGTAAAATTAGCTGATCGCATCAAACCGATTTCCTTCCCAGCTCTCCTGCTAATCGAATGCCACGCCATAACAGTTGTTGATCTTTGCTGATGTGAATAATTCCCATAATCTCCAGCATCTTCTTTCCGACGTATTTGCTATGACAGCACACTTACTCGCATCTAATCTCCACGCTGCAAAACGCAACGGATCGTCAGCTCGTCTGCATGCGGGCCGCGTGGATGGTGTTCGCTCGATATTATCAACACCGTGAGCTTCAGCTGAGAATTTCTCCATCGGAATTGCATCAGTCAGAGTTTGCATCCGTCAGAGTCATAACTTGGGTGGGAGGAAATGCAGTTTAACATCTGTCCACTGTGTGTCTTGGTGATTTTTCTTGTATGATTCGCGCAAGGTGTAATGAATTAAACAACGCCATGTGGACCTTCAGAGCTGCTGTGAAGGTAAATTCCGACACATTATGTAAGATAATTTAACAGTTATTTCACAACCTCATCGGGAATGAACCCACAGTCTCACGAAGCATTCGCTGATTAAAGAGATGACGTTATTACGCACCTGATCACGTGTACATGCAGCTCATACATCTGTTTGTTTGTTTTGTATTTTAAAAATGATAGGAATAAACCATAAAAATCTCATTTTAGTGTGCTTTTTGTTCATGTTCCCATGTAGTTCATGCTAAAACAATTAATTGCCCCGGTGGATGTTGATGACTCTTCAATTTAGCGACATCCACCTTACATTTGGTTCTTTATCCTGAGATAGGGAGCCAATCAGATCCATTCCTGCAATTGCAGTGTAGTATATATTCATTCATTCATTCATTCACCAAACCGCTTAATCCTACTAGGGTCGAAAAAAAGCTGGAGCCGATCTCAGCCGACCCTGGGCAAAGGTAGGGCATACGATGAACAGCTCGCCAGTCCACCGCAGACCCAACACACACAACCATTCACACTCACACCTAGGGGTAAATAGGTACAGCCAATTAGCCTACTGTGCACCCCACACATAAATGCCCTCGCCCACCTCCAGGACTCAAACCTAGGAACTACTTGCTTTGAGGCAGACGTGCTAAACACCATGCCGCCGTGCCAGCCTTATACAAAGTTTATACTTGTTATTTAACTCTTCTTTTTTTGTTATCTAATACGAAATAGCCTACAGTACTGTCACTAATGGGTATGTTTTTGGACTGGGGAAGGAAACCAAAGTGCCCAGAGGAAACCCACGCAAGCATGGCGATAACATGCAAACTCCATACAGAAACGCCCTCGGTGAGCCCGGATCTTGAACCCAGGACCTTCTGACCGAGAGATGGATGTGCTTAACAATACACCCTTGTGCCACCCGTCAGTATTTATAATGCTTTATGAAATGGTCATTTTTAGTCAGTCGGCTGGCTTTTTCTCCGAAGTGATTTTCATTCATGTGATGTCATATTTAGCTCTGTAATGACTTGGATGAGGATTATTGGGAGATACAAGCTCGACTGGGTCCATTCGGCAAAGTCCGTTTTCTACGTTACCTGTGCTAACCATGGAACGATGGATGACCCTGGGCTGGTGCATGTAGTGAGAGAAATGAACAGGACATGTGGATTGGCTATGTTGGGATGCACAAAGCTGATGAAACCTAAAGTGATGGACCATCACGAGAAGAGGGCCGTGTGGCCAGAGGGCACGCCGTCGAATCCCTTTAGTGCGTGTACCTCCAATAAAGCGGACTGATCGAACTCTGCCTGTTTGTTTTTTCTTCTGCATCCATCATTGCAAGGACGACCTGGCAGCTCTACCTGGTTGGTCTCAAGACGAAATCGTAACTATCCATTTCCTGCCTCGATCTGTCCACAGTCCCTACGGAAGCCAGGAAGAAAATGAAAGAGAGAGAGAAAAAAAATTGCTTGCTATATTTCTCCTGCATATTTCAATTGCTTCTTTGTCTGTCTTTATCTCAAACAGGGGAAGGATTGAATAATTCTCTTTGTGCAATACTTTATTTATTTCCTTTTGTCGAAGTTGAGGAAATTTTTTTCCCCGTCCTTCTCTAGGAGCTCTGAAAAATTCAAAAAATAAATTAATAAATAGAGTTTTCTCCAACTAGCCATGCTGTTTTCCCAGAGGAATATATGGAAGCTTTGAACCTTTATATATATATATATATATTTAATATTTTGTTTAGGGGTAGACTGTATTTTTTTTATTGTGTTGAGGTTTTCACTCACTCAGTTGCCAAACCGCTTAACCATATTAGGGTCACAGGGAGGCTGGAGCCTATCTCAGCCAACACTGCGGGATGGTGGAGTACATCCTGAACAGTTCAGCGGACTGTCCCAGGCCCAACACACACCTCTCACTCACACCTAGAGGCAATTTGAAACAACCTATTAGCCTAATGGGCATGTTTTTGGAGTGTGGGAGGAAACCGGAGTACTCAGAGGAAACCCACACAAGCACGGGGAAAACATGACATGCGGACATGCTACCCACTACGCCACCATGTGCCCCCCCCCACCCCCATGTTGAGGTTTTAAAATTTGAAATTAGCTAATAGCATCAATCCCTTTTCTTATATCTTTATCTTTTTATATCTTACACACTGTCTCCTCATCAAATGCCTTTGCATGATGATTTCATCACCTTTTCCTGATTATCATAAATTTCCTCTTTGCCTGGGTGTTATTTATTTTATATTTTTTCCCCCCGTAAATGCACACTGACTCACAAATTGCCACTGTAAAGCTAAAAATGTTTGTCAGCTTGTCTTCGCATGTATGGTGTTAGTTTGATATCACCAACAGCACCTCCAGCTCATCTGCAAGCTTCATCTGAGAATTTATACATCAGTGTTGCATCATTCAGCAGCCTGCTCGATCTCGGGTGAAAAATCTCAATCAATAAACCGCATCAGAGGCGTTATTAAAGCAAATTTCTACTTCAAGTAACACTTCAAGGTGTGTTTTCTGAATTGACAGGTGACGGAGAATTAATTAACGTCTGCAATAATAATCTCATTAATAGTAGGTGTAATGATATTATTATTATTATTAGTAGTAGTAGTAGTAGTAGTAGTATTATGTTTGATGTTTTACTTCTCAGAATTGTGTTGTTGGTTAGAAGGTCCTGGGTTCGAGTCCCAGTCTCTTTGAGGACATTTCTGTGTAGAACTTGTATGTTCTCCCCGTGCTTGCATGGGTTACTTTCTGGATACTCCTGTTTCCACTGACAGTCCAAATACATGCACACTACACTAACTGGCTGATCCAAATTGTTGCTAGGTGTGTGTGTGTGTGTGTGTGTGTGTGTGTGTGTGTGTGTGTGTGTGTGTGTTGGCCCTGCACTTTAGGGTACTCCAGCTTCCCTAAAGGAAGCCCAGTAGAATTCAACTTTTCAGTAAATGAATGAATGAATGAATTAATTAAAATACCTCTGTGAGGTCCCGCCGAAGGCTCTAGTCATGTCTGTTTGATCTGCTCTCTCCTCTCCCGTGTGTGTGTTTTGATTACAGGCTCCGCCCGGATTGGCTAACCTGTTCCTCATCCCCACTGGAGGATAAAAGGGGGCCGCGTACCTTGTACCGGTTGCCAGATCGTCTTGGTCCGTCATGGTATGAGCATCGCTTATTCACAGAGTGAACTTAGGCCGTCACTGCATGTGCATCACACATTCACGAAGAGAACTTGTGCCGTTCATAGTGAGAAGACGTATCTCAGTATACGCACCGCGATCCAGCCGTATTTCATAGTGGTTTCATGTTCCACGTTACCCTTGTTCCTAATAAAGGATCCTCGTTTGCACTTGATCCTGATCTTCTCGTCTCTGTCCTGCATTTGGGTCTATTTGTTCATAGTATCGCCGTAACAACCTCACTCCCAAGAAATCTCATGCTATTAAAGAATCCGTTAAAAAATTCCTGGATCCAGAATTTGATTTGGATTATCTCCAAAATCTAATGTCTTCCTTGTCCATAGCCCCAGCTCTGGTAGATAATATGTCTGTAATAATATTAATAATAATAATAATAATAATAATAATAATAGGCAACAACAGTGGCGTAGTGCTTAGCATGTTCCCCTCACAACAAGAAGCCCTGGGATTTGAGCCCCGAGCTTGGCAACGGAGTTTCTGTGTAAAGTTTGCATGTTCTCCCTGTGGTTGTGTGGGTTTCCTCCTACAGTCCAAAGACTTGCACATTGGGCTACAGGCTATTCCAAGATACCCGTAGGTGTGAGTGTTAATGGCGTGTTGGCATTTTGATGATCTGGTGAGCTGTTCAGGGTGTACCCCGCCTTTACTTAGGGTAGGCTGAAATAGGATCCAGCCTCCCGAGGACTCTGGTGGGATTAAGTGGTTTAGCAAATTAATTAACAATAATAATAATAATAATAATAATAATAATAATAATTGTAGGGTATTGCATGTCTAATACAGAATATAT
>JAQMYF010000021.1:43786011-43815145 GCA_030014195.1 Neosilurus mollespiculum
TATATAAACAGCAATGCTGATGTTCATAAAGTTGACAAAAACTTTCCATAAACATTTCAACAAGCACAACATGTTTAATAAATTATCATACTGAAATAAGTGCTTTCTTAAAGTTATGACACTTTCCGAGCTGCCTTATTGTAAACTACAGTGTCATGGATCCTCATTAAAATGACCCGGCAAGCTACATCATATACCAAGAGCATTCTGAGTCCCAAAGTATCATATGTCATGTCCAGAAAGTGTCATAACAAATCCTTCTGTCACTTAACTGAGTGGTTATGTCAACTTGACATCTAACATCATAACGGCAGCTGTGCGTAAGGAAGAAAAACGCTTTGAGAAGTACAGTTATTGGAAAATAATCTTCCTATAACATTTAATTTCAGGCTACATCACACCACACTAAAGCAGTTTATAATTAGTCTTGCGGTTTGTAGCGTCCAGCTTGCAGGGGGACATGTATGAGTGGTTACTATAGAAACAATAACATATCAGAAAGAGTGCATTAATAATAAAAAATAGGTGTGCGATTTGAAGATGCTGCACATTAAATGAATCAACACAGTATGAGATATAACAGCAGAGTGGTATACACTGTAACAAAGTTCTCGCTACATCTTGAACGGATGGGTAGTGAAAAGATGATGGATTGAGGAATTGATGGATGGATGGATGGATAGATGGACAAACAGACAGATGGTTGCACAGATAGTTGGACAGATAGACAGTTGGAATGATGGATGGACAGCTGGATGGATGGATAGATGGTTAGACTGATGAATGGATGGATGGAAGGATGATGGATGCAATAATGGATGGAAAGATGGATAAATGGACAAACGGATGGTTGGACATATAGTTGGATAGACAGACAGATGGATGGTCGGGTGGATGGATAAATGGACAGTTGGCCAAATTTATCGAGTGTCAAGATATAAGTTGAACAACATACATTCAGTTATGGAAAAAAGGTGTCATGAACACTACAGCATTGTGGGTAATATCCCACTGCGCTGATATAATTGAGCTTTCCATTGTCTGAGCTCAAGAAATAATTATTAGAAATTCTACAATCTTTACCAGAGGGGAAAATCCTGACTTTTGCTGCTCATTGATGTTGAAAAGGCCTTGATGGAACTGAAAAGTAAATTTCACTTTCATTTTCAAAGCTCAGTGGAAGACAATCCTGCCTTAGACGGAAAAGAAAAGAGAAAAGCTCATGATTTAAACCATGAATTTAAACCATTTATGATTCTTCCGTGCTAGTCGGGATTGTTTTTTTAACCCGGACTTTTACCTTTAATTCAGAGTTGAATGACCACTAGGTAACGCAACAGTAATTAAAAGCAAAAACTATAAACAGTCAGTTTTTCGATAATTTAAGAAAAAGACACAGATGAAGATAAACAACGATAAAGGATACACATCACATTTCCCACTTTGGTATTTTTTAGACCATACATTTAAAGGTAAAATAAATATTTGTGATTAAAAAATCAAAGAATCCAACCATATATGTTTAATCCGGTGTTACTGAACTTCATAGTGAGCAGCGTGGAAGCTCGTGTCTGTAAACTCCTTAAAGCTCAAAGCACTCGGCTCTCCGAGTCAGCAGCCTGGCCAAGATCTTTTGATTCTGGAGCAGCATGGAAGACGATGCCTACAGCAGCATCTGGGACATTTAATTTCTCCAGCCTGAAGAGCATCCAAAAATGAGTCCAGATCAGCCTTTGTGAGCTAACGTGCTGATCTCAGCCACCTGAGGGGGATTAGATGGTGATGTGCAGCCTGAGGCTCTTAATGTGATCAATTGCAATAGCCACAAATACATATTTTCCACCACAGTGCAAGGATTTTATTTATTTTTTATTTAGCTCTGAAGAACAACGATAATGTAAACATGCCTAGTCTAACAATTTGTAAAACACTGCCATGGCATTGTTGCGTCACTTGGTCCGGTTGAGGCTCAGCAACACTGTGGTAAAATGGAGTCCTGAATGTACGAGGCAGCGGTGGCTCAGTGGTTAAGGCTCTGTGTTACTGATCCAAAGGGCAGAGGTTCAAGCCCTAGTGTCTCCACTGTTGGGCCCTTGAGCAAGGCCCTTAACCCTCAGTTGTATAAAAATGACAAATGTAAGTCACTCTGGATAAGGGTGGCTGTAAAATGTCCTGAATGAGCGGATTATCCCATCAATGGATTTCTGCTTCCCTAATTGCACGAATATAGTATACTATCAAATAACACTGCTGGCTGGACACACTGCGCTCTCTTCTGTCTGATTAACACTGTCTCTTAAATCAGAGGCCCTGCACTGCACTCCGTTTCTGCTGACTAACACCAAGCTGCATATTCATCAGATACCCGGGGAAAATGTCTGGCTGGAGAAAAATTGCATGGATGCAATGGACCTTCACCTCGCAGTTAATAAATATTTCAAAATTCAGACTGGATGAGGAGAGGAAAGGAGGGCAGGTCCTCGGGAATTGCTTCTTTAGCTGATTTCGGACTTTGGAGGGTGAATAATGATGAGTTAAGAATGCAGCGTGAGGAGGAGGAGGAGGACGAGGAGGAGGAGGAGGTGATCGAGGGGCACTTTTTTTCAACATTATTTACAGTTTATATTTTCTTCCACGTTTGGTTTGCGATAAAATGAATTATGAACGCAGACACACACGCCTATGATCCATTTATTATGAAAAAGAACACCGAGGGCTACTGATCAAAACATTCTCCAATATCGGGACGTTCAAAAACACTGAAATTCAGCACTGAGAACTGTGTAGACACCCAAGCCATATTTTTGTCTTGTTTTATAAAACAAGATACATATTTAATGCATGTCCATTGCTGACCCTGTTTCAGATAAAGACACACGCTGGAATGCAGTACTGTTTACACCAAGCTCTCATTCATCAGTTCTGCCTTTGGGAGAATCCAGTCACTGTCCTAAGGGCTGTTTCAATACTTTAACTTGACTGAACTTGTTTAGATGAGCCCTCGGAGGCTCTAGAGAGAAAGTAAACATAAGTGTAGACTTCAGGAGAGGGGCTTTTTTTACACAGGCAGCGCTAACTGATGCAACTCCCTTTTCAGAGCAGTAATGCTGGATGAAGATGTTTATTAATATCTACAGAAGCACCAAAATTATTTTTCATTTAAATTTTTATTCCTTTTTTAAGCAGCTATGCTGCCCTCACCCACAGTCGGCTGAGATGGGCGCCAGCCTCCCCGCAACCCTAATTAGGATTAAGCGGTTCAGAAAATGAATGAATGAATGAATGAGCAGCTATGCTTTGGTTTGGGTTACTTGTTTGTAACGTATGTCCCTTGTCCTTTGCTCCATTACGTAGGGGTTGATCACAGTAGAGGTGCAAAAGAAAAGCGACTGATGTGAATGGCAATTCGCGGCTGTCGCATTTCATTCTCAAATCTGTCACGTGACGCAATTCGCGGCATCGCATTCTGGTCGCCTGGTCCGTGAGCTCATCTCAAAAAGTTTCAAACGTGTTTGAAATTTCCGTGAGTGTCGCAAAACGAGGCTCTGACTCGAAGTAGTCTCAAACTCTTCTCAAACAGTCCGCACAGGTCGCGGGAAGGTCATAAAGTTGTCGCTTCGCTCGCAGATTATTCGTTTTTTAATTCGCAAGGAAAAGCGACAAGTTGGAGACTTCCACGCGGAAGGTTTTAGACTTGCTGACATCTGCCATATTCCATGAGTTATTCGCATTTTGTCTGCGCTAAAAACACGCGAATGAAAAGCAAATACTTTGAAAACAAAAAGCGAACAAAACGCGACTGATTTACGACAGGAGATTCACTTTTTTCTGCCAAACATCCGCAAACCAATCGCAAATATCTCGCAAATCAGTCACAAATTACTAGCAAATTTCTGTGCGACCTTATCGCAGCTTTTTCGATACATGTATTTAAGCTGCAAAATATTCGCTTGCATGTGAAGTTGCAAAACTTCTTGACACAAATTTGTAAAATTCACAAAAAAATCTATTCACGTCAGCCGCTTTTTTATCGCACCCCTAGTGTGATCACCCCCTTACTTCCTTAAGATCCCAATGAACTTGACCATGGAGACCCTTGAAGCCGTTTCATGCCTCTTTCTGTGTCATCCTGTAGCTCTGGGCAGGAGTCTGTCCTCGCTTTGCTGTGTCCTGGTAAGTAGCACGTCCCACCATGTAGGCTGATATTGTGTGGAATATTCCCTGACGACCATGACTTCCTGTCAGTCCTGAAGAGCTGAAGGTCTTCTTTTGTGCAGTCCCTCCATCTTTAATTCACAAATCTGGTCATTTCTGTTATCATGTGTTTCTTTTCTACTACTTTTTGGGGCAGCACTATGGTGTAGTGGGTAGCACGTCCACCTCACAGCAAAAAGTCCTGGGTTTGATTCCAGGTCATTTCTGTATGGATTTTGCCTGTTCTTCCTGTGCTTGTGTAGGTTTCCTCCCGGCAGTCCGGTTTCCTTCTACAGCCCAAAGACATACACATTAGGCTAATTAGCTGTTCCAAATCGCCCCTAGGTGTGAGTGTGAGTGTGAGTTATTTTGTGTGTTGGCCCTGCGATGGCCTTGTGAGCTGTCCAGGGTGTACCCCGCCTTCGCCCAGTGCCAGCTGAATGTCCCAGTGACCCTAATAGGATTAACGGCTCAGCATTGAGTGATGAATGTGTCTGTAAGTTATTTAGAACCTTGGGGAACACTGCTTGGATGCTTTTTTGCTAATTTTGCTATCGTTGCCTCTGTACACCATTACAATGGATTTAAAATGAAGCTTCCAAAATGTGACTGAAGTGTAGATCATATTCTGTCTTTTTTCAAAGGCTCAAACCTTTCAACCCACCCCACCTTTAACCGCAATATTTTTCTTGTAAAAAGACACTGACACCCGGGATCAGGGGTTGACCCACACGTCATGAGTGTGTGTACGTATTTTGCTGAACCCAAGCGAAGCTCTGCTACAGGAAAGTTCTGATAACAATACGGTGCATTTCATAATGTTATATACATATAAAGTAAAATAAAATATAGATTTTTTTAATGTTTCTTTGTATGTAGAAGCGAGCCTAAAGCTGTTCACAAGCCACCCCACTGATGTCTTTTCTTCCCTTTTCCACGTCTCATGCTGAGACCTTGCACACAACAAAAACCCTGTGAAAGGAGGGATATCTCAAAAGTTCAGCTGTATTCAAGCTCAGAACATCATAGTCGGAGCGTTGGATGGAAAAGGATGCGTGTCGATTTACTTTTCTGATATGAAGGACGTTTTTATTCACAGGCGATGTCTTTTTTTTTTTTTTTTTTTTTTATTTATATTTTTTTATTTCTAGACTCCATCTCAACAGGAAAAACACCAATTACTGAAAGTTCTATTTTGAGGGTTGAGATGAGCATGAATGGTTCGGAAACGATTCAGAAGTACAAATTAATACAGTCTGCTTCACTTTTAATTACTTACTCATGCACTCACTCATTTGTTGAACCATTTTATCCTATTAGGGCCACGGGGAGACTGGCGCCTATCTCAGCCAACACTCAACGTCACAACAACTCAAGGTCAGTCCTCATCGGCGTTCATCTGTTGTCATAGAAACTTTAGTTAAAAGTTAATAAAGTCGCTAATCTCTCTGACACTACATGTTCTTTAACCTACTGATCTCAAAGTGTCAATTCTTTGGTGCTTCAGTGAGGAATAATCTTCAGAGTTGTGAGGGAGGATATACAAGACTTACGGTCAAACCTCATTCGTCGTGTCATAAATCTTCATGACTACATCATAAGCGCCGAACAGATCTCAATTCCCCGAGAGGAGCCGCTGTGATGTTTGCAGTCATATTGACCCCGGAGTTGTAGATTGAGGAACGGCTTGCCCTTGACAAAGATTAATGAGAGGGAATTGTTCCCTTTGCTTGTGTTACAGGCCAAACCAGAGCACCGAGGGACGATTTGAGGGCTGAGCTGATTAATATCTACTTGCTCTGCCTCAGACTACTCTCCCTCTTGTGTGTCTGTGATAAATTCCTTGCCGTGCGTATTGGAAGGCGTAAATATTTTTCAGGTCTGGTGACAACAGTCATGCTGCTTGTTATTTGATTTTCAAATTCATAGTAAGGTAGACAATCTATCTAAACTACAAACATAAATGGGAGGGAGTGGTTAATACATCTGCCTTACCGCAAGAAGGTCCTGGCTCGGCGAGAGTGTTTCAGGGTGGAGTTTGCATGTTCTTCCCATGCTTGCATGGGTTTCCTTCAGGTGCTTCAGTTTCCTCCTACAGTCCACAGACATCAACATTTGGCTAATTTGCTGCTCCAATTTGCCCCTATTGTGAATGGTTGTGTGTGTGTGTGTGTGTGTGTGTGTGTTGGCTCTGTGATAGACTGGAGAGCTGTTCAAGGTGTACCTTGCCTTCGCCCAGAGTTGGCTGAGATAGGCTCCAGTGAGTGGCTGCTTCCAAGCTCGTGGCACTAGATTTCAGTTCCCAGGTCCATGGAGGTCATCATAGCTATAAATATAATGATAACAATAATTATATGTGTTTTTATAGAAGTATTACGTCACTTCGGGGTTCACTGGTAAATGATGTTTCCCAACCTGTACAGTGGTGTACCTGAAAAGGGTCAACAGCGCAATCAGTAAGTGAATTGAAACCACTCCCCTCGCTTCAGCAGCCTGTGGAGTGTTATGGTTTCAGTGAGCCATCATGGGTTGTGTCTCGGTTGTCTCTTGTTTGTAGTTCGTGGGTTTTTTTTTGTTGTTTTTTTTTTTTTTTTTTGTGTGTCATACCATTGTAGCATTTCTTTTGTCCTTATTTTCCCTAGTACCCATTGTGTTAATCTGTTTCATGTCATTCCGGCTTCCCTGGACCTGCGATGCTAGATGAGTTCCTAGTTCCTAGTAGTTTATCTTTTGATCCTGTCCTCTGTAATCTCCTAATCATGTCACATCCTGCCACACTATGCACTGAGCTGTTTAAATCTTGGCTGTGTTTTCCGTGAATAATGGAGCAGCTTTTTTGACCAGAATCATTCAGCATGACATTTGGTATGAATATACTCTGAAATTTACTATTTGAGAAAAAAAAAAAAAGTGGTAAAATTCCAACATGGCTGATATTTTTTTCAAGATGGCTGCCAGCACACTGAAAACAGCCATAAACTATTAAAAAAAAAAAAAAAAATCGGTCTCTGTCCAGTTGCTCTGGGCAGATGAAGCTCAATAGCCAGGGAAAAGCAGTTCATCTAGGAGAAGGAAAACGCTGAAATTATACTCGTTCAGAGTCGGTTGGGAGTTTAGTGAAGTGATGGAGTGTGCGTTGGTCAGGAGTTGGTCGTGCTGCTGCTCCGGTTCTTTTAGCTCCGGGTGACAGTATAAGATGTGGGCTCGGGGATGTGAAGTGTTCCCGAAATAATTGACTTTTATTTTGCACACCGCATACGTCATGTCAGGCTCCTTCTTACCCGGAAATTGTAAAATCCGAAGTGCAAGCATTTGCCTTCAGTGAAGACGGCGCTGGCTGTATTTCTTTTTCCTCATCCATGTCAAAGCTAGGCTAAAGCTAGTTCTGAGGCCGCGTCTGGACAAACGGTACGCGCTGTGAGTAAGGTTGGAAAAGCTCGAAGACACGTGTTCTTAAAAATCGATTCTTGAAAATTTTAATCGATTCATAATGCTAATAAACAAGAATCGTGATTCAGACATGAATCGATTTTTTTTCCGGCACCCCTACTATGCTCCAAGTCATGCCGGGACCCTAATAGTAGGATTAAGCAGTTTGGCAAATGAACGAATGAATGAATGAATAAATGAAATTCATCTTTGACTAGGTGTCGGCCTGATCTGTCACCATGTGATTGTGTACCTACCTGGGTTTATTTATTTATTTATTTATTTTAGATTGTTTACTTAACACCTAATTAAAAACCTTTTCATTGCAAATCCCTACCCAGCATACAGTCCGCCTCATGACGGGAAATAATAAAAGCAACGTAAAATCAGATTTTGATGATTTACATTCACATTTATAATTGATTTAAGCATCCTCCTGAATTTGTGAGCTGGATAATGAGCAGTTATGCATCAGAGCTGAGTGTGACTTGAGCCGAGCTAAACGCTGTGTGGCTAATGACATCCGTTTATCCTACTAATTCAGAGTATAGTACATACTATACCACATCCAATAAAGATATTTTGGTATAAATTACACAGAAAAAATAAACTAAAGCAAGATTTTTATGGTTCATTTTGTTGTTTTAATGTTATTTTGGATGGTGATGATGCCGCCTGCTTCAACTGCTTGTGACAAATTGTGAGTGTCCATTGTTTTTATTCAAGCATAATTATACTCAGGATAATGTTTCCTACTCTTCAGATAGTGGACCAGTTTAGTAAGATATCAGTGTAAATGAGCAAAGTATTACTGCATACTGTATAAACTAATATTTAAATTCAAGAGCAAGATGACTGTGTTCATATAGAATTGTGTAGGAACATGAACCAACCTCAATATTCATCAGCAACGGTGATGAAGTTCAGTCGCTACACTGCAATTATGATGAATGTAGCTGAAACGTTAAAAACCGTTAGTGACAGATGAGTTAATTAGGTTTCAAAACAAGCTTTTTAACTTTGATGAAGGTGGGCAGGGGTGGCTTAGTGGTTAAGGCAATGGGTTACTGATCCGAAGGTTAGTGGTTCAATCACCGCTGTTGGGCCCTTGAGCGAGGCCCTTAACCCTCAATTGCTCAGTTGTATAAAATGATAATTGTAAGTTGCTCTGGATAAGAGCGTCTGGCAAATGCTGTAAATGTAAATGGTTATACATTGATTCTTTTTTTGGCGGGGGAGCCCCCAGTTAATTAAACTGAAGAGCAATAGTGAAAACTATAAGCGAGGAGAACTTTTAGAACTTTAGCTGGTGTTCTGGCTAATTTTTGGTATGCACCAGAGGCCCACTGGAGATGCACTCTTACTTACTCACTCACGCATTTGTGAATTTTGTTGAGTTATTTTCCAAACCGCTTAAAGAGTACTGGTATCGATCATTCTTACAGCATAATCTGTGCGCACGTAATACGTTTAAGCAATGCAGACATTTATTTTAAAATAAATGACCATAAAAAGCACAAAACTGGGAAATTTTATACCGTGGATTACTAGCAGGGGCTGAACTGCGGGGGTCAGCAGTTTTGCCCCGGAAGTGATGTGAACACATGTGGAGACAGTGAGACATCACATTCTAGTGACTATGAGGACGAGAACGCTGCCAGAGATGAGCGCGACGGTAAATCCAAAATGGTTTATGCAGCCGACTCGGCTTTCTTGTCGTAAGAAATAAATGCTTTCCACGATTTCTGTGCTTGTTTTTTTGTGCAGCTCAGTACTGGCTAATAACATGTTATGATGCATGGTGTCAGTAACGCAGCCCAGCCAATCCAACGAAGTCGCATCACTACCAGGCTGGAACAGCCAATCAGAAAGGCGACATGTCTCTGAGCATGCCTAGAGTCATAACACTTG
Organism: Neosilurus mollespiculum; assembly: GCA_030014195.1. NCBI lineage: Eukaryota > Metazoa > Chordata > Actinopteri > Siluriformes > Plotosidae > Neosilurus > Neosilurus mollespiculum. Next base: position 43,795,546 of record JAQMYF010000021.1, read on the forward strand.
TATGCACTTTAAAATCAGGCAAGGACTGATGTTGCTGGAAGGAACTGCTGATGTTATACATGATTGTTTTAAATAGCTAGTAACGCTAATTCACCACAGGTCCACTTTAATCATATTAGGTTCGCAGGGAGGCTGGAGCCTATCTCAGTCAACACTGGGCAAAGATGGGGTACACCCTGAACAGCACACACTCAGCCATTCACACCCACACACAAGTAGGAGCAGTTTGGAAGAGCTTAATGTGCATGTCTTTGGACTGTAGGAGGAAACCGGAGTACAAGGAGGAAACCAATGCAAGTACAGGGAGATCATGTAAACTCTACACAGAAATGGCTGAGCTCGGGACTCGAACACAGGACCTTCTTGCTGTGATGCAGACGTGCTAACCACTACACCAGTGTGCCACATAATGTAGATGCACTGAGGATTTAATACCAAGGATTTTGTAAATTACCTTCACACTTTACACAAGACTGCTGTGCAGATTTTTCACTTGTGGGGTGGAGTGTAAAAAAAAAAAAAAAAAAACTGTCTCAGTTATTATTTTTGGAAAGAGGATGTCATTGGTTTAAGAGATAGGTCCTTGGTATGTGAACTTGATGTGGTGTACTGGAAACCCTATTCAAGTCCAAAGACATGCATGTTAAGTTAATTGGTTGCTCCAAATCTCCCCCCCAGGTGTGCGTGTGAGTGTGAATAGTTGTGTGTGTGTTGGCCCTGCGATGGTTTGGCAAGCTGCTCAGGATGTTCCTCACCTTTGGCCGATGTTGGCTGAGATAAATTCCATCCCCACCATGAACCTAGTAGGATTAGCCATTTGGCAAATGATGACATTTATACAAACTCCTGATTTTGAAGCGATGTTATTGCTTAGCTGCGGTTGCATATTAGTAAGAAACTTCTGACCAATCGAATTTGAGATATCAAAAGCACTGCAGGTATAAACTTCCTTATTTGTACATTATGTAGGGATACATAAAAGGTTTATGGAAGTATTTTTTTCCAGACTGACAGTGTGTTTAAGCTTCCACATTTATCCAAGTAAACTACTCATACACAGACACGATTTTATACTGAATAATACCCCCCCCAAAAAAAACAAAAAAAAAACAAATAAAAAAACCTTTCCTTAAGGTTCTCACAAAAACTCTCTATTCTCTGCTGTTAAAGTCAGTCGTATAACCACAGTACTACAGCTGTAAGAGGGACTGTATATTTAGCTACCTTATAAACGAATAAAAGAACAAATAAAAGTTTTTTTTTTTTTTTTTTTCGTGCTTGTACACTTTAACAAATGAAATATTCCAACAAGCCTCTGGGCTGGAAAATGAATTTCTTTGAAATGTGTCTGGAGCTAAATGATGGTAGGTTGTGTTAATCAAATTAGTGTCACATTAGTTAAATAAATGATGGACCTCATAAACAGACTTCATATTTCTTCCTTTCATGATGTGAAATTCAGGTTCCAGGTTGTTGAAGCCTCAAATTTAAATGTACAATTGTTTTTCTAGAGCAACACGTCTGCTGTGTCTGTCTGCGGTTATGAAACAGGTCTGACTTTAGAGTTTAGTCCTTTGACCTGTGGTAGACCTTTTAATACTTATATTTGCTTATAAAGAACCACAAAGTTTTGGTATTTTTAAGGTCACATTAATAATAAAATAATTATTTAACATTATATTTATTGAATTATGAAGTGTTTTGTATTAATGTTTGTTGTATATTCCATTATTTTGTACCAATGTTTATAATTCATTTTAAATTGCTTTTTATTACAATGTCTATGTCAGTGGTGGCCCAGTGGTAGAGTGCTGGATTACTGATGCCTCACTTTCACCAGGTTGTCCCTGCTGTCCCCCAAGTGCAGTTAACTGGGTTATCAAAGGCCAGCCATGTCTCTCATTGTGGTGAGAGGCCTTTAAAAGAACCATTGCTGACTTTCGTAAAGAGTAGGCTTGGCGATGGCCTGGCGAGCTGTCTAGGGTGTACTCTGCCCTCACCCAGAGTCTGCTGAGATGGGTGCTAGCCTCCCCATGACCCTAATTAGGATTAATGAGAAATTAAGCATATTTATATGGGTGACCATAAGTCACAGCAGTCAAGACAGTGAAATAATTTTCAGGGGTATATATATACACACACACAGTACCAGTCAAAAGTTTGGACACATCTGCTTCGGTTAGAATGAGTGCGTGTTTCCAGACCTTTGATTGGTACTGTATGTTATCACAGCTGTTATAAACAATTGTTCCCTCACTAGGCTTGGTTTTAGTTCTTTCTCCTGAAGTTGTGCTGAAATCCACTTTTTTTGTTTCTTTGTTTCTTTGTTTGTGTGTGTATATATATATTATATATATAATCCTGAGTCGATTTTCCGTAGAACAGTGCTCGATACGTCGAAGTAAAGCTAAATATATTGTATGTGGGAAAAATAATAGTACTACAATTTCATCCCGACAAGCCTGTTTCGTGGTTTCAGGGGATTTATTGTTTGTTTGTTTCTTTGTTTGTATATATATATATATATATATATATATATATATAAGTAATAAACTATTATGTTTTGGAGGGGATCCATGTATCAAGTTAAAAAATAAGTGATAATAATGTGTGAAAGAGTGTTCCTCAGATGCCCACTAGGGGAAGACATTTTATTATAATTACTATGCCAAGTTATAATAACAAGCTCGGTTAAGCTACACAACAGACATATCATCTGTGACACAGTCGGATCCGGCTACATAGCTGATAATGGCAATAATTCTGCTTCTAGATTGATAATGAAAAATACAGCTCAGTCGAATTGTTTATCAGGTAATCTAATATAAGCCTGCAAAGTTTTGTTTACAGCAACACCAACATTAACAACGTGACAGAGAGTTTGACATTGGCTACCTTCAGTGTAAAGACCTGCAGCCTTGGGCAGATTTTTCAGATGAATTATTGCACTTGTCACTGTAATTCATTTCTTTCTGGCAGAGGTACCTTGCACTCTGGGCCCTCTAGTTTTAGTGTGTGTTTCTATATAGCATATGCTAAAATGTTAAAAAGACACCATATATGCTGGTACTTTACAAAAATGTGGTCCAAACGTAAGAACAGAAAACTAAGTACGGGGTCAGAACCAGGATAAGAAAGGACAGACTACACTGAGTGAGGTTTTACAGCACGGATTGAGAGATGGAGTCTCCTGGCCATGACTGCATGTTGAGAGTGTTCCTGGGAAATGAAGAGCATGGCTAGTGCCGGAGTTGATGTGACACAAGAAAAATAAGGGAATGGGGTAAAAATATTATTAATTGTTCAGTGATATGGAAAAGTTCTAGATGTAATCTATTCATTAAACTTCGAACTCTTCATCACACACTATAATTAGGCTCTTTAGGCACAACACATATTTTTGTTTTACAGTTAATACTAATGCTGTCTTGAGTTTTGTCTACAGGCTTAACGGCTTTGCCCTCCAAGTGCTCCTGCCTTTAATAAAGCACTCATTTAGAGTCTCATTACAGTCTCTGAGTGAGCTGTTAATAAGATCTGCACATGTTCAGCTTCCTCTCTTTAATTGCTATTCTTTGTCATTGTGTTTGGTCTGTGGCAGGGATAATGATTAAAAAAGAGAGAGAGATTCAAATTTTTGACTGGATGTGTCAAATACCACAGCTTCTACACACCTAAAATATCAAATATATACAGTCATTTCTGTTACATTATCATCAACGAAAGTGCCAGAGCCACAGCAGAACATGGCATTCATACTCCTCACGCTTCCCACTCCTGACAACCTCTTGCAGGGTCCATCTACTGGTCACTGGTAAATTGTCCTTTAGCCCCCTCTTGCATTCTAGATAGATGGATTGGCGGATTGATTGATGGATGGATGGAATCGATGGATGGATTGATGGATGGATTGATAGATGGATGCATGGATTGACTGTTGGATTGGCAGATGGATGAATGGATGGATCGATGGATTGATGGATTGAAATATGGATGGATGGATTGACTGATGGTTTGGCGGATGGACAGATTGATAGATGGATGCATGAATTGACTGATGGATTGGCAGATGGATCAATGGATGGATGGATGGATGGATGGAAAGATTTATGGATGGATTTATAGATGGATGCATGGATTGACTGAAGGTTTGGCAGATGGATGAATGGATGTATGGATGGATTGATTGATGGATGGATGGATGGATTGACTGATGGATTGGTGGATGGATGGATGGACGGATTGGCAGATGAATGCATGGATGGATGGATGGATGGATGGATCTGAAAAAGGTTTAAAAAACATCTGTCATCTGTGGCCACTGTAATCTTGTAAAAAATCACTGAAATGACCAATTACTGCTTCACGGCCTTCTGGGAAATATCCAATTAAATCTTCACGTGTCTCCCTGCTCGTGCATGACCCTAGCAAGAACAAACCAGCAATCAGAGTGCATCATTTCGACTGTCGCTGCAGCTGAAATCAAATTTGCACAAAATGCAAAATAAATTAAAAAGGAAATAAATAAATAAAAATAATAATCATATTATTATTTTTATTAATGATAATAATAATAATAATAATAATAATAATAATAATAATAATAATAATAACAATGATGATGATGATAAACTAATAATTTATACGGGCAGCAGGGTGGCGTAGTGGTTAGCATATCTGCCTCACAGTAAGGAGGTCTTTTTGAAAAGGCTTATTGGCTGTTTCAAACTGCCCTTAGGTGCAGGTGTGTTGGCTTTGCAATGTTCTGGCGAGCTGTTCAGAGTGTACCCCGCCTTCGCCCAGTGTCGGCTGAGATGGGCGCCAGCCTCCCCCTGACCCTTAATTGGTTCAGAAAATGAATGAATCATCTGATTAAATACACTTTTCCTTGTTGGTGTAAAAATTTCAGATTCTAGAATAGTTTTCTTTTGTCTTTTTTGTAATGGTTCCAGCCTCCCTGTGAGCGTCGCAGGATTGTATGGTTCAGCCAATGAGTGAGTGAGTGATAATCAAATGTCATTTGTTGTATTCTCAATCTGGTCATGTACACGCTGATGCTAATGATTTTTAAACCCACTACCCGCTGTCACTCAGCCAGTTTCCCCTCACCACACGAACACTGTCACGCCCACGTCTCGTGTCTCTGGGGACTCATTCATAACAAACATGTCTACTGTACACCTGGATTACTGTAGGTCACGAAATATTCCCCTCATTGTTTTTTATTTTCCCGTGTGTCTCTCAGATGCAGACAATTCATACTTACAAGGTGAGAGGTGAGACATCACACTTTCAGTCTTCAGTTGTTAGGGGGCGTGTTCATTGTTTACATTTTGTGACACTAAAACTTAACAAGAATGGACTAACTGATTCATCACACATTTAGCGGAATCATCGACCTACATGACTGGATTGGCCTTCTAAGCCACAGAATTAAAATTATTAGATTCATCAAGTCAGAAAACACCTAGCACTTCTTATAAGCCAATCACGTTTAGGGAGCCTATTTTGGTCATATGACTTTCGTTATTATGTAACACGACATATCTGTGCATGTTGTGTCCTTTCTCATACACCTACGCAGTAAAACTACTTTATGAAAATGTCTGTTCAATCTATTTATAGTTTAGAGGGTAACTTCTTATTTAATCGAAATAATCTTCACCCAACCATTCAGAGACTGGGGAGAAAAAACCTCCTAAGAGCTCCTAAATTATCTTAAAGAGTGCCTCAGCCATCTGTTTCATAGGAAGGGCCGCGTTGGCGTAATCAACCCCATAGAGAGAAACATGCGCACTTCGCACAAGGCTCACGAGTCTCATCCAGCCAAGAAATTCTCACGATGACATCATTTATCAACCTCCTCGATCCCCGGCTATCGAGATCAGGGATCAGTGAAGGGGACTGTTACTGTATCAGGCCATTATGCTCTTGTATGTATGTATTACTCACTCATTCATTTGTCAAACCACTTAATTCTACTATTAAGGTTGCAGGGAGCCTGGAGCCTATCTCAGCAGACACTGGGGGAAGGCAGGGCACACTCTGAACAGCTCGCCAGACCATCGCAGGGCAATAAACACACCTGTGGTAATTTGGAATAGCCAGATAGCCTAATGTGCATGTGGGAGGAAACCGGAGTATCCGGAGGGAAAATCATGCAAGCTCAGAGAGAACATGCAGACTCCACACAGAAACACCGGAGCCCAGGAATCGAACCCAGGTCCTTCTTGCTGTGAGGCGCACATGCTAACCACTACGCCACAGTTACGCCTTATTTACCTCACTTATTTTTCACCGCAGCTCTACTTGCCGTACACTGGTAATGGTGGCTTCTCCCCTGGTCATCGGCATCAGGCAAGACGAAGCAACACAGCGACTCATGGCTAGTTTTTACTTAACTAAGTAAAATTAAGTAATTAACAGTCATTACTGATATATATATACTGTATATATGCATGTATATATACTCATTTATTCACTCTCTCATCTGCCTAACCGCTTAATCCAATAAGGGTTGCGGGGAAGTGACACTGGGCGAAGGCAGGGTACACCCTGGACAGCTCGCCAGACCATTATAGCGCCAGCCATTCACACTAACATTTGGAACAGCCACTTAGGCTTAATGTGCATGTCTTTGGACTGTGGGAGGAAACCAGTGTACCCTGAGGAAACCCATACAAGTGTGGGGAGAACATGCAAACTCCACACAGAAATGTCTGAGCCTGGCAGCCGAACCCAGAATCTTCTTGCTGTGTGGCGCACGTGCTAACCACTATACCACCAAGCCGCCATATACAGCAAATATACGGCAAGAAAATAGCTTGCATTAGGTTAGTGATGGTGCTGGTGGTGTCTGGTCTCTAAACCAAGCAGTGAGATCACAGCTGCTGTGATTAGCATCACGTCTCAGCTCGGCGCACACCATACCCTACATCCCAATCAACTGAAGAGCAGATAAAAAGCCCTGATGCCTCCAATGTGCCATTTCTACTGCTTCATCTCACGCCAACCTTTACGCTTCCCCTGCAGTATCCACAACATCGACACCACAAGTGTAGTACGTGTACATATCAGTCGATTCTACACATCAGCCGGTTAATACACATTGGTAAATAATTAATCACACTCTTCCATTTGACTCTCTATTGCACCATCAGTCAAAAGCAACAGCGTCGGTGGAGGCAACGTGGCATTCATCACCAGTACTAATGACTGCTCAGTTGAACGAGCGAATATTAAAAAACTGTGAGCGCGAGAGTTTAAATGGGCGAAGGCTTCTGAGAAACGATGCGCTTGTTTGCAGGAGCACACATGCATATTAATAATAAAAATGAGAAATAGGTCTGTTTTTATTCGCAAAGTTCCTCCGACATAAATCACGCGCCTTCGGATCAACCTCATTAGAGTGAGAATATAATGAGGCGCTCTAAAAATAATCACACATCAATAATCATCGTCATCATTGTCATCAGTATTCATATGAATTCGCGACATGGTGATGACAATACACATAGAAAACTACTGGGGGTCCTTCACTTCAGTCGGAACGCCTGTGTCGACATGTTCTTATCATTAATTCTGATACTAATCAGCTGCACACTTAACCGCTTCACTTTCCAGAAGTAAACGGCAGGGCTAGATGTTCCTTCAGCTTGTAAATTGTCCTGCTAGTTCCTAAACAATTTGCTTTTAGGTAAATAACGAGAGTTAGGGTGAGAGGCTCGGCCATCCGGGAGGAGCTCAGAGTAGGACTGCTGCTCCTCCGTGATAAGAGGAACCAGTTGATTAGAATGATTAGATTAGGATGCCTTCTGAACGCCTGAACGTGTGGTGCTTTGGGCATGTCCAACCGGGAAGAGGTCCAGGGGTCGACCCAGAAGTGGCTAGGGAGATGGACGTCTGGACCACGCTGCTTAGGCTGCTGCCCCCGCGACCCGACCCCGGATCAAGTGGAAGACAGTGATGATGATGATGATGATGATGAAGATGAGAATGAGGATGTGAACAACGAATGCCAAAATCTGATGATTTAATTGGTAAATAACTCACACATAAGGTTAACTGGATATTCTTATTTGCCCCTAGGTGTGAGTGTGAGTGTGATTAGTTGTGTGGGGGGTGGGGTGGTATTGGTTATGCAACGCTCTAAACTGCGCCTTCACCAAGAGTCGGCTGCAACGGGCTCCAGCATCCACGTGGCCCTATCAAAGGATCAACAGGTTCAGAAAATGAAAATGAAATATATAAAAATAGAGAAAGGTACTGGGGGAGGGGGGCAGTGGTGTATTTGTTAGCCCTGTTGCTTCACAGCAAAAAGGTCAGCAAGGATGTTTAGGTCTGGAGTTTGCATGTTTCTCCATGCACGCATGGTTTCCTCTTGGTACTCCAGTTTCCTCCAACAGTCCAAAAACACACATTAGCCTGGTTATTGACTGTTCTGCTTAATCGTATTTGGGTCTTGAGGAGCCTGGAGCCTAGCCTAGCCGACACTGGGTGAAGCCAGGGTTTAAGGCAGGGTTTGAGTCCCGGACTCAGGCATTTTTATTTTTCCTTCTTCTTTTTTTTCCCCTTGTTTTTCCCCCTGCGTTTTTTCTCCTCTAATTTCAGTCGTGTCCGATTTCCACCCGAGTGTTACCCCGATCACATACAACCATCACCAACCAGAGAGGGACGTAAGCATGCACATGCCCCCTCCGTGACATGCAATGCTGCCACCTGCCTCGTTACTAACTGCTGCACATGCGCATTTGAATGTAGCCTAACACACTCGGAGGGACAGCGCTATCTGCCACTTTTGTACGAAAGAGCTCACAGACGCCCATGGATTGGTTGGTGATTGCCGTGAGTGACAGGGGGAGTGTATGCCATCCCTCCCTCCCATGACTGCTCGGCCAATCAGCCTCCATGGACTCCTGTTCATGGATGGCTGTGGCATCTACCTGGATTCGAACTTGCGATCTCCAGGCAGGCTCAGGCGTTTCTGTGTGATGTTTGCATCCTCTCTCCATGCTTGCGTGGGTTTCCTCTGGGTACTCCGGTTTCCTCCTACAGTCCAAAGACATGCACATTAGACTAACTTGCTGTGGATGTGAGTTTGAGGGTGAATGTAAATGGTTGTATGTGTGATGACCTGTGATGGTTTGAGGGGCTGTTCAGGGTGTACCCCTCCATCGCTCAGCGCCTCCCTGCGACCCTCGCGGAATTAAGACGTTTTGCAAATGAGTGAGAGGGAGAGAGTGTATATGTATTAATAATAATGGGAGAAGAGAGAGATTTTGTAGGAATAAAAAGTAAGAACTTGCGACTTGAGGCTTTCGATGGCCTGAATATTTGTGTACAATAAAACACAGAAACAAGCAGAACGAGAACACTGAAGCGTGATCTCCAGACTTCCCTCTCTTTGTTTTAAGGTGAATATATACCCACCGGTGTATCGCTACTTCAACTGAGAAGAAAAGCATCCACACAGAGACGTGAAGGTGAGGTGTCTCGCAGCTCTTTCGCTTTCTCTCACCCACACACACTCCGAAAGAGCAAAAGGGGGATGACGCTACCCGCCTCCAGTAACCTGACACCTACAGATCTGCTGCCCAGCGTCCTTCCAGTCCTCCTCATGACATGCTCGAACGTTTATTTATCTCTCTGAATTGCTCCCTTGACACTGTTTGCCACTGGACAGCTTTGTGTGTTTGTGGGATTCGTGTTCTGTGTTGACTGACATAATACATCAGGCATCTAGTCTTTAACTGCGGCCGGGCTTTAATGTCAGCGCCTACGCAGTTTCAGTGCGCCGGAATGAACAGAAAAAAACATATCAATAATCATGTCAACGCAGTATTTTCACAACGTCTCACATAATACATGACCTATATCTCTCAATCACTCACTCATTTGCCGCATCGTTTAATCTTATTAGGGTCACAGGGAGGCTGGAGCCCATCACAGCTTACACTGGGTGAAGGCGGGTACACCCTGAACAGTTTCGCTGAACAGTCCAGAAACACACATTACACATTCACACTCACACTCACACTTAGGGGCAAGTACAGAAACACCTGAGCCTGAGGACCTTCTTGTTGTGAGGCGGATGTGCTAATCACTACACCACCATACCAGCCTATGTCCAATATCAAATAATAATAATAATAGATATAGATTCACTCATTCATTCATTTCCTAAGCTGCTTACTCCTAACTAGGGTCGTGGGCAGGCTGGAGCCTATTTCAGCTCATTCTTACCAGAGCAGTTCACCACTGCAGGGCCCACACACATACAACCATTCACACTCACACTCACACTTGGGGTGATCTGGAACAGCCAATTAGCCTACCGTGCATGTTTTTGGACTGTGGGAGAAAACCGGAGTACCCAGAGGAAACCCACGCAAGCAAGTGGAGGACATGCAAACTCCACACAGAAACACCCAAGCCTGGGAATCGAACCCAGGCCTTGGTGCTGTGAGGCGGACGTGCTAACCACTACGACACCATACCACCCTATGACCAATATCAAATAATAACTCGAAAAGCACTCAGAGAGCGCAGACCTCCGCCAAGGCCCTTCAGTACCCCCATATGGTATTGTAAGAAATGCAGCATTTTTATAAATGTAACATTTGTTTATTATTTGAGTCCTACAATGCAAACCCGCAGCCATTTATATGATTGCGGTGTGTATAGGACCTGCCTCGAATAAGAGGCCTTGCGCTCGGATGAGGAAGTTTTAATAATTGGAATATTTTTGTGATAATTGGCCTAAAAGTTGTACAGAAAGGTAAAAGAATGAGATCACACCATCAAACGCAAGCCTGGAAGTTACGCTTCGGTATGGTCCGGACACAGTAACTCGGATTACTATGTCATCCGGGCTAAGAAATCTTTAAAAATTCCCTGCATCCAAACAATAATGTGCATCACTGCCAAAATTTAACCAATTGTTCCTTGCATCATTTCTAACTCATCCTGAAAATTTCATTAAGGTTCGTTCATAAGTTTTTGAGTAATGTTGCTAACAAACAGACAAACAAACAAAGAAACAAACAAACCAACGCCGGTGAAAACATAACCTCTCCTTGGCGGAGGTAAGAATAACATAAGCATAATGTTTGGCACGGTGGCATAGTGGTTAATGCGTCCGCCTCACTGCAAGAAGGTCCTGGGTTCAAGCCCCTTGCCCAACAAGGACATTTCTGTATGGATGATGTTCTTCCCGTAATTGCATGGGTTTCCTCCAGGGTACTCCAGTTTCCTCCCACAAAGAAATCTACATACATGACATGCACATTAAGTTAATTGGCTGTTTCAGATTGCCCCTAGGTGTGGGTGTGGGTCTGACTGGTTGTTTGTGTGTGTGTGTGTGTGTGTGTGTGTGTGTGTGTGTGTGTGTGTGTGTGTGTTGCCCTGTGATGGTCTGGTGAGTAAGACCCTAGTAGGATTAAGCAGTTTGGTAAATGAGTGAGTGAGTGAGTGAGTGAATGAGTAAGGCACTGGATAATTAAATCAAATAAATAATTCATGAGTAAGCACAAAGTAAAATATTAGAATAAGCTGAACCAATAAAATGATGTAAAGAGGCAGCACTGGTCTTTTAAAACATAGATAAGAACAATGCTGTACTGAATATGACGGCCCTCGTGTTTATCAATGCAAGGATTACGGCCAAGAAGATGTTCACCCCAATTTTCAATGTTGACTAATGCGTGTTACTAGCTATTTAAAATGATCGGGTATAATATCAGCGGTTCCTTCCGGCAGCATCAGTCCATGCCTGATTTTAAAGTGTGCGCGAGTGTTACAACACGGGGCATGCTCAGAGACATGTTGCCTTTCTGATTAGCTGTTCCACCCTGGTAGTGACGCGAACTCACTTGATTGGCTGGGCTGCGTCACTGACACGTTCTCGTCCTCAGAGTCACTAGAATGTGACATCTCACCGTCTCCACAAGAGACGTCTACCCCAGACAAAACGTTGACGTCACTTCCGGGTAAAAACGACAGCTAAGATGCTAACGCCCGTACTTTAGCGCACCGCTAGTAATCCACGGGATGAAATCACCCAGTTTTGTGCTTTTTATGGTCATTTATGTTAAAATTGGCATCTGTGTCACTTAAACGTATTACATACACACAACTTCTGCTGTAAGGATGAACAATACCACTACTCTTTAAAATTGGCATAATAGCAAGAAGAGCAGGTTGAGGAAGTGAGCTTCAATCAGGGAACATCATAGCGGGAGTGCTGCTGCATGGCAGCTCAAAATACCCAAGTACAGGGGGATGAATAGAACAAAAAATACAAAATATAAAAGTGTAGGCACAAATAATAGTACAAGGAACAGCTCCAGCTATACTGAAGTGGTGTGCTGATGCATATAACACACACACACACACACACACACACACACACACACACACACAAGGCTCTAGTTTGCTTTTGTTTTGTTTTGCATCCTCGGATTTGGCACTTTGAGAGTGTGAGAGGTCTTCACGTTCTCATTTTTTTTCTCAGATGCTTGTTTGTAAAGTGTAAAACATGGGCAGGTCTATCTGTCTTCATCTTTTTTTTTTTTTTTTTTTTTTTAAACGTTCCCACTGCAACTCACAGGAACCAAACAAAATGTTAAAAGCATTTGTTTGTTCTGGGTCTTTTCTTGGTAGAACAAAGCCACCCTGCCGAATCCACTTGTTGTTGTAACCTTTAAAAGGAAACAAAGTCAGAGGGGTTCTGCCGGAGTTGACGCCTAATTTGTCCACTTCGTATATAAATTATTGCTGCTTTGTCACTGAATGCACAATCAATGTACAAAAAGGGCAACCGATAATATATTGGAGGTTTTTCACTGTTTGTCTTGTGCTGCTATTCCTGCTTAGATCGTGAGTCATGAAGATTTTATGCATTTTTGATTTAAACTACTTTCTTCACTCACACAAGCACAGAGAGAACAGCAAACTCCACAAATGCCCGAGCTCAGGAATCAACCCCAGGCCTTCTTGATGTGAGGCGAACATTCTAACCACTGCACCACTATACTGCCTTATTATAATTATTATTTATTATTATTATTATTATTATTATTATTATTATTATTATTATTATTATTATATTGTTATTATTATCTTTATTATTATTATTATTATTATTATTATTATTATTATTATTATTATCATTATTATTGTTATTCATTCATTCATTCATTTTCTGAACCGCTTATTCCTAATTAGGGTCGTGGTATTATTTTTATTAATATTAATATTATTATTATGATTATTAATAATTATTATTATTATTATTATTTATTATTATTATTATTATTACTTATCTCACTGACTTTTTTAATGATTTTATTGAGTTGAAGGATACTCATTTTCTTTTGCCAAAACATATTTCATGACATGTTCAAAAACATTAGCATATACTACCCTTAAATGGTGCGATCTGATTGGTTTGGTATATCGGGATAAAAAAATAACATCATGGTAATTTGAAGCAGCTGGCTTTATCATTGTCTTTATATCATTATATTATTATCATATTATCGTGTTATTATTATTATATACTTTCATTATCACATAAAAATAAACTATTTAGTTTGCTTTCCTTGTGTTTATGTGTAGTATATACCAAACCTTTGAATTAGTTTAAAAATAATGGTTACAATAATGTAAAAAAAAATGAACTATAAAAATCTTGATTTAGTTTGTTTTATGCTAACGATTACTGGCCTCAGACTTGGTATGTTGCTCGGGGACTCTTAATGACATCCAGCTCTGCTAAAGAAGCAATACAATGGTTTTACATCACTAAAATAATGAATATTTTTCAACTAGCTATGTAGTAAGTGGAGTAAAGTGTGGCAGATGTACATGCAAATCCCTTTTTCTGAACATTGGATTCCTTATCCCCCTGGCTCATGGTACAATACCTCTTTAAGCAGCTGTTATAACCTTCAAATTGAACTGTCAAGGTGAAAAGACTAAAACGACACAGCCAGTTCCGCTCCAGCCAATCAGAAACAGGGTAAATATGCGCTGTGCATGAAAACAAACATGACCTGCTCCAGTATAAAACGGATTAAATCACAAAGTCGTGTTTTGAGTAAGAGCCAAAGTAAGTTGAAAATGGCGTACCTGGATGGAAATGCGATATCGCCTAAAGAACGTGACCAAGTTCAAATATCCATAAACACAATCTATCCATGATAAAATACTTGTGTAAGAAAGGGTTCCATGTCCAAGCTGTTGTAAAACAATAGAAATCTCCACTTATTTTACTGATTTTCAGACGGTTTTTGTGGTTGCTCAGGGTATTTCCTTATTATCCAAATTCACTACCAGAATCCTCTCCCTACTTACAGAATCCCAGAAGGATTCCCCCAATTATATAACACTACACCAATGAGAAGAATCAAAACACACACGACTCTGTGTAAATAGAACTCATCTGTTGCTAGGAAGATGCCAGTACAATGGTTCTGATTGGTGGAAAGCCGGATTCATTTAGTGTTTGGATGTTGGGGAGTTTCAGATGCGGATATTCAGAAACTGGTTCTGTAACTGTAATTACTATTTTCTCTAAAGTAGCATTTCCTGATTAGCCACAAACAAGATGATGTAACTCCGTCCATTTTCATGCTATAATCATGTTTTATTCCTCATTCTGAAACAGATTCACTTCTCTTTCCAAACATATCAATATCTCAGTAGGTCAAATTTCGCACTTAATCCCTATTATGATGAAGTGGGTCACATACTGTATGTTACTTGTTGCTGGTTGGCTGGAATGGTGTTGTGTGGCTTGCTTTGGAGCCTTTTTTTTTTTTCTTTCTCATCTACATTTTCCTTTTTGTCAGTTGCACACAGAACAGACAAGAGATTAAGATTTGCTGAACTTGACAAAAAAAACCAACAACAATAAAGTGTATTGAAGTAGAATCGATGAGAGGAGCTTTGAATCTAACTATAAATGTTTTAAAGGAGTGTTTTTTTACGGAGTCCGTAAGGGGATACAGAAGAGAAAAAAATATATTGGTTTCTCGTGCGCATAAGAAAGTATCTGGTGTGCATGAGAGAGTATCGTGTGCGCACAGGAAACTATAAGCTACGTATAAAAATGGAAGTACGTGACTTAACTGAGCTGCATTTTAACCTCGGACTCGCCTATAAAGACATTGCAGCTTTGCTTGTCTGGTGTCACCGTTATGCTATCAGGTGATCAGGTGACTGATCAAGGCTGGTGTATCCCCTGCGCCGAAACAGACCACAAGACTTCAAAACCCACTTTAAGTGTTGTTCGGAGAAAGCGTAACGTCTTTATAGGCGAGTTATATCACAGCTCAGTTTACTCACGTATTTCCATTTAAATACATAGCTTATACTTTCTCGTGCGCACGAGAAACCAATATTTTATATTTCTTCTTCTGTGTCTCCTTATGGGCTCCACATTTTTCACCTTAAATAAGAACTGAGAAATAAAAGACCTTCTCTCATCTGAACTCTATAATTGTTACAATGAAATAATTCCCTTATCCCTCCTGTTTATTCAGTATAAGTGAGTTTAGAGTACAGGAAAAGTTTGTTGTTGTTGGCGTTTTGATTTAATGTCCTGTTAGTGTGTACAGGTATTATGGGTCTGGGCAGGTCCATGTCCTTGTATGCCACGAGTTTCCGCTCTCATTCATTAAAGAGTCAGCATGCTGCTCAGGGTTAAATTGGCGGCAGACTGCCAGCACTAGTCCGGCCTCCTGCTCTGTTTCCTCATCAACGCATCTCTTAATCATCGGTGGCAGACAGCCATTTGTCAAAAGGGACTTGTGCCTCAAAAGCGCCAGTCTGTCAGCTGGCCTGTAAAAAGAGAAAAAAGGAATGCAAAACTCACTGATCTGCCTTTCTTTCTGTCAGCATGGCCAGATAGCGCTGGCCAAACAGCGTGGCGAAGCTGCCAGATTCCGCTCGCTCTGACATCCACTAGAAGGCTGTAGCAGCAGCAGCGCAGTGCGGCGTGTGTTCTCTCACCGCCGTGTCTCCAAGCCGTCAGACTTCTCAGCAGGAGTGAGGAGAGCTGAGGCTGCATTTCACTTATTACATCTGCGCCGGGCCGCCACATTATCCGGCTAGACGTCCCTGATTAGCATGTGCAATCTATTTATGTTTTCCACCCTCCATGAAAATGCAATGCTGTGATAGGATGGGATAGGATCGGATATCTGCAGTCTTATCTGTCAGATCATTTCATCACATGCAAAATGAAGCATTCGGTGTCCCTAAATAAAAAAAAAGAAACCCGAATAGGAAACGTAGTCAAAGGGCGTTTAGCGTGTTCGACTGGAGAAGTCATGAAATCACACGTGAGCGGATCACTGGATGTTTTATGTATGAAGCAACCTGGATGCATTTCAAGGCTTTTTAAAAAGCACTTGGAGCGTTTGCATTTATGTGCAAATGACTGTGCGCTAGTCTACTGCTGAGTCTGAGGTTTAGGGCTCTGACTGCTCATTTCGCTCATGATTCATGGTTTTATTACGCGGCTTCATTAGCGTTAGCTCGTGCTGCTGATTCTGGTAAAACAGAATCAGGCCAGTAAAACATAAAGTTTTTTAACAGCCAGTATTTTAGTATCTTTGCTGTAAATATGCTTACCATTTCAAAATCTGACCAAGAAGTGAATCAAGAGGTGTTCACTAATAAAAAGGCAAGAATGCAACATTTTGAATCATAATTAGATCTAACGGCTGCCTCACAGCAAGAAGGTCCTGGGTTTGAGTCCACATGCTAACCGCTACGCTGCCTTGTTGGCCTTAGATCAGCGGCGTCAAACTCATTTTCACTGAGGGCCACATCGCTAAATTTAAAGGTGATTAAGAGCTGAATAATCACTGAGCATCTACTCTAAAAGGGCTTAACAACAACAAGCTAGCATGCAATCTTCCGTGAGTCATGACTGACTAGCTGTTTATTTGGAATTGGCAGCTGCCACCTAGTGGAAGGATGATGAATTAGGTTTCATGGTACTGGTTGATACAAAGAATGTACCATAATCATATTTTTTGAAAGCTCTTGCGGACCACATAAAATGAGGCGGTGGGCCTGATTTGGCCTGCGGACCAGAGTTTGACACCTTTGCATTATATTCTAGTTTGATTTAATACATTACACTCAAGCCATTTTAATAGCAAGCATCTTGGTGGAGCCTATCTCAGTCAAAACTGTGCAAAGGTGGGGAACACCCTGAACAGCTCGCCAGACCATCGCAGTGCCAAAATACACACGAAATCATTCATTTTCACACCTAGGAGCAATTTAGAACACACTATTAGCTTAATGTGCATGAGTTTGGGCTGTGGGAGGAAACCAGAGTATCCAGAGGAAACCCACGCAAGCACAGGGAGAACATGCAAACTCCACACAGAAACGCCTGAGAATTGAACCCTTTTTGCTGTGAGGTGGATGTGCTAGTTCAAAGTTTTTGACATCTACAAGCACAAACTATTTACTAAAAAAATGTCTTCACCCCCGTCCTGCTCAAATTTAACTCTGGGCCAATTGTTTCCCAACTGTTCTGCAGATTTTTGTCCCTTATTTTGGGGCAAAATAACATCATATTGATGATTTTGTATTTTCCAAACTCTCATAATCTCTCTTGAAAAACCTAAAACATTAATGCAATTTCTTCCTTGTGACATTCTTGAACAATTAGCTACAATGTCCCCAACATTGATGGTGGTAGAGCTACATTCCATTTCCACGTCTGTCTTTAATGTTGTGCAGAAATGTGCTTTTAGTCTGTTTTCAGGATCTTGTTGCAGTAATTGTCCATGATGTGGTGAACAATCCATGATGTGGTGAACAGTCCATGGGAGAGGTGAACAGTCCATGATGTGGTGAACAATCCATGATGTGTTGAACAGTCCATGGGAGAGGTGAACAGTCCATGATGTGGTGAACAGTCCATGGGAGAGGTGAAAAGTCAATGGTGTGGTGAACAATCCATGATGTGGTGAGCACTCCATGGGAGAGGTGAACAGACCATGGGAGGGTTGAACAGTCCATGGGAGAGGTGAACAGTCCATGAGAGAGATGATCAGTCCATGGGATAGGTGATCAGTCCATGATGTGGTGAACAGTCCATGGGAGAGGTGAACAGTCCATGGGAGAGGTGGACATTCCATGGGAGAAATAGAACAGTCAATGGTGTAGTGAACAGTCCATGGGAGGGGTGAACAGTCCATGGGAGGGGTGAACAATCCATGGGAAAGAGAGAACAGTCCATGATATAGTGAACAGTCCATGGGAGGGTTGAACAGTCCATGGGAGGGGTGAACAGTCCATGGGAGAGATGATCAGTCCATGGCAGAGGTGAATAGTCCATGACGTGGTGAACAGTCCATGGAAAAGGTCAACCGCTTATGGTGTGGTGACAGTCCATGGGAGAGGTTAACAGTCCATGACATGGTGAACAGTCCATGGAAGAGGTCAACAGTCCATGGCGTGTTGAACAGTCCACAGGAAAGGTCAACCGTTTATGGTGTGGTGAACAGTTCATGGGAGAGCTTAACAGTCCATGACATGGTAAATAGTCCATGGGAGAGGTCAACAGTTCATGACGTGGTAAACAGTCCATGGGAGAGGTCAACAGTCCATGACGTGGTGAAAAGTCCATGGGAAAGGTCAACCGTTTATGGTGTGGTGAACAGTTCATGGGAGGGGTTAACAGTCCATGGGAGAGGTCAACAGTCCATGACGTGGTGAACAGTCCATGGGAAAGGTCAACCGTTTATGGTGTGGTGAACAGTTCATGGGAGGGGTTAACAGTCCAAGACAGTGGTTAACAGTCCAAATGGACTGTTTATTTCACAGCTACATGAGTAATGTTATGGAGACTCTGATGATCCTCTCAGCAGTTCTCACAATCCACTTCAGGGTCCTGTCACATTAAATAAACATCTCCTAACTGAAAACTCCACCAGAGCAGCGATTACATGTCTTTTTAAGTCTCTGTAAATCAGCTGGTATTATAGAAATGATCAGATATTAGAACGAGTGTATTAATACTCCTGTGGTTTGCAGCTGCTCTTAGTAAAGAAGAACACCACTGACTGCTCTCATCTTGTCTGTATGAAAATAATGCACGCTGGGGTTGCTGTCGATGTCAGTCAAGTGCATAATTTACATGTAACAGCACAGTCTGTCACAGTGTTTAATTCTACTTATAACACAGTGATTAGCCACCGTTTACAATATTTCATTTATTAGCGTATGAAACGTTGTCCATTTAAACAGTTCATCATTCCTTCATTCATTCATTTCTTCATCTTCTTCCGCTTGTTCCGGGGTCGGGTCGCGGGGGCAGCAGCCTAAGCAGTGACTCCCAGATGTCGCTTTCCTCAGCCACTTCCTCCAGCTCTTCCGGGGGGATGCCAAGGCGTTCCCAGACCAGCCGAGAGATGTAGTCCCACCAGCGTGTTCTGGGTCGGCCCCGGGCTTTCGTCCCGGTCGGACATGCCCACATTGTTGAAACCACATTGAAACCACATTGTTCCTCCTGAATCCGAGGTTCAACTATCGGCCAGATCCTCCTCTCCAGTACTCCTGAATAGACTTT
>JAQMYF010000021.1:43820707-43833108 GCA_030014195.1 Neosilurus mollespiculum
TAGATGTTTAGATGTTTTTAGATGAGATGTTTACTGCTTATCTTTCCCCTGTACTTGTGTGGGTTTCTTTTGGGTACTCCAGTTTCCTCCCACAGTCCAAAGACATACACATTAGACTAATTAGCTGTTTTTAACTTGCCCCTAAGTGTGAATGTGTGTGAGTAAACGATTGTGTGGGTGTATTGGCCATGACATGGACTAGCGTGCTTTCCAGGGTGTACCCAGCCTTTGAAGGGAGTCAGCTGAGAGAGCCTCCAGCCTACCTGCGACCCTACAAGCAGCTCAGGGAAAAAAAAAAAAAAGAAAAAAAAAAGTAAATAAATGTTTACTGCTTTGTGCGCATCTTCATCTTGTGTAGCTCAGGATCAGATAAACAGCTGTGTTCAGGATGGTGTAGAGCACAGCCCACTGAGAGATTCATGCCATCAGTATCCGGCAGAGGAGAGGAGATTAAAACTCAGAATCGACACATGTTGTCAAGGGTGCCTTCATTACCTTCTCATTTCAATCACACGCTAACTTTGTTTAGCTGCTGATTTTGAATAGCGGAATGATTTGATATGCATTCCGACAATGAAGTCATCTGGCTTCATTAGCCGCACTTACTGCTCGTCAGGCGTAGGTGTCAACGTGACTGCCCTCCATGGAATGAGACACATACTTGTTCTCTGTAGGGTTTCTGTTCTATTAGCATTGTTATATAAAGCTGCTTTATTTTGCTGACGTCTTTGTACTGAATGAAGGAAAGAATATAACATTCATGCAAGGATTCTGCCAAACTGTTGTAATGTTTTTAGCAGATGCTTTTGTGACTCTATGAAGGTACAACAGGTATTAGTCACTACCTTTCTTTGTCATGGAGATGGCACCATCAAACGTACAACTCAAAGCGCATTTAATCGTAAACGACTCACAATTACAGCCTGGTTATTAAGCTTAAATTTTTGTATAAAATTACACTATATCCAAATTTACATAAGATATTAAATTATATCTGCGATGGCCTGGCGAGCTGTCCGGGGTGTACTCTGCCCTCGCCCGGAGTCGGCTGAGATGGGTGCCAGCCTCCCCGCGACCCTAATTAGGAATAAGCGGTTCAGAAAATGACATGACATGACATATTAAATTATATAGGTGTGAGAGATAAATCCAGCTCAATGTAAATAGAAAGGGACAGTTTAGTACCCTTGTTAATTGAGAATGCAAGATTATTTATGAAAGTACATCAAATGTTACCTAAAATTCCCAAAGTCCCTTTCACAAACATTGCACAACAAGTACAAACCAGCTCCACAACAGAAATTCCTTGAACAGGTGTGGGCGCGCTATACGAAAATCACCTGTTGTGTGATGGAAAATGCCGTCGTAAACCCTTGTTATGGAGCTTAATTGTTGTAACACCTGCCTCCACTGATGTCTCTTTACACACACTCCCTAACCACACATCCTCAATGAACTCTGACACTTTGGTGACACACCCTGGATCTCCTGAATATTGAAAGCACCTGGACTGCTAATTGATCTGTGTATTTAAACCCTGGCTTCCTGTTCCTCTTTTTGAGGTATTGACACTGTTGTACTGAGTGTTGGGTTCTGTAAGTTATTGGTTCGTCTTTGATACCCATTGCTGGACATTGTTTGTACTGACTACTGATTATCTGGATTGTGATTTGGTACCTCTGCTGATTATTAATACACTCCTGACTCTGCATTTGGGTCTTTTGAGTCTCTTCATTACAAATGTTCGCATAAGTAGTTCTCAAGGTCAGGTTCATTTCATAGATCTGTGTTATGATAGCACTAGATGAATAGTGTTATTAATATGAAAAGCTTCTCGCTTTTCATTCTCAAATTTGTCTCGCGACATTTGCAACATCACCTTTTGGTCGGTTTGTGAACTCATCGCAAAAAAATTCAAACGTTTGAAATTTTCGCGAATATCGCAAAACGAGTCTCTGACGCGGAGTCTCAAACTCTTCTTGAACAGTCCGTACATGTCGCGAGAAGGTCGCAGGGTTTGGGTTACTACTCAGAAGGTCAGCATTTCAAGCCCCAGTATGACTGCTGCCAGTGTTGGGCCCTTGAATAAGGCCCTTAACCTTCAACTGCTCTGTTGTATAAACAAGATTTAAAAAAAAAAAAAAGTTACTTTGGATAAGGGTGTCTACCAAATGCCAAATATGTAAATGTCTGTGTATGAAAAATACAATACATTTTAGCTTCACTGTAGCACTCCTTGTTTAGTTTTAAGCCATGAACTCTGAAGAGATTAGATACCTGTTGTGAACCTGAGGCAGAAGAAAAATACTTTAAAGATTCATCTTGGAAGAAAGCCATATCTTCCATACACAGGTCAGATTTTTCAAAATGGAAAGAGTATGGCACCACAACAAACCCGTATAGCCAAGGCCTAGAAGGGGAATTACTCAGAGAGGAAACAAAGAGACGAAAGGCATTCTTGGAAGCTCCACAGCGGAGACGTGTGTACCTGTGTATCTGGGGGCAGCCATGATCTAATGGATAGAGAAGCAGGTTTGGGATCTAAAGGTCGCTGGTCCGATTCCCGAACCAGTAGGTAAAATGTGTGGTGGCTTGGGGTTGTCATGGCTGACGCAATGTCTTGAGCAAGGCACCTAACCCAAGCTGCTCACCGTAATGTGTGCCACTGCTCTCATTGTTTACATCGATGGGTTAAATTATATTAAAGTATATTAATTTTTATTTATTTTTTTAAATTTCCCTTGCGGTATATCGCCAAAAACATCTGTCAACATGACCACTCAGATGCTTAGATGTGACCACTCAGATGCTTAGATCTCATAAGCACATACTTTAAGACATTTGCAGCTGTAAGGTATGGAAGGTATCAACAGACATTGCATGGGTGAGTGTGACTTGTATGAATCTAATCAAAACACAAGTTCCCACATTCCCGCCATTAATGGTAGCATCAGTTAACTGAACGTGATACTGCGGAGGTCAACTAGAGGCAGAAACATCAACCAGACATGGATAAAAAAGGTATTTATTTGCCATACTGAAGACATTCCACCATGTAAAATGAGGAAGTGATCTCAATCATCTTTAGCAACGTCATCATGCTAATTTACATGAAAAGTGCTTTTAGTAGTCATCAACCATCCTGCTTTTTTCACACACTCATCTATGGCGTCGATCATTTCACTTAGCCAACTGTCCGACCTCATGTCCCAAAACTGTCAAACAACAAAGTCGGCTTTATGCAACATCAGATTTTTAACTTTAACTGACACTCTTCTTTTGAAAAGTGAGGAAATTAGTAACGTATATCCACAAGGACAACAGCAGCATTAGCCACTTTAATGGCAATGCACCAGAGTCTCTTTCAGGTAATCGCATCATTATCTCCCAATCAATCACCATTTGGATGCGACATAAATCCAACAGCCGCAAAAAATGTATAGCACATATCGTGAATTATTCACCAGCCCGGGCAGTTTAATAACACCGAAGGCTGATGGATGGAGTTCAACCAAAGTCATACTCACTCCATCATGTTTAATGCCGGCACGCTTGGAGAGATTTTCCGATACGTAAGCAAAAACAACAAACGATCCCAAGTTTCAAAAGTTTCACGATGAAAACAGGGAACTTAGTCAACACCATGCATGGGGGTGTTTATATACAAAACAATGAATAAATGATTTATTTGTATAGAATCTTATGTCACATGCGTTTTAAAAAGTGGTCACAGTGTGTAAGGTTTCTTTGTAGCTGAAAACATTAGTAATACTCATAGGAGGAAATGTCAGGATTTAGCTGGAGTTAATGTGATTATTATCTTTGTTTATCATCTGTTTTTACTGCATTCAAACTTTGCAGCTATTGTTAACTTTTTACCATCTTAAATGGTTCAGTTAACCACGGTGGTGCAGCGGTTAACATCTTTGGGTGCGATTCCCGGGCTCAGGGCACTTGTAGAGTTTGCATGTTCTCCCCGTGCTTGTGTAGGTTTCCTCCGGGTACTCTGGTTTCTTCCCACAGTCCAAAAACATGCACAGTAGGCTGATTTTCAGTTCCAAATTGTCCCTAGGTGTGAGTGTAAGTGTGAATGGTTGTATGTGTGGTGGCCTGGTGAGCTGTTCAGGGTGTACCCGCCTTCACCCAGAGTCAGCTGAGATGGGCGCCAGCCTCCCCGCGACCCTAATTAGGATCAAGCACCTTATAAAATGGATGATTAAATGATCCAATTAAATACACTTGTCTTTGTTGGTGTTAAAAATTTCTACATTCTATAACAGCTTTCTTTTTAGACATAATAGGTGACAAGATGGCGGCGCAGGTACACGCAGAGGCCCGGCACCCTTCGTGTTTTAGCAGCTACTTCTTTTATGTTGTTTATGTTGTATACTCTTATTTTCTCTCCATCTCTCTCTCCATCCCCCCGCTGAAGTGGCGCAGACGTGGCGACACAGAAAGCAAAAGCGGGGAAAGAGGGGAGCTAAAGGCTAAGCTAAATGCTAACCCCTACAAACCAACCATTCCAAGCCTATTTCTCCCCAACTCCCGGTCACTCAACTACAAGATAGATGAGTTATGACTGCGCTTTCTTTCATGCCGCGTGGATTATTGTATAATGGTAATTTCTGAGACTTGGTTGGACACTTTTACCCTGGACACCTCGACTGAGCTAGCAGGCCATGCTGCTTTCAGAGCAGACAGAACCAGCATGTCCGGTAAGAAACGCGGAGGAGGCCTGTGTGTTTACATTAACAACAGCTGGTGCTCCAGCGCCATAATCAAAGATATTCACTGCTGCCTGGACATAGAGTATCTGGTGGTACAGTGCAAACCTTTCTACCTGCTGAAAGAGCTTACGTCTTTAGTTATAATCGCAGTTTATGTGCTGCCCCAAGCTAATGCTAAGCTAGCCTTGGAGCTGCTACAACACCCCATTAACAAAAGGCTAATGGTGCAGCCGGACTGTGCTATAATTGCAGCAGGAGACTTTAATCATGCACACCTGAAGTCTGTCCTGCCTAGATTCTACAAAAATGTGAGTTTTCCGACGAGAGAAAAAAACACACTGGACCAGGTCTACACCAACATTCCAGATGCTTATAAAGCCACCCCCCGCCACATCTCGGACTCTCAGATCATCTCTCTTTAGCCCTATTTCCTGCTTATAAACCTAAAATCTGTAGCCAAAGACCAGCAGTTAA
Organism: Neosilurus mollespiculum; assembly: GCA_030014195.1. Classification (NCBI taxonomy): domain Eukaryota; kingdom Metazoa; phylum Chordata; class Actinopteri; order Siluriformes; family Plotosidae; genus Neosilurus; species Neosilurus mollespiculum. Next base: position 43,825,909 of record JAQMYF010000021.1, read on the forward strand.
AACAGTTCAGATGTGGACTGAGGAAGCCACCGCAGCTCTACAGGATTGTTTTAACTCTACAGACTGGGGAATATTTGGAGAGGACACACATCTGTTGTGCTCTCCTACATAAGTTACTGTACTTAGATTGTTACCATAACAAGGACTGTTAAAGTGTTCCCCGAACTAGAAACTGTGGTTTAGACTTGCTTAGAGCACGGGATGATGCCTTCAAGTCAGGAGACCAGCAAACTTACAAAGAGGCACGCCGGGCCCTGCGAAGAGGCATCAAAAAAGCCAAGCGCAAATATAAACAACTCATCAGGGAGCACTTTGACGATTACAACACTAGGAATATGTGGAAAGGGATCAAGACAATCACTGGCTACAAGGACACGCACACATCAGCAGACTCCTCGGACAGCACCCTACTGGACACCCTGAACCAGTTCATTGCTCGCTTTGACCAACAAAGCAGAGAGGCACGCACCTGCCCTGCTCTTCCAGGGAGGGCCAACGACCCCATCCAGCTGCAGCAGCACCAGATCAGAGCCACCCTCCACAGAATCAACACGAGGAAAGCTACCGGACCAGATGGAGTAATAGGAAGGGTACTTAAAACATGCACAGATAAACTATCAGGGGTTTTTACCACCATCTTTAACCTCTTGCGACTTCAGGAGATTGAAATAAACTGAGCACTCTGCCCTCTATATTGATGGAGAGGAGGTAGAGAGGGTGGAGTGCTTCAAGTTTCTTGGAGTCCACAACTCTGCTGACTTCACCTGGACCACAAACATCTTTCACCAGGTGGGGAAGGCACGACAAAGGATGTACTTCCTCAGAAATCTTTGACAAGACCTACTGACAAACTTCTACTGCTCTGCCATCGAGAGCTTTTGGTTTGTCACTAAGAGCAACTTTTTGTTATCCAGTTTTGCCTTTAAGATATTAACTTTTTTTTTAATAAAGAATCTTTTGGTTCTGCAACCGTGTCTTTCCTCCTTACCCTGATCATCCCTGCGCCATCCTGACAATTACAATCATCCATCTTTATTAAATCCTATATTCTGGTCAGGGTTATGGTTCTCTTCTCTTCGCTTCTCTGAAAACGTTTGAGGTTACTGTAGGATCTGTTGAAATGTACCCTGCACTCGTCTTCGTATTTATCCTGGCCATCCTGTATGCGTCTCTTAATCACGGCCCTGTCTCGTTTTTCATCAAAAGATGTCTGCTCTGAATGTAAAAGAGAAATGTGTAGCGCTGATATCATTAGCCATTTCTAAACTTTAACATTCATACGTCCATATGTGAGCAGGTAATAAGCTGTTAGGCTATTTTTTGCATCACTGAATGTACTTTTACCCGGAGTCCTGACAAATGAGAAGAAAATTATAGAGTGTGTACTGCTGGGAAATAAAAGTTAAAGTAAGCAGGCGGAAAAAGAGTGCATGTTCACAAACTTTAGACTTCTTTCAGGACTTCTGTTTTTACTGATGGCCTTAATACACACACTCCAGTTTCTTTCACACAAACCCTCCATATTTCTAACCCAAAAACAGTTATCTCTGCCTTTTGACCTGACGTCCTCAGAGAGAGGAGTAATGAGAAGTAAAAATGCTAAAATATAAACATATTATATAGTACGTTATCTGTTTCTTTCCACAAGAAAATTAGGAAATTGCGATATTCAGCAGTTTGTTATGGAGGCATGGTGGGGTGACGGTTAGCACGTCCGCCTCACAGCAAGAAGGTCCTGGGATTGAGTCCTGAGCTCGGCGAGGGCGTTTCTGTGTGGAGTTTGCATGTTCTCCTTGTGTTTGCATGGGTTTTCTCTGGGTACCCTGGTTTCCTCCCACAGTCCAAAGTCATGCACATTAGGCTAATTGGTTGTTCCATAGGTGTGAGTGTAAGTCTGAATGGTTGTGTGTGTGTGTGTTGGCCCTGCAGTGGTCTGGCGAGCTGTTCAGGGCGTACCCCACCTATGCCCAGTGCTGGCTGAGAAGATACCCTTGTAGGATTAAGCGGTTCAGCAAGTGAGTGAGAGTGATGTCGGCACACCGTTATTTCAGGTGATGTCCCTGCACGTGACTTAAGTCTCACTCAGTTTTCCTGTCATAGGCTAGTAACTGATAAGACACCATTTATTACAAGCACTTAGTGAGGTCTGTGGTGGAGTTGGAGTCAGTCTTCCAAACATCAGGTGCAATGATGGACAGATAACCTGAGCTCAGGAGTTTTAAGACGATAAGCTGCGCCACCATCCTGTTATATTTCTGGATATTTTCCAGTTTTAGTTTATGAATCCATAGCACCAGGAAGTGTTTCATGAGCAATAAGCAAACCAAAGGGGAAACCTTACAGCCAAGCAATCAACAAGCTATCAACCTCCATATAGTTTCAACAGACAGAAAAGCTTCAGACCCAAGTGAAGGATAAGTCGAAATCACACCGAGCTCTGCAACAGTCTCTCAGCGGGCAGGTAAGAGGGTGTCTCATGTCTCACCCTGACCATCAGGTCCACTAAACCTCACACAGGTTTTTAAAGACTTAATCCTGAAGTCTGACACACCGAACCTGACACTGTACAACTTCCTTTCATCCAGTTTCTTCTCAGGATTTGACCTGGGCTGCGATTCGTGGCTGCTGCTCTCCGTGTACGGCTCAGTGTGATAGTCACGGGTCAAGCCTCGGCTCAAGTGGAACTTCATCAAACAACAGGTGAGATTTCTTTTACTCTGTAAGTGTGAAAGTGATCCAAAATGAATCAAGTGGTCAAATCTGGCCATGTTGGGATCTCAGGTTCGAGATGGCGTTTGGAAGATAACTCAAACCCATAACTTTCCAATAATCATTATCACATATCTGAATAATACGTGGGCTAATATAACTAAGCGACAGCCATGGCCTAACGGTTAGAGAAGCAGGTTTGGGGCCGAAAGGTTGCTGGTTCATTTCCCAAAAAAATGTTTGGCGACTCTGTTTGGAATTTTCATGGCTATACTGACCTTAGGCAAGGCACGTTTACAGCTTTTGGCAGACACCCTTATCCAGAACGACTTAAATTTGTATCTTATTTATATACCTGAGCATTTGAGAGCTTTGCTCAAGGGCCCAAGAGTGGCAGCCTGGTGGTACTGGAGCATGAACCTCCAACTATCTTCAAGGCACCCAACCCCCTACTGCTCTCCGGGCTCCGTAATGTGGCTACCTGCTGCTCCAAGGGTGTGCTCACTGTTTACGTGTGTGCGTGTGTTCTCACTTTTGAGCCAAATTTCACTCAAACACCATGACAATAATATAATTCCTACTCAGGAACTCGTATTTTCCTAAAAGTCCTGACTTTGTGATCAGTGTGATTTCATTTCCGGTGGTTTTCGGTGGGATCATTGCTGTTTATACATTCATTAATAAGCATTTGCTAAGCTACCACAGCTAACATGATTTCTTTTTTAATCTTGAGACAATGCCATATTTTTTTTATAATGCCAATTGTCCTCATTTTCACGCAGGAAGCCAAAAGAACTGTTTATTATTAAGAGTCAGAATCAGAATATTTTATTGATCCCAGAGGAAATGATGTGCACATGGTTGCTAAATACCAAGTAAGAATGAGATAAAGATATAGTGAAGTGAATAATGCTGGCCACAACAGACTACAGAAAACCTCCTAAAACGTCCTGAGCAGTGTTCGGCAGATGTTAAATGACCTTAGCCACCTCAAAAAATAGAGACGGCACTGACTCTTCATGTAAAGTGCAGTAGTGTTCTTAATCCAGTCCAGTTTATTGTCAATATGAACTCCTAGGTATCTGTAATCCTCCACCATTTCCTCATTGACGCCCTGGATGGAAACAGGGGCCGCTGGTGTTTTGGATCTCCTAAAATCCACAATCAGTTCCTTGGTCTTTGTCACATTAAGCTGCAGATGATTCTGCTCACACCATGTGACGAATGAGTCCACAGCAGCTCAATATTCCGTCCAGTCACCTCCACCAATACATCCAACTACAGCAGAGTCATCAGAAAACTTCTGGCTGAGGGTGAAGAGAAAAGGGGAGAGAGGACCACCCCTTGTGGTGCTCCGGTGTTGCTGACCACCGTGTCCGACATGCAGTGCTGCAGGTGTACATACTGTGGTCTTCCGGTCAGCTAGTCCACAATCCAGGACATAAGAGAGGCATCCACCTGCATCGCTGTCAGCTTCTCACCCAGCAGGGTCGGTCATCACAACAGGCACATAGCATGGAGAAGTTGTGGGGGGGGACTGTAGGCATCCTTAGTATGTATTTGCATACAGCAGGGGTAAAGTTCTTTTTTACTGGTGGGACAGTCCACGTACTGCACAAAGTTTGACAGTGTAGTGCCCATGGTGACATGGTTGAAGTCACCCGAGATAACAAGGAAAGCACTCAGGTGCTGAGTCTATAACCGGCTGTGGTAGCATGAACAGTGTCACATGCAGCAGTGGGGTTGGCAGAAGGAGGAACATAAACAGCCACTAAGATGACATGGGAAAATTCCCTATGCAAGTAATATGTTCTGAGTCCAACAGCACACAGTTCAGTGTCCAGTCCACAACTCCGCTCTTTGATGGTTATATGGGCGGGGTTAAAAAAACGGTTATTGACAAAAACGGCAAGACCCCCTCCTTTCCGCTTACCGCTCGCAGTGCAGTCTCTGTTGGCCCGGACAGTGTAAAAGGCCATGATGGATTATGCTCTACTTCCTGCCTCGGTTGGCTAGAAAAATCAGTTTACATACCAGGTTTATGCAATAATTCATGATAGCGCTATGCCAAAGTGGTGCTTAATATACCCGAGGCTATATACGAATAGTGGATACTGATGGAAATAGCTGAGGGAGTCCCGAATACGAAGCTTAAAGGCAGCATTGAAAACATAGTGGGTGTGGATTAAATATGTTACAGAAAAAAAGAACAATAGGAAGGAAAAACCCTAACACTCTGTCACTGGAAAAACTACAAAACTGTTAAGCTACTGTGGAGGAAAAAATCGGGGGTATCAGGCGCTCCTGGGGGTATTGTGTGTTTTGGACCCATAAACTGAGGAATGCCTATGGCCTGCCGGTCTGAAATGTCATAATAATAATGTCATATATTTGGTCCTCCATAAACCTTGCAAATTTACAGCGTTTGGCAGACACTTTTATCCAAAATGACTTACGATTATGATTTTTATACAACTCAGCAATTGAGGGTTAAGGGCCCTGCTAAAGGACCCACCGGTGGTGATAGTGGGATTAAACTGCTGACCTTCGGATCAGTAACCACTAAGCCACCACTGCCCTTATGCAAACTGCTGGACTTCCTTATCACTTTTGATCATCAACATGAATATGAATATGATTACAAAAACTGTAATATCTTCGGAATGAGTGATCATATTTCCTTTATTTAAATGCATTCATAATCTTGAAATGGAGACGTGTCCAATGACGTCATCTCTAAGGAAAAAATATTTAAATTGTTAATGATTATACCTATAAAAGAGAAATCCTATGATTTACTGCACCATTTGATTACTGGGTGATTTATGTGATGGTTGTATGAGGAGTTTACTCACTGACGTGAGTGTAAGATCATTTTATTTTCTTCCATTCCACTCTGTACAAGGATCGCTCGATGACATCACAATGTTCTTAGCTCTGGGAGCTCGACCAGGTGGCGTTGAGCCAAGATCTTCAAGATCACTCAAAGACGGGCAGTAACTACAGGGTTAAGAAACAGTGAAGCGGTTGTTTTTGTTTGCTAATCCAGCCTCAACATAGTGATAAGCCTAAAGTAAACAATTTCAGCAGGTGTGATACCAGAAAGCGATAGCGGCGAACCGAAAAGATGGTGATCTTAAAGGTATAAAAGGATCATGGGCGCGAGGAGGAACTTTGGGGATCCAATCAGAGCTAGAGGATGGTAGACTGGGTCCGAGATTCTTTCTCGTGTACTTCTTTTGTGTGAATGACTGTATGCTTTTCTTTTCCTAAAAGCTATATAAACACCTGAAAAATGAATTTGGATCCCTTGGATCATGAACTGGACACTTTTTGCCACAACACTACCCATTCCCAAGCCACTAGCGCATGTGTTTATCTTCCACAATCAGTTCATTTTGACTGAATAAAAAAAGTATCCCGGTGAAACCATCACATCCATTGTTTTGGTTCTGTGTGTCTGTTTACTATAACAGGACCGCGCAACTGAACGAACAATCGTGTGTATATGCAAAAACTTGTGAACAGGATGACACTGCAACATCATTTGTAGAAAGGAGAAAAGTCTGAGATCTGAGTGTTAACAAATGGAAGAAGGCATACGATTCCAAGAGAGATAAAACTAGGGTAGCGCATTTTACTGAAAGAGATTTCATCTGTTGTTTGAAGTTACTTCAAAACATATCGCTTTTTTCACTGTTTACTTTCTCACTGTGTTGTTCACTGTTGGGTTAAATTGGGCACACCCTATTCGCTTGTGTTGGTTATTTTTATTCTTCCATTCTTTTTTTAAACAAAAGCCCATGCGTAGCAATCAGTTTGTTTGAGCTGAATGATCCTGTGATGCCTTTCCACATTGAACATCTATGTATAAAAGCCCTGAACGTTTTGAAATAAAAGTTTTGGACTGCGGAACAACATGCTCATGTGTTGTATAGTGAGTCTCTTACAGGATACTGGGGAGGTAAAGGTATATCTCAGAGCTGGGGAGGGCTACTGAAATATTCTGTGGATATTTACGCACTCACTTACTCACTCATTCACTTGCCGAAGTGCTTAACCCTACAAGTAGGATCACAGAGAGGCTGCACCTATCACGGCCGACACTGGGTGCAGGCAGGGTGCACCCTGAACAGCTCACCAGACCATCATGCACATAACCATTAACACACACTAACACACCTGGGGCAATTTACACCTGGAGGAATCCCACACAAGTACAGGGAGAACATGCAAACTCTGCTCAAAAACACCCTCAGTGAGCCCGGGATTCAAACTCAGGACCTTCGTGCTGTGAGGTGGACATGCTAACCATTACTAGAACCAGAAGACACGAGCATATCACCCCCATCTTGTCTACACTGCACTGGCTCCCAATTAAGTTTCGAATCGAATATAAATTGCTACTTTTAAACTATAAAGCACTTAATGGTCTTGCACCACATTATCTTAGCGAACTTCTTGTTGTTTATGATCCAGCTCGCCCACTTA
>JAQMYF010000021.1:43841389-43853139 GCA_030014195.1 Neosilurus mollespiculum
CATTCTGATCATCAGCTGACTTCATTTTATCACCACATTAATGTTGCTGAGCCTCGACCGGACCAACTGGAGCAACAGTGCAATGGAGATTACATGCTGTGATCAAGGATAAATGTGAAAATTTTAAAAATAAATAAATTATTAAAAAAATAATATAAATGAGGAAAAGTTGTTTTATATAAAATAAAGTTTATAATGTGTAATAATGTTTATTTGTTAAATAATAAAATTAAATGTTTAGATATTTCTTTTACAGCTGACGCATGTTCTTTTTCACTTGTTTGTTTCACTGCTGAACTTTATGATATTTTCATGTTAAGATACTTAAGTGATATGATTCATCCTTACAGCATAATCTGTGTGTACGTAATACGTTTAAGTAATACGCTTATTTTAACTTAAATGATCGTAAAAACTGGTATTAAAACTAAACTGGCAATTTTATACCGTGGATTTCTTGCGGGGGCTGAACTACCAGGATTAGCGTCTTGTGGAGACAGTGGGACGTCACATTCTAGTGACTCTGAGGACGAGAACGCTGCCAGAGATGAGCGCGACGGCAAAACCAAAACGGTTTATGCAGCTAATGTTTTGCAGACTCGCTTTCCTGTCGTCAGTTGGTTTAAAAACAAAAAATAAATGTTTTCTGTGATTTCTGCGCTTGTTGTTTGTGCAGCTGAGCGCTGGCTGATAATGTGTTATGCTATAGGTGTCAGTGACGCAGCCCAGCCAATCAAATGAGTTCACATGGCTACCAGGCTGGAATAGACAACACTTTAAAATCGGGCAGGGGCTGATGTTGCCGGAAGGAACCGCTGATGTCCTACATGATCGTTTTAAAGAGCTAGGAACGCTAATTCACCACAGGGACACTTTAATGAGATAATACGCCCTTAAACGTGTGAGGGTTTAACTGCTAACTTAAATGATATGACTGTGCTCTTATGATATACATCCATGCTGGTGTCAGTACCGACTAAATTACCATTTTATTTAGCAGTTACTGAGTAAAACCATCCTGAACCCTGCAAGGCCAGTGCTGATGTACACCCAACTGTTACATCATGAAATCAAAAAGCGAAAAAAAAAGAATGAACGTAAATGTCCTGTAATCAGAGCTGTCCCAAAATAGAAAAAAGTCCTAAAATAGAAAAAGTGTGTAAAAAAATGGGACTATTTTCAAATAAATGCTGATCAACGCTCTCTAAGCAGCTCCGACCTCACACACCCACATCCCCCCACCCCCCACCGTCCCCCTGCTGTCTGCTGGCCGATAAGGATGTGCATTTGAGGCAGCTCAGCTGAGTGGAGAGAGTCGGCTAAGAGACAGCGACTAACGGCTCGTTGTTGCAGTGCTCCTGTGATCGAGAGTGGCACGAGTCAACGATGACCCACTGCCACCTCCGGTCCATATTAATCTCCATCCAAGAGCGGGGGGGAAGACTCACTGATAGCTCGGGCGGCAAGCGAAACTGTTATTCTACGAGAACAGATTACAAGGACACAATGCGGCAGCGTAGGTAGATAACGAAATTTATGCTCACTGCAAGTGAAAGGAAAAATGGCTTCCAGTCAAGCATCAGTGCAATTCAGGAAACAGGAGGGTGTTGATCTTAAAATATACATGTTGGAATGGACAGAACAACGTATACACTTTCTCTGACCACCCAATAGCACGCCCATCTCACAGAAGGTCTTGGGTTCGAGTCCTGAGCTCGGCGAGGACGTTTTTGTGAGTGAAACCAATGCTTGCTCTGGTTTCCTCCCACATGCCAAAGACATGCACATTAGGCAAATTGGATGTTAGAATGTAAATGTATAACGGTGGATGTTGTTGCTATATGAAGGAGTTGTACAGTTTGATGTCCACAGGTAGGAATGATTTCCTGTGTGGTTCGGTGGTACATTTAGGTGGTATCAGTCTCGCACTGAACGTGCTCCTGTGACTGATCGGCCGGTTGTGAAGCAGGTGGGAGGTTCAGTATCTTTATTTTGGACAATCGCTTTTCCGACACCACCGTCAGAGAGTCCAGCTCCATCCCAACAACGTTACTGGCCCTGCGGATCAGTTTGTTCAGTCTGTTTGCGTCTGCAACCCCTTAACCTGCTGCCCCAGCATGCAACAGCATAGAGGATAGCGCTGGCTACAACAGACTCATAAAACATCCAGCAGTGCTCGGCCGATGTTAAATGACCTTAGACGCCTCAAAAAACAGACGGCTCTGGCCCTATAATATGAAACTATAATTTGTATATTATGTTATTTTTTTCCCTGTAAAAACACATTGAGTAACTGTGTTCCTCCACACAAGTCTTTAGGAAAGAAATCGGTGAATCCTGCAGCCTTTTGGGAAAAAGGTTTTGGGACACGGCGCTCATCTCTTAAGCATATTTAACGACTCGATAGCCCACCGCTCGTTTTATGAAAGACGCCACTCCTTGTCAGGTGCCATTGGCTAATGTGCTGGAAATGAGCCATGAGCCTCTATAGACCTGCGCCACTGCAGCGTGGTTCAGCACAGGGAGAGCTTTTAGCTGGAGGGAAAAATGACAGGTCTGGTGTAACGTTTTAAGCCGTTGTTTAAAAAAAGAATAACACCAAAATAACATGGCGTAAGCAAATTGTTGGTTCCGCAATTACAGATGCCCTGTCATACACCGGTGGAGTGTGAACGTGGAGAAAAGAGTGCAAGGTGAGAAAAACACAAAGAATGAGAGCGAGAGAGAGAGAGAGAGAGAGAGAGATACAGAGAAAGAGCGAGAGAGAGAGAGGCGATGACCTTAAATCCTTTACGGTCTATCAAGTGGTGGGTCAGTGTCACGAGAAAATTGCTTTAAGTGTAGAGAGCTTCTGAGGAACACACAGTGTATGTGAAAGGAGCTCGGTAGTCTGTTATCATTCACTGACACTCCGAGAGAGAGAGCGAGAGAGCGAGAGAGCGAGCGGTGCCCTAAAGGCACACTCTCTGTATCGGAAGCATAACAAAATCACATCAGGCTGAGAGAAAATATTTAATAAAAAAAGGAATAAAATGTTTAGAAAAACAAATCAGCGTATAAAATCTGTTTCTTCACGTCACACAGGAAGGCGTCACATCTGCACGTGCAGTGGTTACGCCACGGAATCCAGGGTCTGCTCGGGGTCTGATGACATCATTAAAAGAAAGACGCGCTTGGACAGCTCTGGGCCGATCCTGCGCGTCGTCGACGTCACTCCTTCTCCACGCCGTATCAGCACGTCTGATAGCAGCGCGGCTTTGTCACGGTCTGATTTGCAGCGCGCGTACGCCTGGGAATCAGAAACGTGCACTGGATGAAATGCAATGACATCACACAGAGATTGCTGTACACACACACACACACACATTTAAAAAAAAAAAAACATTTAAATGAACACATGGAATGGGTGGCACAGTGGCATAGTGGTTAGCACATCAACCTGACAGGAAGAAGGTTCTGTGTTCGAGTCCCGGGTTCGGTGAGGGTGTTTCTGAATGGCGTTATGGATGTGCTTGCGTGGGTTTCCTCCAGGTACTCCGGTTTCCTCCCACAATCCAAAGACATGCGCATTAGGCAAGACGGCTGTTCCAGACGGCCCCTAGGTGTGAGTGTGAATGGCTGAGTGTGTGTTGGCCCTGTGATGGACTGGCGAGCTGTTCAGGATGTCTGTGTTCACCCAGAGACGGCTGAGATAGGCTCCAGCCCCCCTGTGACCCGATGAGAGGTGTAGTATTTTTCCCTGATGTATACATTTACAGCCGTCCGGACACGTGGACTGCAGCTAGGTACTTTCCTTGATGCTAAATACGATGCGAAATTTTGAGACATCACCATTATGTAACTTAGCAAAAGTCATGCTAGCATACTTCAGGAGTCATAACAACCTTATGTCAGCTTTATGTACTGTGAGGTCATGGGGTTGAATTGACATCCAAACTGAGTCTTTACATAAGCATAAGAACATATCCATTAAAAGAAGTCTTTATAAATGTTAATAAAGGATCACAGTATGCCGGGAGGTCATTAGGGGGTTATAAAGGTTATATGTAGTGCTGCTCACACTGCTCTTGCATATGAAGAGGGATCTACACGTGGTTACTACAGATCATTTGTTATTATTCATGCCCCACCCCTGACGCATCACGTGCCCTACATACGTGGTTATTCAGACGTATACATGTTATGAAGTGTTTATTAACCTGAATAAGACACTGAGGAGAAGGATAGGTGCTGAGGATGGCTGTAGCCATGTCTGCACTGACGCGGTTCAGCTGCTGGATCTGTCTCTTCCACACCTGGAGAAGTCCTCTCCCGGAGCGCTCCACCTTCTGACCACCTGCCCACTCGCTCTCCAGACAAAAACTAAACCCAGTCTTCTCTCGCTCCCGCCTTAAACACACACACACACACACACACACACACACACAGAGCTGCTACCCTGTCCGACCTCTCATCAGAACAACCCTAACTCTAAACACCACAGACAGAAAGAGAGGGGGAGAGAGAAACAGACAGAGAGGAGAGAGAGAGAGACACGCAGACAGACAAAGAGAGAGAGACAGCAAAACAGAGAATTAGAGACAGAGAACGTGTGTGAGAGAGACAGCATAAGAGAGTGAGAGAGCGAGAGACAGAGAGAGAGAGAGATAGAAAGGAGACAGAGAAAAAGAGAGACAGCAAAACAGTGAAAGAGAGACAGAGAAAGTGTGGGAAAGATAAAGAGAGAGAGAGAGAGAAATAAAGAGTGAGACAGAGATAAAAAGTGAGTTAGAGAGACAGCATGAGAGAAAATGGGAAAGAGAGAGATAAAAAGGAGACAGAGATAAGAGAGTGACAGTCAGAGAAAAGGGAGAGAAAGAGAGAGAAATCGCTAAAGACAAAGACAAAATGAGAATGAGAGAGAAAGAGATGGGGAGAGATAAATAGACTGAGAGAGAGAGAGAGTGAGATAAAGAGAGCGAGACAGAGAGACAGCATGAAAGAAAAAGAGAGAGTCAAAGAAAGACAGACAGAGAGAGAGAGAGAGAGAGAGAGAGAGAGAGAGAGACGGGCATCTGCCACCCACTCACTTGAACGGTGCTTCAGCTACTGCCTTGGTTGACATGGTAACGTGATTAGTGAAGTCCTTCCACGTCGAGTGAAAATGGACTTGGACCCCCGCGTGCAGCTGGAGGTCGACCAAAGCCTGCAGGACAAGCAAGAGGCAAAGATTCAGACATTAGCGGGTCGGGGTTACACATTACAATACAGGCACTTACATCAGACGAGAAGTTTCTGAATGAATAAATCCCTCCATCCCTCCATCCCTCCCATCACACCATTTACTACTTGATAACAATCAGAAGCGCACAGCCGGGCTGGGGCCGATTTCTATCTACTGCAGACACACCGGTCGAGCTCATGATGACACGTGAGGACGAAAAGACACGCCCATTCGATTTCAGCTGTTGGTGATTCGCATGCACCCGTCGGGGTTCAAGTCCACCATATTGGATTTTCCTCTAATTATGAGTGGACGTAGAAAAGCTTTTGAACTTACCCTCCATCGAGCCGATCACCACCAAATTTGGTACGTATCACCTAAAGAGGGTTCAGAGGAAAACTTACCCAAAGAATTTTGCTAGGGCAAAAGATAAACCGATTGGGCTGCCGTCCAATGAACTCCCATGGCGACGGTGCCAAACAGGAAGTGAGCTTATGTTGTCAGTGGACACTTCAAGAGCATCCAGAAAAATCTGCTTGAGGTGCTATAATCAAGGGGGATATATCTACTTTTTGTCTTTGCTCTTCATATCACTCATTCACTCAAATCAAGACCTGATGTTTTTTCGACCTTGAGGTTTAAACGTGTTGCCATTTCCTGCTCTGCGATCGTGCTTGATGGACAATCATCAATCACGGCCTTATCTATTGCTGTAGCTCATATCTCAGCCAATCTTTGATCAATTAAAGCTTGCTGTGAGTGCGCAGAGTCACGCCCTTCACAAAACGGGTTCCCATGGCATCTATACCCTGCTGGTCTGCTTGGCCCCCTCATTGCTGCTTGCAGCTGGATGTTTATTAGCAGTGTTAGTATTTATTCTTTCACATGCTGAGATACTTCATCCTTTATTAGGGTCGTGGGGAGGCTGGACAGAGTCAGAGAAAAAGAGAGTCAGCAAAACAGAGAAATAGAGACAGAGAAAGTGTGTGAGAGAGACAGAATAAGAGAGAGAGAGAGAGAGAGAGAGAGAGAGAGAGAAAGGAGACAGAGAAAAAGAGAGTCAGCAAAACAGAGAAAGAGACAGAGAAAGTGTGTGAGAGAGACAGAATAAGAGAGAGAGAGAGAGAGAGAGAGAGAGAGAGAAAGGAGACAGAGAAAAAGAGAGACAGCAAAACAGAGAAAGAGAGACAGAGAAAGTGTGGGAGAGATAAAGAGAGAGAGAGAGAGAAGACGGAGAGATATAAAGACTGAGACAGAGATAAAAAGTGAGTTAGAGAGACAGCATGAGAGAAAATGAGAAAGAGAGAGATAAAAAGGAGACAGAGATAAGAGAGTGACAGTCAGAGAAAGGGGAGAGAAAGAGAGAGAGAAATCGCTAAAGACAAAGACAAAATGAGAATGAGAGAGAAAGAGATGGGGAGAGATAAATAGACAGAGAGAGAGAGAGAGAGAGAGCGTGAGAGAAAGAGAGCGAGACAGAAAGACAGCATGAAAGAAAAAGAGACAGAGAGAGAGAGAGAGAGAGAGAGAGAGAGGGAGAGAGAGAGAGAGAGAGAGAGAGAGAGAGACGGGCATCTCCCACCCACTCACTTGTATCAGCCAACTCTGGGGGAAGGCGGGGTACACCCTGAAAGCTTGCCAGTTCGTCCCAGGGCCAACACATACACACACACCAAGGGGCACTTTGGAACAGCCAATTAGCGTAACGTGCAAGCATCTGGACAGTAGGAGGAAACCGGAGTACCCCGGAAAAAACCCACACGAGCACAGAAAGAACATGCATACTCTGCACCCTCTGAAATGCCCTCGGCGGGACTCGAACCCAGACCCTTCCTGCTATGGGGCGGATGTGCTAACCACCATAGTACTCGCAGCAGTACTAAAATAAAGGCTGAACGTGCCTCCTCCAGCTCCACCCGAGAGACATCAGGAAGCTGCTCCGCGTCTTTCCTCTTCCTCTTCTTCGTCTCGTCTCCCAGCACGGCGTCCCGGAACTTCTGACGACCCTTCGAGTTCTGACTCCTGCGAACAAGACGAGACGTTCAGAGGTGTAGTAGCTCTCGCACCGACGCGCGCGTCACTGCTCTGCCCCCCTCCGGGAAATAAATCAGGCCGCAGCTCACTCGGTGTAAGAGAGCAAACACGTCTCACTGCATTTAGATCACAGATATCTGGAGAGAACATTCCATTTCGGAGAAAACTAGATCAAAAGGGATCACAGATGTTCAGCGTGACGTACCTCATGCTATTAAAATCGTTTTGAGGATAGAGCATGGCAGCACATGCATCACACGGTCTTGCGCACACCTGCGCCTGGTTCAGGCTCGGCATACCCCGGTCGTAACCACACACACGCCGCACTCGCTCGTGATCTCCGGTGCTGCGTCTGTCCGTCGGTGCTTTCGGTTTTGCTTTTCACCTGACGAGGGAAGCGAAACGCGTCGCCGCTGAAGTGCTGCCAGCTCCTGTTGCCTAGGTAACCCTCTCGCATGTCTCCTGCTTAAAAAGCTTTCCGAGTGAAACTGTGAGCAGCATCGAGCGAGTTTACGAGCTTTAGTTCATATTATCATCATAAATATTATTGCGCCGGCATCTGTCAATCAACGCTATCTTTAAGCTCTGATTGGTTTTCGCTTGAATCGCTGATTTCAGCGGCACAGTGATGTGGTGGTTCTGGGTGGAAGGTCCTGGGTTCGATTCCCGGGCTTGGCCAAGTCGTGTCTGTGTGGAGTTTGCATGTCCCCCCCTGCTTGCGTGGGTTTCCTCCGGGTACTCCGGTTTCCTCCCACAGTCCAAAAAAAAAATAAAAAGCACAGTGGCTGACTGGCTGTTCCCATTTGCCGCTAGGTGTGAGTGAGTGTGAATAGTTGTATGTGTGTGGGAGGAAACCGGAGTACCCGGAGGAAACCCACGCAAGCACGGGGAGAACATGCAAACTCCACACAGAAACACCCGAGCTGGGAATCGAGCCCTTGACCACCTTGCTGTGAGAAGGACGTGCTGCCCACTGCGCCAAATCCATACATGCTTTATTTAATAATGTTCTCTTTCTTACTGTTACAATCCTGACCTCTGACCTCTGACATGTTTACTCATTCTTAAGATTATAATCAAAGAAATAAAACACCTACTTAAAATACTTCTCGATGTCGATCACCGCCAGACTGAGAGTTCTGTCTGCATTCCTCGCCATAAGACGGAGAACCCAAGCAGTGAGGGTTACACCACAATCGCTCGATCCTCCACCCCGCTTCTCCTGTATTCACACACACACACACACACACACACACACCTCTTCAAGCTCTTCAGCAGCTCTACACGACATGCAGCATATTGAAAAGTGTAAAGAGACCATTTTTTTTACGTCACAGAGACAGCGGCGTGTAATTACACTCATTATTTTTAATCTTCGCAGGTCAAAGCGACAACTCCGCATCACCTTCAGAGCCACTGCTGCTAATTTGATCAGAGTGTACGCGAGCTTGCCTCAGAGTGCGCGAGAAGGACACGAGGAGTTAATGGGCTCATTAGCACATTAACGTTAAAGTGTGAGAGACTTCGGTGGTAATGAGCGTTCAGGAATAAAGTGCTGCTGCTCACCTGCGTGGAACTGTGAACCATGCTGACGAAGGCATCCAGCGGGACCTGGAGCACCACAAGAGCTTCTGGGACAGACACCAGCTCTCCGGTCTGGGGGCAAAGAAATTACAAACACACGGCAGCAAGCAGTGATAAACATATTATTATTATAACTTTAATTATATTATTATATATTAATTATAATAATAACTAATAAAAGATGGTACAATATCACTTCCTGGTACAGAAAGCTTGACTGTTATAATCACGTTATAGAGAACATTTCTAATAATTAATCAATTATTAAGTAGATTTTTCACTTTCATTTATTCTGCCGAACCGCTTTATCCTTCCTAGGGTGGCGGGGGCGAAAGCGCACACGCAAACATTCGCATTCACACTCACACCTGGAGGACATTAGAGTCCTAATGTGCTTGTCTTTGGACTGTGGAAGGAAACCGGAGTTCTAGGAGGAAGCCCTGGCAAGCACAGGGAGAATGTGCAAACTTTGCACAGAAACTCCCTCGCCGAGTCCGGAGACTCGAACCCAGGGCCTTCTTGCCTTGAGGCGGACGTGCGAACCACTACACTACCGTGCCGCCCAAGATACATAATGGATTGGGAAAATAAAAGCATACTAGATGGCAGTGTCTGATAAGAAAAAAATCCTGACAATGTTTTGTATCATGTGTGTGTGTATGTGTGTGTGTGTGTGTGTGTGTGTGTGTGTGTGTGTGTGCATACTTGGGGACAGGGTGTGCGTCTAACCCAGGACACACTCCGTGGCAGTGGCTGCTTCTCAATGGCACAGCTGCATCCGATCGTGTGCAGTGAGGTCAGGAGATCACCCCCACCTTCCAGCTGCAGCAGGCCTACACACACACACACACACACACACACACAATACTGTGCCACACACCATTTACAGGTTAAAACTGTGTAATAGTGAGTGGAAGAGTCTGGAACATCAACACCACCTACCTGGATCTACCACCACCACCATGTGTTTGATGCACTCCTCCGGTCTCATGGCCTTCACGGCATCCATCAGTGCTTTCTTCTCGGCTCTTATTCTCTCCCTCTCTCCGTGATGCTTCTCCCGTTCTGCTTTTCTGCGCAAAGCCTCCTCTCTGCTCGCCTCAATCTCCTCCAGGGTGCGTTTGTGCTTTCGTAGGCCAGCGTCTTCACCCCCCTTGACAAAGACAGGCTCTTTCCCATCATGCTTCACAGCACCTGGCTCACCCTCTAAAACTTCAACACACCGAGATGTCGATATCTTCTCTTTCAAGCCCCCGTTCTGATTCACAGACAACTTCTGACTCTCACGTGTGCCCTCAGCCACAGCTCTTTGTCTCAGTCTCACAGCCAGAGGAATAAAAGCCTCCTCGTCCTCCTCCTCACTGTCACTGCTGACCGTGCAGACGTGTCCTCCAGCAGGCCGATTCAAGACCGGATGAGTCACTGCAGGGTTTGAAGGATCTGAAGAAAGCAAACTGTTTGGTTTTTGGGAGAAATCCATCACCGGGAGCTGCTCTGAGTCGCTAGAGTCGCTGTCAGTGATACATAATCCTGTCCGGCTGCTCCCCATCCTGACTATTCAGATACATTACACGGTAAATGACTGCAGGAAAACATAAACATGACTTTTATTCATAAAATAACACTTTATTAATGTGTTTTACATGATCTCAAATCTGTAGTGTCTGTCATCTTCAAAAGTGAACAGAAAAAAGAGACTGATGAAGGAATAGCTGCTTGTAACCGAGTGATAATAGGAACTGCATGGTTTACCATTTTACTATATTAAAAGTGACATTAAAAATGGATAAAACTGCTTATAAATAGATTTAATTGTAATATTTCTCAACTTGATGAATAAAATCATACTGAGAAAAGGAAAAGAAAACTCTAATAAGAAGGGAGCAGTGACTCTGCATCCATCACATCACCCTGTTACTGATTATTTCCCATAACAGCATCATGTTTGATTTCAACAAACAATCAAAACAATCAGCAAAGACAGCTTTTATATTCACAAACAGGGGGGTTTATACAGACATGTACAACATAGTGAATTATAAACATGTCTGATACACTTCTAGATAAAAAAACATACTCTCTAAGACACTTTATTTTAACTCTTACCTTATTTTAATGAAATAAAAAAAACAACACCCCTCCAACAATAACAACAGCGCGGGTTTGTTTTCTTTCTTCTTCCTCTGCCTCTTCTCTATGTTGGCAGGAAGTCAGCTGTGCAAGGTGCTGCCACCTACCGCCTCAACGCTCTCATTACAAGTGAGACTCACACAGTATGCCTTGATTTGGAAAATCACATATATTACATTATAAATCCTGCGTAAATTATAAATAAAATGTATGGCGTATTTTTTAAAATTATTAAAAAATAATAATAAATAATAATTAAAAGAAAGAGAGAAACGCTGTCTTACGTCAGTGAGCGTCATTGCGTCATCACGCAAGAGTACGTGTTTCAAAATGGCGGCGCTCGTGTCCTTGTTGTCAAGATCCAGAGGAGGTAAAGTTTGTTTGTTTTGTAATAATTATTTGCACTAAAGATTAAAAACAAAGCACAGGGGAATAGCTCGTACAATGGATGTGTTATAGAAAGGAATTATTATATATATATCTTTATATATTTATTTTATTATTATTATATACAGCTAGCTTGCTAAGTCACCCTTTCCTCCAAACATGCCTAGTCTATTTCATTACTAAATATTAGCCATCTTTTAATAACACAGTCATAAAGTTGTTTATACTGTTTACTCTCACTCATTTGCTGAACTGCTTAATCCTATTAGGGTGTCCAGGAGGCTGGAGCCTATCTCAGCCAACAGTGGATGAAGGAGGGGTAGATACACCTTGAACAAGTCAGTTTATTTGTATAGTGCTTTTTACAATTGACATTGTCACAAAGCAGCTTTACATAGTAAAATTAAATTAG
>JAQMYF010000021.1:43866990-43883129 GCA_030014195.1 Neosilurus mollespiculum
AAGCTCACCATTCACACGTTGATAACTGTGTATATATACTGTGGTAAAAGAATGCTCTTAATAAATCCCCTGATGAGGGGCAACCACGAAACATATATATATATATATATATATATCCTTAAGAATACTTTTGACAGGAAAAACACATTGTATCCCAGATTCTTTTCTTTAAGAATGCAGCGCTGCTTTTCTACAAGCAATACTACAATGTATTTTTTTATTTTTTGGAATGGACGAGGCTTTAACCTGGCTGTGTAGCTTTAATTACTTCATTTCCAAGGGGACATTTTACAGCATGCTAATGAAGACTCCTCTGGGCTCGGTGCTCTGTTGCCGTGAGACAAACCAAAAGTCATCCAAATACTTTAAAAAGGGGGTGAGGGGGCAAGACCGTGTGGGACACAATGCTAATAAGTCACTGAAAATGAACAGACTAAGAAAGAAAGAAGGAGAAAGGGATAGGACTGAGAATAGGGAAATGATAAAGAGGGGTTTTTTTTTTAGAGGAGGGGCTTCACAACAACGTAAATGTTGTACACAGAGGAAAGCCAAAGGCACGTGGGTTCTCACAGCCCTCATGGATGGACTATGACATGGATCTCATGCACCTGATTCTCATCCTGATCCTCAGCACCGTGAACAACTGCTCTAGTGGTGAGATGTTCAGTTCCAACTTCTCTTCTTCTTCACTGATGATTTATCTCTCATCTTTCTAAAGAGTTTTATACTGTAATGTCCACTAGATGAAGAGTTTTGCCCAAAAGGAGCCCACGTAGACCGAGATGGATTGCACTGTTACTGGATCTCAGCATCTACATTATCCTGGCAAGAAGCCAGGACCGACTGTCAGAAAGTTCAGAGCGGGGATGTGGCCATGGTGGACACACCAAGTGTGCAGAAGTTTATAGAAAACTCATTTCTGCTGTAAGGCTTTGCTATGTGTTCATATTATTTCTTCTCTGTTTAGGAAATATTTTATAATATACTGTGTACATTCTGTGATATATATATATATATATATATATATATATATATATATACGATTTATTTATTCATTCATTTTCTAAGCAGCAGGGTCGCAGCCAACTCTGGGCGAAGGCGGGGTACACCCCGAACAGCTCACCAGGCCATTGCAGAGCCAATGGCCACACACAACCATTCACACCGCTGGCCTCACAAACATCCAAAATGTTTGCATGTCTTAAACCCAATCAATTTGTGAAAGTTGAATATAAAGCTGGGTATTGTGGATATTTTGGTACCAAGTGCATGTCTGTATCTATTGAGATACAGCATATAGGTACTTTTACAGACTCGGGAGAGCAAAAAATGGGTTTATGAGCCATAATATTATAGATTATAAAAAAAATATATATTTTTTTAATATACAGATGTATTATAAGTCAATGTATTATATTAGTACGGCTATTGCGGACATGTTGATACCAAAAGCATGTCTGTAGCTATTATAGTTCTTGAGATACAGTATATAACTCTGATGATGACAAAAAATGAGTTTATCAGCCTTGAGTTGGAAACTACCGATTTTCTGCTTCACAAATATATTGAAGCTGGATATAAATGTGGGTACTGTGGGCGTTTTGTTCTGTATCTGTTATAATTCTGGAGATATGACATGCCAAATGAACTTTGTCTGAGTCAGAGAATTTCATATACCTATTCCTGTAACCGAAAAGGCTACCCGACTCCTGTATTAAAGATGGCACTGGAGATGTCGGCTGCTGTGTTGGAGCAGAGCTGCTCTGGTTGGTGGGATTAACTCATAAGGCCTCTGCTTTCTGGTGAACATGTCAAGCCTGACCTCATCCACAGTAGCAGCAGAGCTGGATCTCTGGTCATACCTTAGGATGTATATGTGCACACCACAAATTCATGTTTCATAGCTAAGATATGATTTCTTCAAGTTAATGGCAGTCATCTTGGATGCCATCTTGGTTTTAGAATTTTATGTTATAACCGTAATGAAAAAAAGACTCAAGATAAAATAGGTTATGAAAATAATATTTTCATATCATAAAAATTCACTTAACAACGAGCAATGGTACAAATTTGTGGTTTCCCGAGTCTGTAGAAGTATCGGGGTGGTGTATCTCAAGAGCCATAAGAGATACAGACATGCATTTGGTACCAAAATATCCGCAATACTTTATATTCAACTATGATATATTTATGGGGCATAAAATCAATGCATTTCGAGTTATAAAAGAAAAACAATTTTTGGGCAGACATCTTGGGTTATGGGGTCGCCATCTTGGATTTTCCGTGGCCAGTGGCATTTTTGGAAAGAGTGGGATTTGAAGAGTACATGTAACAAATTTTATGCTTGTATAACTGTTTGAACGATTCTTGCTATATTTGCAATTATCTGCTGCACTATAAATATATAATAATATATAATAATACACACACACACACACAAATATACAGTATTGTTCAGTGAAGATTCTACACCACCACTTTTGTTTAAAAGGGCTCCTAATAAAAAGAAGTAAAAACTGACTTCTCTATAATTTTTGTTGAAAATGTATTGAATGATGCTATTGTAGGCAACGAGAACCAAAAGAATAATTCCGACAACTATATCGAGGTAAGAGTACGGCTAATAAACAAAAACACTGAAAATACCAATTTTTCAGAAAAATTTAAAGGTGTCACAAATTTTATTTATTTATTTTTACTTATGTAGAGCATGAATGAACTTCAGACTGTATGGAACGGTTTAGCGAGTGAAGAAATTAAAAATATGTGAACAATACGCCTGAAAGGTTAAATGCTGTAATCAAAGTAAAGGGTGTTCTAACTAAATACTGACTTTTTACATTTTTTTCTCTTGTTACTTTTGTTATTACTATATAGTGTTGTTTGTTTACTTATTCTCATCAATATGATCCATTATTACATGAAATAAATACTTGAATAGTTCTTGGTTTCTGATTTATCTTCATTTTGTTAAGTGTAGAATCATCACTGCATCACTGTATTTTTAATTTCTTCACACACTAAATTGTTTCATATGGTTTGAAGTTCATCCAAGTGTGATCGTCAAAACCTCCTGAAGATTTTTTTTTTTTATGATTCTGGAAGGTTCTCAGGACGTTGGTGTAGTGGTTAGCACATCTGCCTCACAGTAAGAAGGTTTTGGGTTAGACTCCTGGACTCTGGCTTTTCTGTGTGGATTTTGCATGTTCTTCCCATGCTTGCATGGGTTTCTTCTGGGTATTCTGGTTTCCTCCTACAGTCAAAAGACATGCACATCATGCTAACTGGCTGTTACAAATTGACCCGAGGAGTGAGTGTGTGAATGGTTGTGTGTGGCCCTGCAGTAGACTGGCGAGCTGTACAGGGTGCCTTCTCCCAGTGCTGGCTAAGATAGGCTCCAGCCTCCACGTGACTTTACTAGGATTATGCTGTTCGGCAAATGAGGGTACACCCTGAACAGCTCACCAGTCAATTCCAGGGCCAACACACACAAACATTCACAATCAGACCTAGGGGCAATTTGGAACAGCCACTTAGTTTTGAAGTGCATCGGAGGAAACTGGATTACCCAGAGGAAACCCACACAAGCACAGGGAGAACATGTAACCTCCACACAGAAACACCCTTGCCGAGCCTGGAACTAGAACCAAGGAGCCACCCATATTTTTATTTAATTGTGTATTTGTTTGTTTGTTGCTTAGTTTCATTTCATTTTGCCTTGGCAGAATACACTAGGTAATTTTTTATTAATTATTGAATTGTTCTTAGTGGGTTTTATATAAATATAATTATATAGAGGAAGCTGTTATAATTTCCTACTCGTCCATTTCAGAGAAGTCCCTGAATGGGTTTGGCTGAAAAATGGACACACAAGTCATTCTGATACTGCTAACCTGAGTCAGGAAGATGGAGAACAAGGGACTTGTTCTCTGATGTCTCTTGCTTCGAGACAGTGGACCAGTAGTCCATGTTACCAAGAGCATTGCTTTATCTGTGGGAAACAGGTATCAGGTAGTACAAGGAATCTTTTACATTACACCACTGTGAGACTGTATTTAATATGCATGTCCTAATGGGTTAAGAAGGTACACCATGGAGCAGATAGGTTTAAGGGCTTTGCTCAAGGACTGTACAGTGGCAGCTTGATAGTGATGGGGTGTGTACATCTGTTAGTACTGGTCCAAAGATATAGATAATAAAGTATAGAGATTGAAAGTGGGCTGTAACTTTTAGCAAGCAGGAGTTTGTTAATGTCCATACTTATTTTAATGTCTCTGGAAGTCTGTATTTTTGGTTAGGATGTTCAGTTTAGGACTGGACTATAGGGTTGGGCTAGGGTTAGGATATTGAGTTTAGGATTAGACTATGGGGCTGAGTTAGGGTTAGGATATTTGAAGTAGGAATGGACTATAGGGTTGGGGTAGGGTTAGGATATTAAGTTTAGGACTGGACTATAGGTTTGGTCTAGGGTTAGGATATTCGGTGTAGGATTGGACTATAGGGTTGGGCTAGGGTGAGGATATTCGGTGTAGGACTGGACTATAGGGTTGGACTAGGGTGAGGATATTCAGTGTAGGACTGGACTATAGGGTTGGGCTAGGGTGAGGATATTCGGTGTAGGACTGGACTATAGGGTTGGGGTAGGGTTAGGATATTCGGTGTAGGACTGGACTATAGGGTTGGTCTAGGGTTGGGATATTCAGTCTAGGATTGGGGTGTGTATATATATATATATATATATATAGGGTTTGTCTAGGGTTGGAAATTCCGGTTAGGATTGGACTATAGGGTTGGTCTAGGGTTGGAAATTCAGGTTAGGATTGGACTATAGGGTTGGTCTAGGGTTGTTAATTCCGGTTAGGATTGGACTATAGGGTTGTGCTAGGGTAAGGATATAAGGTTAAGGATTGGACTGTGGTTAGGTTTGGTCTAGGGTTAGGATATTCGGTTTAGGACAGGACTAGAGGATTGTGCTAGGGTTAGGATGTTTAGTTTAGCACTGGACTATTGGGCAGGGCTAGGGTTAGGATATTTGGTTTAGGATTGGACTATAGGGTTGTGCAAGGGTTAGGATATTAGGTTTAGGATTGGACTGTGGTTAGGTTTGGTCACTGATAATGACTTTAAAGCACTTCTGTAAGTTGCTCTGGATAAGAGGGTCTGCTAAATGCTGTAAATGTAAATGTAAATGTCCAATGTTGGGATATTTGGTTTAGTACTGGGCTATAGGGTTGGTCTAGGGTTAGGATGTTCAGTTTATGATTGGACTATAGGGTTGATCTGAGATTAGGATATTCAGTTTAGGATTTCTAGCTCTCTGAAGACTTCGGCTCCACCCCTAACCACGCCCTGGGAGCATCTAATCATTGACTTGGGAAGTTCTGGATCAACTTAGAGGTGAATTAGAAAAAACTTGCAGGAACAGGGTTGGTGACCATTGGCTTGGACTTAGGGTTGAGGGTAATGTATAAAAAAGTACCAAAAAAAAAAACAACAACAACAATAAATTGGTAAAATACCACCAAGCAGCCATTGTTGGGCCCTTGAGCAAGGCCCTTAACCCCTAATTGCTCAGTTGTATAAAAAATGTAAGTTTGCTCTGGATAAGGGTGTGTACCAAAAGCCCTAAATGGAAATATCTTAGCATGTGACAAAAATCAGTAAGCCTATGTTTTTCTTTCCCAAAGTGTCTTTGCCATCATTGGACAGCTATGTCATTGGGGTGCCACTAATGTCCGGCGTATACACACAGTCTCGTTTACATGCACTGTCTTCACCACCGGGCTTAAAACCTCAGAGATCTGAAGTAGGCATAAATGAAATTTATACTTAACTGATGTAACGCCTGACATAAACTAAGCATGTAGCGTTCTAGTACATATCCTTAACTATGTTTTATGATATTTCTTCTTGCATAACTGAATTTCGTTGTTCTATAGTAATGCTTTT
Organism: Neosilurus mollespiculum; assembly: GCA_030014195.1. NCBI lineage: Eukaryota > Metazoa > Chordata > Actinopteri > Siluriformes > Plotosidae > Neosilurus > Neosilurus mollespiculum. The sequence goes on from JAQMYF010000021.1 coordinate 43,872,940, forward strand.
AAACTTTATCAGTGTTTATGATTTATTTTGTTGCACAGATGATGTTGTTCCCAGGATTATGGGTCAGTCATGGAGGACAGGTGCTCTCTGTGGAACTGGTAGCTCAGCCCAGTCAGCAGACTACTATGGCCAAAGTTCAAATTTTAAGGCCGTACTGCAGCCCAAATCATCACTTAGTGCCGCCAGGTGAGTGTGAATAAAAACAATGTTTGTGAAGTTAAAAACAAAGTTGCAAAGTTCCTCTCATTATACTACACAGGAACGAAGCGATCTGATTGGTTTGCTATCTTAGGATAATTCACTGAAGGCTCAGTTGATGTTGCAGAATAGTCACCCACCAAGCCTGGGGTGAATAACAATTTTTGGTATATACTGCACAGGGACGGCATGGTGAAGTAGACTCTAGCGCATTCACCTCACAGCAAAAGGGTCTTGGGTTCCAGTCCCGGGCTCAGCGAGGGCACTTCTGTGTGGAGTTTGCATGTTCCCCCTGTGCTCGCATGGGTTTCCTCCAGGTGCTCCGGTTTCCTCCCACAGTCCAAAGATGTGTACACTAGGCTAACTGGCTGTTTCAAATTGCCCCTGAGTGTGACAGTAAATAGTTGTATGTGTGTTGGCCCTACAATGGACTGGTGAGCTGTTCAGACCCTAATAGGATTAAATGGTTTGGCAAATGGATACAGGGACCTCCAGTTGTTTCATATCTTATCCGAAACATAGATAATGTGCTATACCCGCTGAGTAGGCGGAGGTAAACAAACCAATCAGAAACCAGCTTTAATGGCATTGCTCGGGATTAAGGAAAAGTTTATTTACAGCGAAGAGGTCGGCAAAATGCATTTTAATTGGTTTGCTGTGGGAATGATGTACTTTTAAATCAAATGATTGGAAAGCAAGAATTCCATGCTAAGTATACCTCATCATCCTCTGTGTCAGGCTGCAGCTCCATCCTCAATCCGTTCACCTGCTGCTCGGTGAAGCCTCTGTGCAACACAACCGGTGGATGTCCAAGCAGACACTACTGGTGCCATCTGGTGGAGAGCTGCCTGCCAGTCCCCAGCCCCTGCAGCCCTTATCACTCATCTGCTGATGGACACTTCTTCACTCTTCCACCCCGCTACACTGCACTGACTCCTTTCTACCACATGGTGGCAGACATAGCATTGGAAATACCTCCAGCTTCTGAGCCTGTCCACATCAGTGTAAGCAGACGCCCCTGGTTTACATTTTACCCTTTTATCTTTTACCCTGAAGCTCTTTAAGGAAACATTTACTTAAGGCTGGTGTTTATAGTGCTACAAGATATGTATGTATATAAACCCTTTATAACAACTGAATTTAGTCTAAATAAACATTTGTAAAGGTTTATCCCTGTAGCTGCCAACTGAACCATCAAATACCACCCAACTACCTTTAAGTTATGCCAATTTTGAGTTCAAGGTTATTTAAGGTTAAGTGAAGTGAAAGTAGGTGGCATAGTGGTTAGCACGTCCGCCTCACAGAAAGAAGGTCCTGGGTTCGAGTCCTGGCTCAGCGAGGGTGTTTCTGTGTGGAGTTTGCATCCTGTGTGGGTTTCCTCCGGGTACTTTGGTTTCGTCCCACAGTCCAAAGACATGTGCATGAGGCTAACTGGCTATTCCAAATTGCCCTTAGGTGTGAGTGTGAGTGTGAGTGTGAATGGTTGTGTGTGTAGCCCCTGCAATGGTCTGGCCAGCTGTTCAGGGTGTACACTGCCTTCGCCCAGTGTCGGGTGAGATAGGCGCCAGCCTCCCAGCGACCCTAGTTAAAAAAATTTTTACTAATAGAATCTCTTTCTGTAATTTTTTAAATATATATATATATATATATATATATATATGTGTGTGTGTGTGTGTGTGTGTGTGTGTGTGTCATTCATTCATTCATACGTTCATTTGCCAAAACACTTCCAGGGTCCTGCGGAGGTTGGAGCCTATTTTAGTAAATTTTGAGCTACGGGTGTGGGCCACCCTGAACAGCTCGTCAGTCCATGTAAGGGCTACACACAACCATTCACACTCACCCCTAGGGGCAATTTGATATAGTCAGTTAGCCTAATATGCATGTTTTTGGACTGTGGGAGAAAACCAGAGTACCCAGAAGAAACCCCTGCAAGCACAGGAAGAATCACCGAGCCAGGGATTTGAACCCAGGACCATGCTATCCTATGTATCCATACCTATATATTTCATGCCAGCCATGTAAACTATAGATGAATTATTAATAGCATATATTAATAAATATTTAAAATTACCCTTTTCTTTTGTTCTTTCTTCACACAGGTCACATTTAAAAGAAAAGAGTTCTCTGTCTTTCCCGACGACATCCTTGCCATTCAACACTCTGGAAAATCCGGAGAGTTTCTACACTGTACCAGTGGCTCTGACTCCACCTGGCGCCAGAGCTACATCTCCATTCCTGGGCCTGAATGGGGTGGCTGGGTAGATGTCGCAGTGTCTGCTCTGACAGATGGCGGCCACTGGGTGGACAACGTGTCTTGTGACCTTCGTCTGATCTACGAAGACCCTGGACATCTCTACGGTCCTTCCTCTGCAGTGAGCGACACGCTGAGTGAACCCAGTATGGACGTCAATACACCTATCAGCGTACTGACCGACTCTCAGGCCCCACTGGCAGGAATGCAGATTATCTATCCTGTACCTGGAAAAGAAAAGCAAGTACATTTAGCAGTAAATATCCAAACGTTAATCATTATCAAAGTCGTTTCAGGAAGAAATGCCACAAGCTCGTGGTCTCCCCCGGTGTCCAGGGCAGGGGTCCCTTTCATAAAATCCTGTCCTGAAGAACTTTCTGAAATTCAGCGAGTTTGTCAGATGGATTCTCCAGATACATGGTTCTCTTATGTGTACGTCATGCCCACTAGCCAAGGGGAGCAAACTCTGACCATTACAGCGTCGAACCAGGTGAACTCTCAGACGCTGAGTGTGAAGATTCAAGCTGATATTATTATCACAGGACTGACAATACAGCCGCAGGGATTTCATAGAGTTCTAGTGGACATACCGCAGGTATATACATATACATATGTACAGAAGAAATTTTTTAAGCTGCCATTTGTTTTGTTTTTAGATATAATCATTGATTTTTCAATAATAATTTAATTCATTCATTTGTCAAACCGATTAATAATCCTAGGCTCACAGGGAAGCTGAAGCCTATCTCAGCCGACTCTGGGCGAAGGTAGGGTACACCCTGAACAGCTTGTCAGACCATCACAGGGCCAACACACACAACCATTCACACTTGCTTTAACAATTTGGGGCAACTTGGAACAACCAATCAGCCTACTGTGCATGTCTTTCTGACTGTGGGAGGAAAGCGGAGTACCTGGAGGAAGCCCACAGAAGCATAGGGAGAATGTGCAAACTCTACACAGAAATGCCCCGAGCCCGGGAATCGAACCCAGGCCTTCTTGCTGTGAGGCGAACATGCTAACCACTGCACCACTGTGCCGCCCTGAATATCGATGGCTTTGAATTATATATTCAGCGACATCCACCTCACCTTTGTTGCATTATTGTTAATTATATGCAGGAAACAGCAATCTTTAGCCAAAACCGATTTTGTTTTATTTTTGCCTTGAAACACCTCTCAAAAAACTTAATTTCTCTCTGTCTCTCTCAGATCTTCACCACTGCAGTGGCCACCGGTTCGTCTGTGAAGTCCACCTGGGTTATTGATAATCATGTCCTGTTGGCCCACACAGGAGAGACTTACAGCGTTGTCTTCAACAAACCAGGGGAGTACACACTCAAGGTAAATGCTAAATATATAAACATCACCTGGAAACCTCATGGCCAACCTAATAAACCCTCACAACTGGAGCAATTCCTGTGCATACAGCTGTGTTTTCATCTGTAATAGGTAACAGCGGAGAATCCTGTTAGCACTCAGTTCACCGAGGTCAGACTCATAGCAGATGTAATGACCCCATTAGCCGACCTCTCATTACTCTCTGTGAAGGAGGCTGTTGTTGTAAACACCTCACATATCTACACCGCACGCGTGAAACTGGATGTTTCTATCGGTGTGACAATAAGGTTAGCAACGTTTTTATAATCTTCATGCTGAAATTAAACCGGTCTGTTCGATTTAATTTATTATAACTATGGTCTTTTGTGGAAAACTACAGGTGGGATTTTGGTGATGGTTCGAGTCGGGTTAATCATTCACTCATGGCTCCATTAGAAAGGAAGGATGTACCACTGGATCCGACTGTAGCACAGATATACCTACAGGACACGGAACATCATATCTACACAACACCAGGTAAACATTATTTAATTATTATAACAAATATAAAATAAACAGATAAATTCAGATATAACGTATGATAGTTTTAGTATATACTACAGAGAAACATAAGAAAAAGCAACCAAGATTGTTTACTTTTACATTTTTAAAATGTTGACTGTGGTCTAGTGCACTTTATTATGGTATCTTTGGAAACGTGGTGGCGTAGCGGTTAGCACGTCCGCCTCATCGCAAGAAAGTCCTGGGTTGCCTACGGGACGAGAGCAGTTCTGTGTGGAGTTTGCACCCTATGCCTACATGGGTTTCCTCTGGGTACTCCGGTTTCCTTTCACAGTCAAAAAACATGCACATTCAGCTAATTTGCTGTTCCAAATTGCCCCAGGCACTACTGTGAATTGTTGTGTGTTGGTCTGTTGAACCTGTGATGGTCTGGCGAGCTGTTTAGGGTATACAATGCCATTGCCCGGTGTCGGCTAAGATAGGCTCCAGTCTCCCTGTGATCCTAATAGGATTATGTGGTTCATCAAATGAGTGAGTGAGTAAGTTATAATGTCCATTAGTATATACTACTCAGACATCATTTTCAAAGCTTTAAAATAATAATAAATCTATAAAATCAGGCCTTAGTTCGACATTTACAGCATTTGGCAGACGCCCTTATCCACAGCTACTGACATTTATTTTATTTTATTATTATTAATATATTATTACTTTATAATTATACAACTGAGGGTTGCTCAAGGACCCACCAGTGTCAGCATTTTGCTGCTGGGGCTTGAACCCCCAACCTTTGGATCAGTAACCCAGAGCCCTAACCACTGAGGTACCACCAGTTTATGTTGCTTGTGTTTAATCCTAACCGATAAAGCTTAGAAGGGAGTCTCGCCTCCTAACCGAATACGATGGCTTCTTCCATGAGGCCTGTTCCTTGGAGCAGGCTGATAAAGTTAAATTTGAATACAAAGAGTTTTTTTTTTTTATGTAAGTTAAGATTACGAAGTCATATACTCATTCTGAAAATCCTGTAACATTTAACCATTTACAAATATTTATATATTTAAAAACCCAGACAGATCCCTTCAGAAAAATATTTGCAGAATATCTTATACATAACATTTATGTCTATATAATGTATATTCATTTATTATTTTTCTAAGCCGCCTAATCCTAAATAGGATCGCAGAGAGGCTGGCGCACATCTCAGCTGACTCTGGGCGAGGGCAGGGTACACCCTGAACAGCTTGCCAGCCCATTGCAGGGCCAACACACATACAATCATTTACACTTACACTCACGCCTAGCGGGGATTTGGAACAGCCATTAGCCTACTGTGCATGTTTCTGGATTGTGGGAGGAAATCTGAGTACCCGGAGGAAACCCAGGCAAGCACGGGGAGAACCACACAGAAACACCTGAGCCCGGGAATCGAACCCAGGACCTTCTTGCTGTGAGGCGGCTGTGCTAACCATTGTGCCACAATGCCGCCTATACCGTGCATTTGTTTTTTTTTTCTGTAAAGGTGACTATACACTGAGGATTCAAGTCCAAAATAAATACGACTTTATCCAAACGTCTTTGCTACTTAAAGTAAGATCTCCACTGACCAAACTACTTGTGTTTTCCAAGCCTGCTCTCCTCAACGTCAACCAAACTGTTCTTTTTGAAGCCTCATCACAGCCATCTTCATATGGGATAGTTTACTTTTGGAACTTTGGAGATAGTTCATCAGAAGTTGAAGGACCTCATAAGATAACCAGGCATGTTTTTACAAAAGCTGGTGTGTTCAATGTTTCTGTTTGCGCCAACAACATTCTGTCAAGGCTGAACTCCTGGATGATTGTGAACGTTTTTGAAACTATCTCAGGAGTCTGTCTGAGGTATAACGGCCCCGGTGAACTCAACTCGATCACTGAAATCAGTGGAAGTGTATCTACAGGTTCCAATCTCAGGTGGACCTTTGACCTTGGTGATGGGACTGTGTTTAAAGACCTTGAGAAGAGCTTGATCTCCCATGTCTACAGGTCTACCGGAAACTACACTGTCCAGGTAACAGTTTGGAATGCCGTGAGTAGCATGAGGCAGTTGATCAATGTGGAAATTTATCAACTTGCTGTTATGGGAATCCTACCTTTGGATTGCATTGAGAGTAAAAAGGAAGTCAATCTTCAGGCATTGGTGGTTGGGAATGTTTCTCAGCTAACTTTCCACTGGAGTTTCGGAGACAGTGCTGGCATGTCCGTGGTGAAAGGAACACCAACCGTTACTCATGCGTTCTCGGGACCCGGCAGCTACCTTATCAACATAGTCATCCACAGCCAAGCAGGATCTGCACATTATCAGAAACATGTATGTGTTGAGACCACAATTAAAGGTTTGAATCTGCACTCCTCTCCAAATATTGCAGCAGTGGGTGAAGAGATATGTTTTGATGCGTCAGTGCTTCCAACCGGTGGTAAAAACTATCAATTTCTCTGGTGCAACACCTCCTCCTGTGACTGCCCAATCAATGGAACATCACATCACTGCTTTGTTTTTTCTGAAGAAGGCGAGCACGAAATTACGGTCATCACTCAAAACCAGGTCAGCAAGAAAACTGCGACAACGACCGTCTTTATCCAAAAACCTCTCTTAAAACTATCCATACAACACAATGGCGATATGGATGTGTTTACCGTCAATCAGTCGTATTACTTTTGGACTGAACCAAGCCAGAATAATGTAGTTATCCAGTGGGATTTTGGTGATGGTTTGTTGAAGAACGAAGGCCAAAATCTCTCACATTCCTTCACCTCAGCTGGTCGCTATCATGTCAGTGCTTCAGTTTTTAATGCAGTTAGCAAAGAGGTTGTAGGAGTTGAGGTAGAAGTTCAGGCTCCTATATCTAATGTAACAATTCATACTAATCAGCCGTTTGCAGAAGCAGGCCAAGAAGTCGTTTTCAGGGTTTCCTGTAACGTCATGGATAATGTCGAGTTTTATTGGACAGTGGACTCCTTGACTCATTCCCAGCTTGGAAAATCAGAGTACAAATATGTCTTTACCAAAGCAGGGATCTTTCAGATTAGCATCATAGTACAAAATCTTGTCAGTAAAATCAAAGCCTCAACAAAAATCGAGGTTTTAGAGAGAATACAAGATGTCCGAATTACAAGCCAGACTTTTCAACCTATGAGCTATTTCCCCACAAATGAGGCCATCACTTTGATTGCTTTTGTAAGCCAGGGTACCAACCTGACCTATCAGTGGTTAGCTCATCAAGATGGAATTAATGACACACTTGGTGTTGGTGAAGATTTCAAATTATTTACAAGCCGGCCTGGTAATGTGGCTGTCAGGCTTATAGTTGCCAATGTTCTTGGTCAAGCGCATACTAATCTTTCTTTAAGGGCAGTTGAAGGTATTTCTGGTGTAACCATCTCCTCACCATCGAACATAATAGCAAAAGGAAAACCCGTTAAGATAGCAGTGACTTTGACGACTGGGACGGATCTTCGGTATGTTTGGTTTTTAAATTCTGCTGACTCTCCTATATCAACAGATGTACCTTTTATCACTTGTGTTTTTAATGCCACTGGGGTTTTTGTGCTAAGAGTGTCAGTAGGAAACGCTGTGGGCTTGGTCAACATCACCAAACAATTCACAATCCAGGAGCCCGTTTCAGAGATCGACTTTGAGTTAAATGGACAACCACATCCCTACTTTGTCACATCAAACAGTCTCGTGAAGTTCCATGGATCTGCCCAAAAAGGAGATGACCTATACTGGGAGTGGACTGTCATTTTCCAGGAAGAAAGTGCAATTGTTTTAGGTCGAAATCAGACCATCAACTACTCATTTATTTATGCAGGAGATCATCGAGTGGCACTTAATGTCTCAAACGAGATAAGCTGGCAGTCCGTGTCTCGTGTAGTAACAGTACAAGATTCCATTAAAGGTCTGACTCTAAGAGCCAGTGATAAGATCATCTGTGAGAATGATCCGGTCACTTTCACACCATCCATCACTCAGGGAAGTGGTGTTTCTTTCAGCCTGGAATTTCCAGGAGGGAATGCATCCCTAAAAGATCAGGGGGATTTCACCACCTCATCCATTCCTGTTGGAAATCACACCATTAAAGCAATTGCTACGAATCGGGTTAGTGCCGTATCAGCAAACATCACTGTCAAGGTGGTAGAACGAGTTAAAGGCCTTCATTTAGTTGATTGCTGCTCTTCAGTCTTGGAAGCTTCAATACCAGTCACTTTCAAAGCATTCCTTCGCACAAGATCTAAGGTCACTTATCGCTGGAATTTCCATTTAGATGGCTACAAATCCTTTCAACAAACTGGTCAAAATGTCAGATATTCCCCATTTAGTAATGGATCTCTGTTTGTGACAGTAGAAGCTAAGAATGACTACTGTTCGCAGTCTGTAACGAAGACGGTACAAGTTCAGTGGCCAGTGAGAAACGTGACCCTCTCCGTCTTATCTGGTGGACCTTTTGTAGATCGTGATGTCACAATATTTGCCTTTATTGATGGCGGGAGTGACCTTATGTTCAAGTGGAGCTTCGGTGATGCTAACGAAGGGATCCGAGTTACAGAATCCAATAAGGAAGTCTACAGATATAAGGTTGCAGGCAGATTTGTGATCCAAGTAACTGTTTTCAATAACATCAGCCAAGTCTCCACACAATTACCTATTCTGGTAAGGAAACTGGAATGCACCCAGCCTCGAGTCACCCTCGTCCAAGAACAGGCACAAATTCCTAAATCAAGGTTGAGCTATTTTGAAGCAAGAGTGGATCTGAAGGATTGTACTTCTTATAAGACAAACTACCTTTGGGAAATCTTTAAGGATCCAGACTGTGTGGAAAGGAAAGTCTTATTAAATGGTTTAGTGGATGTTAGTACACCACTGCTGACTCTCCCAAAGCATACACTCGAAGTGGGAGACTATTGTCTAAAGTTTACTACCAGGTTTGAAGGAACGCCATTACAACATTACAAGACTGCAGGGTTTTCTGTAGTGAACAGTCCACTGGTTCCTCTGATCGAAGGTGGCTCTTTCAAAATCTGGTCAAACCAGAAAGACCTGATACTGGACGGAACTGAGTCTTACGATCCTGATGATACAGTTCAAGCGGGTGATCTGTTGGAGTTTCAGTGGAATATTACTGAGGTGAGTAGTATGAGCAAAATCATATATTTGGTGTCATGACTTTGCATATTACTGCAAGCATTAACCCTTTTCCACATTTTGTAGGGTTGCAAACTGGAACTGAAATGGAATATGTACATGCCTCCATATCATCTACATTAATGAACTGATATGATATAATAATAAATTAGGCTCGGAAATAATGCACTCTAAGTGAGGCATTATGGTGACAATTTAGTGTTTTTTCTTTAAAATAAATACATAAATAAACTAGAAGCACTCATAAAGTGCAAGGTAGCTCCGCAATGCAGCATGAATAACGAAGTTATAGCCTCTATAGGGTACTGGTTGTAATTATCCATGTGCTCATCGTACAATATGTTATATAGTACATGGACATGACCAAATTTGTGAAAAAACTTTCTTGTTTGAAGGTATTTACAAGATAGCTGAGGTTTAACATTTTAAGGTCATTCAAGGTGAAAAGTAACTGTGTGAAAGTCCCTATATGGATACGTCATCTCTGGGACTCAGGTAGTGTAGTGTCCCCACCAAATTTGAGGAATATCCGAGCCAGAGGATTTGATTTTGCTTGTTAGTGTTAAGGGTGGTGTTGGTTTAGCATTAATCACTTGCATTAATAACTATATCAACAGAAGGTCCTCACAATGATAGAAATGCACAAATGTGTGTGTGTGTGTGTGTGTGTGTGTGTGTGTGTGTGTGTGTGTGTGTGTGTGTGTGTGTGTGTGTGTGTG
>JAQMYF010000021.1:43885027-43899651 GCA_030014195.1 Neosilurus mollespiculum
TATGGAAACGAGACTGTGTGTGTGTGTGTGTGTGTGTGTGTGTGTGTGTGTGTGTGTGTGTGTGTGTGTGTGTGTGTAATGTGATGGTCTGGTGAGCTGTTCAGAGAGTACTCTGCTTTTCCTCAGAGTCGGTTAGGCTGTTCAGGGTGTTCCCGCCTTCGCCCAGAGTCGGCTGAGATGGGCGCCAGACTCCCCACGACCCTAATTATGATTAAACGGTTCAGAGAATTAACGAATTATTCTTATATTCGTATAGCCATAGGATGTCATAGGGCAGCACAGACCAAGGAAATGGACCAGACATCCACAATTACCTACAAGATGAAAGAATTGAAGCCATATGTTCAAAGTTCCATGTCTACACTGGCATTTTCCATCACACAATAGCCGGACAGTGGTGGCCCAGTGCTTAAGGCTCTGGGTTGCTGATCGGAAGGTCAGGGGTTCAAGTCCCATTACCACCAAGCTGCCACTGTCGGGCCCTTGAGCAAGGCCTATAACCCTCAATTGTACAAAGTAGATAAAAATGTTAGACACTCCGAATAAGGGAGTCTGCCAATCGCTATAAATGTAAATGAGTTTCAGATGAAACAGCCACAACGGTTGTAGGAATTTGCCTGATTTTCTGTTGGGGACCTGTTGTGTGACGTATGTGAAAGGGGTTTTAGAATAATTACTTGCATGAGTGCTAACAAACATTCCTACGGACTTTTAATGAGTCCTGATTTTATTTTGCATGCAATAATTACAAAATACAATGTGCATTAATGAAGGACTAATTCAATATTTTTTTTTTATTCTCTATCCCCAGTATAATTGGACTGCGGAAGGCATAAAAAGTGAAGTTTTACCTCTAAATGAAGTCACAACTTCAACAGGACACAGTTCTGCAGATCTTGTCATCAGACCTAATATTCTAAAACCAGGAATTAAGTACACATTCAGTCTTAATGTGTCCCAGCCAGGGACTGGACTGTGGGGCTCTGGGAGCATTGTTTTAACCCCTAGTAACCCACCCAAAGGGGGCAACTGCACACTGTGCCCAGAAGATTCTGTTAAATTTCTGCAAAATGTTGTTTCATTCAACTGCTCAGGTACTGGAGAATCTAATAAATTTTGGGGGGAAATTCACCTACAACATATTTGTTCATCCCTGCGATGGCCTGGTGAGCTGTCCAGGGTGCACTCTACCCTCGCCGAGAGGCGGCTGACATGGGCGCCAGCCTCCCCGTGACCCTATTTAGGACTAAGCGGTTCAGAAAATGAATAATTGAATGAATATTTATTCGTGTACCATCTATATTGGTATGAGCCGCTCAAGCAAGAAGAATTTTATTCAGAGTTGACTTATATTTATGTGATTATTTAATTCTTTTATTCCTTCATTCATTTTCTGAACCGTTTAATGCTAATTAGGGTTGGCGCTGGCGCCCATCACAGCCGACTCTGGGTGAAGGTAGGGTACATCCTGGACAGCCTACCAGGCCATTGATCACAGCACATAATCTCCATGGCAAATGTTGTACATTTGAGTACACAACATGGGCAGTGTACTACCATTCACTTCATTATTTTTCCTTTTCTGTATCTACAGGTTGGATGACTGAAGACAGTAGCTCTGCTCAGATAATATACTCTCTTCAGATAGCACAATGTGAGAACCCAGGAGCACGGTGTCCCTTGATAACCCTATACCGTGGCACTCAGAACACATATGGCACACTAGTTCCCCTGGGAAGTACAGGACCAGGCCACAATGCTTCCATTATTACAGTAATGGTTGTTATTGAGGACAACATGGGTGCCAAAGTAACTGCTATCAAGCGGTGTGTGAGATGATGTTGATATTATTATATCATAAATGATTGCACTGTTTTTGTTTATGCGTTGTATATTTCAATAACTTACGGATGAAGAAATCTTGCAGAAATCTGGTTGTCACAGTGCCACTGAGTCACCAAGGCATGACTGAATGGTTGAAGAAAAAGAGTCAGGAGGAACTGTGGGCTTTAGTGAAACAAGGAAACCCTCAGGATGTTATCCCATATGCTTTAGCTCTGACCAGTCAGCTCAATCAGGTGGGTTCTACTGGTTTGAACCTGGGCTTTAATGTCACTGTAAGAACCGTGGGTATGGTCAGACAAGCATGAATCTTTTCCAAATGAAAGCCTTGGAGAGTGCAAACCTCTGCCGAGCTAAAGAAAATAACAGGAGGTACACAGTCACTGTTGGATCTGATGTAATACCACACTTACAATTTTTTTTACTAAAAACTAACTATCGCTTTCCTTCCTTGCAGACATATCCTAAATACAAAATTTCGAAAATAGTCTCACATATAAAAAGATCTATCTTCCAAAATCAGTATTCTATGATTTCTAAGCCGCAATGGAAAAAGGATTTTGACTAGTAGTCGACAAAGTCACCTCTGTTACAGGGTTACACATAAACATATGTATATTTTCAGTGTCAGGTCATTTTTACTTACATTTTCAAGTTGCAATCTGCTAAAATATGAATGGTATATACCATGGTTCATTCATATGTAAATTACCTCTGAATTTACATACATGAAATCATATGTAACTTTTCACTGTACAATGTTGCCTCCGCATGTGCGGATTATTTCCTTGGTTTATTTTTTGTTTGTTTGTTTGTTAGTTTGTTTGGTTTTTTTTGTTTTGTTTTGTTTTTTGATTTTCACAAAGAGGCTTGTAACTATAATACCGCACATTTAGCTTGGGTTGAATTTCCCTAAAAACCCACGCAAGCAAGGGGAAAACATGCAAACTCCACACAGAAATATGAACTGAATCCAGGGCTCCAATTCTTACTGTGAGTCAGATGTGCTAACGATGCCACCGTGCTGCCCGTGCTTATTTTATTATGCGGTATATCACGTTACAGAACCATGCTTTAGGTCCGCTTTGCTTCGAAGATGAGTAAATGACACACACCAGAACACACCATTTCTAGAGCAGTTTGCTCAGCATGCTAGCAAAAAAAAAAAAAATAGACTGCAAGAATGTTTTCATAATTTCTCTGTCATTAAATACAATACCTGTCTGTATTTTCACAGTTAAAGGCCACTAGCATGGAGGAGTTTATTGAAAAAATCCAGATGAGAGGCAACGTGACCCAGGCCTTGGCCTCCCTCTCAGTGTCCTCGCTCCAGGATGCAGCACAGATCAGCTCAGCTTTGGCTCATTCCACTGTATGTCACGTTTTATTCAGGATTACAAGAAAGACAGACGTCAGAAAATGACTGTTGCACTGGCAAGGCCTACAGGCTCTCACCGAGAGCTCAATGATTTATTTAATAATCGTTCTACATGGTAGAGTGTGTGTTTAAAGCTAATTAAGAAAAGAATAAATGTGGATGGGTAAAAATCAAATACTGATTACGTCATGAGCTGTAAAAAAAATATTCACTGTGCTACAGGCCATTACTTCTGAGGTTCAGTGTGGAGACTGTAACTCTCGAGTCGTGGAGGCCATGGGGAAGATGATCAACGTGATCAGACAGCAAACTAGACAAGGAGAGGTCACTCCTGTAGACACCGGGAGGAACATCCTGAGTGTTTTAAGTATGAAAGTTCTTTATCCATGAACATCTACTCTATTAAGACTTTTATTAAAAAAAAAAAAAAAAAAAGAATCTTTGCTTTTTTTTTTTCCTTTTTTTTCCCTTCTTGCTGCTTTGATAGTTTATTCTTTACATATTGGATAGTCGTACTAAGCATTTCACTACATATTGTACTGTGTATAATTTGTATGTGGCAAATAAAATTTGAATTGAATTGAATACTACTAGGGTTGCGGGGAGGCTGGTGCTTATCTCAGCCAACTCTAGGCAAAGGAGGGGTACACCCTGAACAGCTTGCCAGGCCATCGCAGGGCTAACACTCACACAACCATTCACACTCACATCCACACCTAGGGGTGATTTGGAACAGCCAGTTAGCCTAATGGGCATGTCTTTGGACTGTAGGAGAACACCAGGGTACCTGAAAAAAACCCACGCAATCACAGGGAGAACATCAAACTCCAAACAGAAACGCCCTCAGTGAGCCCGGGACTCAAACGAAAGGACCTTCCTGTGAGGCAGACGTGCTGACCACTACGCCACCGTACCCCACATAAAATAATTCTAGTCATGTGCCAATATAGTATTCATTTATTAAGTCATTCATTTTCTAAGTCGCTTAATCCTAATTAGGGTCACAGGGAGGCTGGCGCCCATTTTAGCAGACTCTGGGCGAGGGCGGGACACACCCTGGACAGCTTGCCAGGCCATTGCAGGGCTAACACTCACACAACCATTCACACTCACACTCACACCTAGGGGTGATTTGAAACAGCCAATCAGCCTAAATTGCATGTTTTTAGACTATGGGAGGAAACCGAAGTACCTGGAGGAAACCCATGCAAGCACAGGGATTACATGCAACCTCCACACAGAAAGGCCCGAGCCCAGGAATCAAACCCAGGACTTTCTAGCTGTGAGGACATTCTACCCACTCTGCCGCTGTGCTGCCCTGAGTTTGATTTATATTAGTATTTTTTTTTTATTTATTTTTTTTATGGGAAGTGTTTTTGAATGAACGTGTGTGAAAAGTGTGCTATATACAGTAAATGTGTTAAAAATAAATAAATTATAATTTGAACTATAATTAAGTCAAAACATGGCTTTATTCTGTGTTTTGTTTTCATTAGGCAGCTCTATGTCTGTTCACAATCCAGGAAACGCTTCAAGTTTACTCTCGCAGCACACTCAACATCAAGACACTGCGATATCAGCATTTTCTCAGGTCGGACAGCTGATGCAGAGCTTAATGTGGTCTCGGATGCCTGGCGAGGGAGTTCTCTCCCTCAAGGCTCCCCAAATCAACGCAGTAGGTAAACGTGGTGACCCAACTTCAGATCTTCTGTGTACTGACCTGCCCAGCACCTGCCGGTTTCACATCCCACCGAATCTAACCTCGCTCCTGTGGACTGAAAGACAGGAAGTGGTTCAGATTCTGCTGGTTATGGAGAGTGAGGAGATCCCATTCATCTCCGCTGCTGATCCACCAATTTCCACTACGCTTGCCGCAATGGAGTTCGCCACACCTCAGGGTCTGCCCATCCCTGTTGCGAACCTGACAGCAGGAAACGGTATACATGTGATGCTACCAAACAGGAAGATGGAGGTCTCTGGAGGGCATAATGTCACTTTGCCGTCTGAAGGAAGTGTGAACTTCACAGTCAGAGCTGTGGAGACAGAGCCGAACGCCGGGCTCTTTATTTCCTTTAACTTCAGCTTGATTCGAGGTAACATTGTTCTGTTTACGAAATAAACAAAAAAAAAGTTTAAAAAGTTATTGAAGTTAATGGATAATCAACAGTTTTATATTTTATGTTTTCGGGTTGGAGAGGCACGGCGGTGTAGTGGTTAGTACATCCGCCTCAGTGCCAGAAGGACCTGGGTTTGAGTCCCAGGTCTGGTAAGGCTGTTTCTGTGTGGAGTTTGCATGCTCTCCCCGTGCTTGCATGGGTGTCCTCTGGGTACTCCGGTTTCCTCCCACAAGTCCAAAGACATGCTCGTTAGGCTAACTGGCTGTTCCAAACTGGCCGTACGTGTGGATGTGAGTGTGAATGGTTGTGTGTGTTGCTCTGTTATAGACTGGCAAGCTGTTCAGGGTGTTCCCCACCCTCGCCCAGAGTCGGCCCTGCAACTCTAGGAGAAATACGTACATCCGTCCTACTGGTCGAGTCTTATGAGCATGATATCTCAAGAAAGCTTTGAGGGATTTTCTTTGAATTTCAACTCTGACTTAAGAATGAATGGATTAGATTTTATAGGTCAAAGGTCAAGCTCAATGTGGCCTTACTGCATAGAAGCATATAAGATGGTTAAATTAATCATTTTATTCATTAATTTATTTCCTAAGCCACTTAGTCCTAATTAGGGTCGCGGGGAGGCTGGCGCCCATCTCAGCCGACTCCGGGTGAAGGCCGAGTACACCCTTAACAGCTTGCTAGGCCTTTGTGGGGTTAACCCACATACAGCCATTCACACTCACACTCACACCTAGGGGTTATTTTAACTGCCATTTAGCAGTTAAAATACTGTTGGACGGTGGGAGGAAACCCGAATACCCAGAGGAAACCCACACAAGCATGGGGAGAATATGCAAACTCCACACAGAAACGCCCCTAGCCTGGGAATCGAACCCGGGACCTTCTGACTCATTCTGACACAGTGTGTGTGTGTGTGTGTGTGTGTTAGCAGGAAGTGGTAAGTTGAACTCTGGAAAAGTTAGCATCATAGTAAGTGATGAACAAAACTTTCAACTGTCCCGGCACACTCATGTTAAAGAGCTCCCCCTGGTCTTCTCAAGCGCAAGTCCGTCAGTAGAAGAAACCGTCTTCCTCACACCACTGTAAGTTCTTTCCATGCACTAAATACACAGTTTCACATGAACTCGTCTAACGACAAATCATTTCTCTATCCAGCTTGAACGGCTCTGCCAAGGACCTGCTCGTGACCCTAAAGAACAGCGTGGGGGTAGATCTGTGTATCTCTGTGTGTGTGTTCAGCTCGCTCTGCCAGTTCTTCAGCATGGAACAGAGACGCTGGAGCACGGCTGGTCTGAGCGTGCTCAGTACTAGCACTCCTGGTACTGCTCACTGCCTCACTGAGCATCTTACACTTTTTGGAGCCAGTCTGTTCATTCACCCAGATGCCATCGTACTTCTCGCACCAGTGCGTCGACCCCTTAAATATAATATTTTCTGTATGAGTAGTATGTGCATACTTCAGACTTGAAGGTTGATGGGGCTTTATATATAGAAAGAGTTCCTGACAGATCTTCCTGTTTCAGTCAGAGGGGCCGAGCAGAAACATGCTGGTAGGGATCGTGTGTGGAGTTCTTCTCTTGATTCATCTGCTCGTTGGTCTCATCGCCCACAAACTAGACCATCTGGAGAGCCTACGCTTGAGCTGTGTCCCGCTATGTGGCCAGTCAGGACGCTACCGCTATAGGGTACTGGTTAAAACTGGATGGTACAGAGGGGCTGGTAAGTGAAGCGTAAATGTATTTATAATTCCACCAAGTTAACTGATTTCCTAAAATAGCAAGAAATGGTTTATTGTTCATACCACAGCAATGTGCCTGTTATTGTTAATTGTTGTGAAACATCTTTAAAACAACTGACTTCCTGTTCCGACTGTAAACAGTCCCCCATTTTCTTTAATGGTGTCCATTCACTAGTAAATAGTCTATGTGGTTTATCTTTCATTATCAGTTCATTTTGGATAAATATAAAGGTATTATGGTGTAACCATACAATCACAGTAACTGTGAGAACATGTGACCACAGGAATGACCTTGTGCATACACCATAGCCTGGCAGTGCAACACTGATTCATGGAAAGTGAAAATCTAAGACAAAACAGTTCAAGTTCACTCACTCTCACACATAGGGGTGATTTGGAGCAGCCAGTCAGCCTAGTGTGCATGTTTTTGGACTGTGGGAAGAAACCAGTGTACCCAGAGGAAACCCACACAAGCACAGGGAAAACATATAAATGCCAGTGAATACCTAACCTTCATCGCCAAGCAGTGAAGGTAATAATAAACTCGTGGTGCCTTCTCCATTGAGCTACTTGCTCGATTGAGCTTTTTTTTTCCCTCAAAATCAAATATTGAAAGCCGATTAATAATGATTAGGATTGCAGGGAGGCTGGCGCCAATTTCAGCTGACTCTGGGTGAAGGTGGGTTACACCCTGGAGAGCTCACCAGACCATTGCAGGGCCAACACACACACAACCATTCACACACTCTCACCTACGTGTGATTTAGAGCAGCTAGTTAGCCTACTGGACTGTGGGAGGAAACCTGAGTACCCGGAGGAAACCCACACAAGCACGGGGAGAACATGTAAACTCCACACAGAAACGTCCCGAGCCCAGGAATCAAACCCGGGACCTTCTTGTCGTGAGGCGGACATGCTAACTACTACGCCATCGTGCCACCCGGTGTACGATTTGGAAAGAAATTTAAAAGACGACGTGGCCTAGTGCCTGTCTGCCTCACAGCAAGAAGGTCCTGGGTTTGAGTCCTGGGCTCGTTGAGGGTGTCTCTGTGTGGAGCGTGCGTGTTCTCCTCTAGCTTGAGTAGGTTTTCGCCGGGCTCACCGGTTTTCTCCCACAGTCCAAAGACATGCACATTAGGCTAATTGGCTGTTCCAAATCGCCTCTAGGTGTGAGTGTGAGTATGGATGGTTGTGTAGTGTTGCCGCGTGATGGACTGGCGAGCTGATCAGGGTGTACTCCTCGTTGACCAGAGTTGGCTGAAATTGGCAGCCTCCTTCTGACCCTAATATAGGATAAAATTGTTCAGCAAATGAATGAATAAAAGTAAACTAATATCATATAAGTCACTGACACTCGTGTACAGGAGTAAGCAAATGGTTTCAGAAAGACGTCATGGCTGATTCCATTTTATTCCAATAGATAGCCTGTGTTTCCTCTTTATTTATTGTTTCTGGTAAGTGAATGGGCCCCTTTAATATCCCATGTGTCACTGTTCCATGTCTCCTTCAGGAACTTCTGCTCATGTAGGCATTAGTCTGTATGGTCTAAACAAAAGTGGATCACGGCACCTGCAAAGAGAAGGAGCCTTTCAGAGGAACGGTCTCGACGACTTTCAGATAGAAACTGACGTCAACTTGGGAGAAATCTGGAAAATATGCATCTGGCATGACAATACAGGTGGGAAATATAATAGAAATTACTTTTATTTTAAGGCAATTGATCAAGAAGTTTAAAAAAACCCTTTGTTTTGTATTTTGTTCATTGCTCAGGTCTGGACCCCTCCTGGTATCTTCATCATGTGACAGTGTGGGACATGCAGGCGGATAACATGTTCTTCTTCCTGGTGGAGGATTGGCTGTCTGTGGAGAACGAAAAGAACTCGGGATTGGTTCAGAAAGTAGTGCTGGCTACGTGTAAGACCCAACAAAATATTTTTTCTGAAACAGACAAGCTGATGTGCTGTACTATGAATATCCTTATTATTATGCATCCCGGGAGAAGGGTTAGGAGGCACCGTATCTTTCTGCATCTCTCCTTCTTTTTCTGTTCTTCCACATCTGACAAGTTCCAGGCAATATCTCAAGAATGGCTTTGCCAGTCCTCATCAAACTTGGCATTCTTACTCCTTTGGGGTTTGTCCAGAAGCCTATTATTTTTTTCAAAACACTTTCAGAAGATTTTATGAATCTATTAGTGTACTTGTCTGTAAGCCACTGTGGCTCACACTCAATCCACACCTTGTGTTGATGGACTGTACCATGTGAATTTTAAGCATTATTGGGGTGGTGAAGGTGACACACATAGCCTACAATACTCGGCTTTGATGTAGCAACATGCACTCCTCAAACAATTTAAAAAACAGTGTGTTTTACAAAAAAACCCCAATAATATTATATTAATAATATAATAATATAAAACCCCTACACAACACCTACCCACTGAGTTTTGACTGATGGTATAAATTGCTCTGGATAAGACCGTCTGCTAAATGTTGTAAATGTAAATATTAACTATAGGGGCTCTCATAGAGTGCAAGGTATTTCTGCTGGACACAAATAGATTATTATAACTTGGCATAGATATAATGAAATGTCTCCCCCTAGTGGGCTTTGGATCAACATTTTTCCCCATGTTAAATATAGGGATTTGTTTCAACATGATCCCATGCATGGATCACTTCCAAAATTTATTGGGTTCTTTTCAAACCCAGGCCCCACCCCCTTAGATAAATTAGATCAGTATTCTTTTGTGTAATCCTGCTAACAGAAAAATATCCTTTAATATTTTTTTTTTGTTAATTTGTTTGGGGTTTTTTTTAAAGCCTGTAATAAATTCCTGGATCCGGATCTGTTACAAAATGTTACAATCACAGTAACTGTGAGAACATGTGACCACAGGAATGACCTTGTGCATACACTATAGCCTGGCAGTGCAACACTGATTCATGGAAAGTGAAAATCGATGACAAAACAGTTCAAGTTCACTCACTCTCACACATAGGGGTGATTTGGAGCAGCCAGTTAGCCTAGTGTGCATGATTTTGGACTGTGGGAGGAAACCAGTGTACCCAGAGGAAACCCACACAAGCACGGGGAGAACATGTAAATACCAGTGAATACCTAACCTTCATCGCCAAGCAGTGAAGGTAATAATAAACTCGGGATGCCTTCTCCATTAAGCTACTTGCTCGATTGAGTGGTTTTTTTTTCTTAAAATAAAATATCGAAAGCTGATTAATAATAATTAGGATTGCAGGGAGGCTGGCGCCCATTTCAGCTGACTCTGGGTGAAGGTGGGGTACACCCTGGACAGCTCGCCAGACCATTGCAGGGCCAACACACACACAACGCAGCTAGTTAGCCTACTGGACTGTGGGAGGAAACCTGAGTACCCGGAGGAAACCCACACAAGCACGGGGAGAACATGTAAACTCCACACAGAAACGTCCCGAGCCCAGGAATCAAACCCGGGACCTTCTTGTCGTGAGGCGGACATGCTAACTACTACGCCATCGTGCCACCCGGTGTACGATTTGGAAAGAAATTTAAAAGACGACGTGGCCTAGTGCCTGTCTGCCTCACAGCAAGAAGGTCCTGGGTTTGAGTCCTGGGCTCGTTGAGGGTGTCTCTGTGTGGAGCGTGCGTGTTCTCCTCTAGCTTGAGTAGGTTTTCGCCGGGCTCACCGGTTTTCTCCCACAGTCCAAAGACATGCACATTAGGCTAATTGGCTGTTCCAAATCGCCTCTAGGTGTGAGTGTGAGTATGGATGGTTGTGTAGTGTTGCCTAGTGTATCCTGCTAACAGAAAAATATCCTTTAATAATTTTTTTTTTGTTTATTTGTTTGGGTTTTTTTTAAAGCCTGTAATAAATTCCTGGATCCGGATTTGTTTCAAAATGTTATAAGTTCTTGTCAGGCCCATACCCATCCCTCCACCAAGTTTGGTAAAAATAGGTTCAGTAGTTTCTGAGTAATCCTGCTAACAGACAAACTAACTCACAGATGCTGGTGAATGCCCAACCTTCCTTGCCAGGCAGTGAAGGTAATAATAAACTCGGGATGCCTTGTCCATTGAGCTATTTGCTCGAATGAGCTTTTTTTTTCTGAAATTAATCTGGTACAAAGATGAACTAATCAGTAACCCAGGAGTTCCTGACAATCAGATTTAATACTACATTACAGTATGAACCACATTCAGTGGGGGCAGCTGTGGCCTAATGGTTAGAGAAGCGGCTTTTGGACCGAAAGGTCACTGGTTCAATTTCCTTCCTCCACATTCAAGGCTGAAGTGGCCTTGAGCAAGGCACCTAACCCTCAAAATAATTAAAAAATAAACAAAAAGTAGGTGTGTTGATTGATCGATTGATTGATTTTTTTTGTAGGCCCCCCAGAGCTGCGGCAGTTCGGGAAGATTTTGCGAGCTCAGCTGCTGTTCGGACTGCTGGATCATCACCTCTGGCTGTCTCTATGGGAGCGTCCAGCTCACAGCACTTTTAGCCGAGCTCAGAGAGTAACCTGCGGCGCTCTGACTCTGCACCTTTACCTAGCAGCAGGGGCAGTGTGGTACGGATCAGTGGCAACGGCAAGCAGCGGGTAACAGATTCAATACCAATCTGCATATCCTCTTATTTATTTTCCAGATCAATTACTTCAGCCTTACGCCCATAACAGTGTGAGCGTTTTTCCTCATCACCATCTGTTAGGGATGTATACATATAAAGAAAGGATTATGTTCTTAAGCAGAGAAAGCACATTACAGAAGAATATACACCTGTACATTGGTTTTGTTGTTGAAAACAATTTTGTAGATGGAGAAGAGGAAAAGGACGTTATAATACTTAAACTAATACCTACATTTGGTATTCAAATACCATACACAATCCAAATTCTTGATCCTGTTATTATTTTAGGAGAAGAATAAGCAATAGTTAACATATTAAGGAAAATCATGCCTAAACCCCTGGGACCTCCAATTCAGTGAACAGAGTTTGTGGCTTTTCTGGGCCAATATAGTAAAGAAAGGGGTCTCATTGCTTGAAGAATGTATAGGGTTTATCTCTCGAAGCAGAAGAAAAGCTGTTATTGAAGGAGGTGAAGTATGTTATGGAGAATTATTGAGATTTAGGGGTCAATTTTGTAATTGTTTTATTATTCATTCAAAATATTCACCCATCCATCCATTCATTCATTCTGTAAGCCACTTAATCATAATTAGGGTTGCAGGGAAGCTGGCACCCGTCTCAGTCAACTCGGGGCGAGGGCAGGGAACACCCTGAACAGCTCGCCAGGCCATCGCAGGGCTAAAACAAATACAACCATTCACAATCACTTTCACACCTAGGGGTGATTTGGAACAGCCAATCAGCCTACTGTACATGTTTTTTTTGGACTGTGAGAGGAAACCTGGGTACCCAGAGGAAACCCATGCAAGCACGGGAAAAACATGCACAAAACTCCACACAGAAACAGCGAGCCCAGGAATCGAACCCAGGCCTTCTTGCTGTGCTAACCACTACACCACCGTACACCGTAACCATACTATATTTGTATATTATTATATTATATTATTATAGGGGCAGCTGTGGCCTAATGGATAGAGAAGCAGGTTTAAGCCGTTCCTTCACCTTCATGGCTAAAGTGCCCCTGAGTAAGGCACACAACCCCAAACTGCTCTCCGGGTACCGCAATGTGGCTGCCTACTTCTCTTAATAGTGTATGTGTGTGATCACTATTTACACGCGCGTGTGTGTTTGTGTGTGTGTGTGTGTGTGTGTGTGTGTGTGTGTTCACTTTGGATGGGTTAAATTGCAGAGCTAAATTTCCATTGATGGATTAATATAACAAATCAAAATCAAAATAGTGGGGGTGTAGTGGTTAGCACATCCACCTTACAGCAAGAAGGTCCTGGGTTCGAGTCCCTGGCTCATGCGTTTCTGTGTGGAGTTTGTATGTATGTTTTCCCCGTGCTTGCATGGGTTTCCTCAGGGTACTCCCTGAACAGCTTGCCAGATCACTGCAGCACACACACAATCATTCATACTCACATCCACGCCTAGAGGCAATTAGCCTAAAGTGCATGTCTTTCCAGAGTACCCAGACGAAACCCACACAAGCACAGGAAAAACATACCAACTCCACACAGAAACTAGTAGGAACAAAAGTCAAGGACTTTCTCGCTGAAAAGCGGACATGCTAACCATTACCCCACCGCACCACCACCTGGCCTAGCAAGGAATCCACATTATTAAGAATGTACATTTGATCAACTTTACACCATCATCAAATCTATCCTGAACATGATTACAGTTCTTCAGTTCCAGTAGAAAATAACTTCCTCGATTTTCTCCACAACTATTGCTGACCTTCGTAAAGAGTAGGCCATTGGGTTGCCATCAGCGTGTTTCTGCCCTGCGATGGCCTGGCGAGCTGTATAGATGTACTCTGCCCTCGCCCAGAGTTGGTTGAGATGGGTGCCAGCCTCCCCGCGACCCCAATTAGAATTAAGCGCTTCAGAAAATAAATGAATGGATTTTCCACACTGTAGAGGTCCAGTCGCTGACCTGATTCCGATGTCCCCAGAGACCATACTGGTTGGGATGACCATCGCTGTTGTGGTGTTTCCCCTCCAGTCCCTTCTCACCTTCCTTTTCAGAAAAACCAAGAGCAAGGCAAGAACCTCACCTCAACTTTACACCATATCATGTTCTCTTTATGTTTTCTTTATTTACTTCTTTAATCTGATTACTTTATTATAACACGTTTCTGCCATGTTATTATTTGGTTATGATTGTTCTAGGTTGCCATGGAGCTCTCCCTGCCTCCTTCCCCCATGTCTGATATGGTAGAGATGGATGTGTACCTCAGCCACCCGAATGTATCCTGCTCTTCCTTTTTGTCCATGCCTCCAGGACATGAGTCCACCACACCCGAAGGATCTTCCTTTGTGAGTTTCGTTATGTTTAGATGGTTGAACGTGTAAAGCAGAAGTCTCAACTTGCCAGATAGTGTTAATGGACATCTGACGGAGAGTGAAATCTCCAATCCGTTCGCATGCATTTCTTGTCCGTTTCTCATTCTGCAAATGCGCTCTGTGTCAGGTGAGGTCAGTTCAACCTGGTGTGCATGGACAAAACTTCAAACTGACTCCATTGGGCAGAGGTTGTGTGGCTGTTGTTCACTTGGCATGCGTTTTGGTTGGAACTCGTGCATTCCTTGTCCTGTATTTGTCAGTTCGCTTCCGTTGATGTCTGGTTGACCTGTCTCACAGCCAGACCACTACCTGACATGCAATGGCATAGACCGCATGTTCAGTGGATGATTACTGACAAGGTACTCATGGGAACTGATGAATAACGGATGGGTAACAGGGGTCCACAGGAAAAAACTGATGACTTTAGGATTAGTGCAGTTTAACTACTGTACATATAACCGGCCCAATGGAGTTAGTTTGAAGGTTTGTGCATGCACATCAAATTCAAATTCAAATTTTTATTTGTCACATACAAATTATACACAGTACAATATGTAGTGAAATGCTTAGTACG
>JAQMYF010000021.1:43900343-43910938 GCA_030014195.1 Neosilurus mollespiculum
GGGCCCGAACGGCCTGTGGGAAGAAGCTCCTCCTCATTCGCTCAGTGTTTGCTTTCAAGGAACGGAAACGTTTCCCTCACCACAACAGAGACAAGAGTCCATTGTTGGGATTGCTGAGGTCCTTTACTCAGGTTGAACTGACAGGTTGAACTGACACATCAGGTTGAACTGACCTCACCTGACAAGGAGCACATTCACAGAATGAGAAATATGTTATATGTACAGTAGTTAAACTGTAAAAAAGGAATGCACGAGGTCCAACCAAAACACATGCCAATCCGGAATAGACAGCGATGTACAACCTCCGGGGTATAATGAATGCCTAGAGCAGCACCGCATACGACTTTCACCACCGAATCATTTTCTTTTGCAAAGTTTTTTGTTGGACTATTTGTTGGATCTTATGCTATCTGGCGAGGTGTGACTGCTCACTAAAGATTAAAACACATGGTGGTGTGGGGGATTATAAGAAAATAATTAACACTTGGGTGATGTCATGCAGCCTGATGCAGTGGTGACACATTACAGCTAACAATTTTCCAATAACAATTTAACTAGTTTTTAAAATCCTCTTATAGTATAACACAGGGGTTAAACTCAAGGCCCGCAGCCCAAATCCGACCCGCCAACTCATTTTATGTGCTTTCAAAGAATATGATTAGCGTGCATTCTTTGCATCGACCATTACCATGAAACCTAATTCATCATCCTTCCACTAGGTGGCAGCAGCCTATTTCAGGTAAACAGCTAGCCATTCATTCACTCAAGAAAGATTGTATGTTGGCTTGTTGCTATTAGGCGTTGTCAGAAAATGCATCATTTTGCAGGTTTCATGGTTGTCCTGTTAGAATAGATGTTCAGTGAATACTTGGCCCTTGATCACCTTTGAATTTAGTGAAGTGGTCCTCAGTGAAAATGAGTCAAACACCCCTCTACTATAGCAAATTGCTGCTGATTATTTATTTATTTATTTATTCATTCATTCATTCATTCATTCATTCATTTATTTATTTATTTATTAATTAATTATAAGATAAAGCAGAATAATTACCTCACCAGCCTGTTTTTTTCCCACTCTTCCCACCATTGCAGCGCCAGCAAACATCCAACCATTGATACTCACACCTAGGGGCAAAATTTGAAACAGCCATTTAGCCTAATGTCTTTGGTCTGTGGGAGGAAACCAGAATACCCACACAAGCATGCAGAGAACATGCAATTTCTACACAGAGACACCCGAGCCCTGGAATCGAACCCAGGACCTTCTTGCTGTGAGGCAGATGTGCTACCCTCTATGCCACCATGCCACCCTTTGTCTCATTACAGAAAATGCCATTATTGCAATATATTTACACAGTATGGTTGCCTTTAATAAATAAGTAATACTTTATAATAAATCTATAATCCAGCCCTCTGTTATCGTTATTATCATTGATATAAACCAGTGATTTTGGCAGCACGTTGGCATAGTGCTTTCCATATCCGGCTCACAGCAAGAAGGTCCTGGGTTCAAGTCCCAGGCACTGGCGTTTCAGTGTGGAGTTTGCATGTTCTCCCCATGCTTGTGTGGGTTTCTTCTGGGTACTCTGGTTTCCTCCCAAAGTTCAAAGACATGCATACTAGGCTATCTGGCTGTTCCAAATTGCTCCTAGGTGTGAGTGTAAATGGTTTATGTATGTTGGCCCTGCAATGCTCGGGCGAGCTGTTTAGGGTGTACCCTGCCTTCAGGATTAAGAATTCAACAATTCTGTGGTAGTATGAACTTAAGATAACATGGTGGTTGACTGAAATACAACACTGAACTGTTTTTGCATTTTATTAAGGAGTCCCTGGAGAGCTCCAAACTGGAGTCAGAATTCTGGAACACATCACAGTTTAGGAGTGAAAGGTACAATAAAACTTAACACGCTTGCTGCCAGAACTTTCATTTCAAAGGTTGAAAAATAAAAAGCATGCAATGTTTAGTCCTCGCTCTAGCAAAATGGATCAGTGGACATCAAGCGACAGCATTCTCGGCCTTGCTGAGTTGATGGGACCTACACGGCTTTTGAAGAGAAAAAGAGCGCTCCTTCAGTTAAGACTGAATTCTGAACTCTCGTCCTCTGAAGATAGCTGTTCTCCATGTCTGAAGAACCAACAGCCATTATTCTCTGGTATGTTATGGAAAGATTAGATCACTTGGTGGTGCCATAATCCTGGGTTTTATTCCAGTTTTTCAACAAAGAATTAATGAGTGATACGTGATGTCCATCCATCCATCCATCCATTTGCCAAACTGCTTAATCCTAATAGAGTCACTGGAAGGCTAGCTGAATTGACCCTAGCTCACTAGACCATTGGGCCAACATACACACACAGCCAATCACACTCATACCTAGGGGCAATTTGGATCAGCCAATTAGCCTAATGTGCATGTCTAAGGACTTTGGGAGGAAGGTGGAGTACCCAGAGGAAACCCACAGAAGCAAAGGGAGAACATGCAAACTCCACACAGAAACGCCCTTGCCAAGCACGGGACTCGAACCCCTGACTTTTTTGCTATAAGACAGTCATTATGGAACGATCATTAAACAAATTTGATTATGTTCCTACTTAAACAATCGCTCCCTTGCCACCTTCTTTCTCCTGAAGAAGCTTCGGTATATGTAAATATATAGCTTGTCCACTGACTGTTACAAGCTTCAGACACTAGAGACGTCTACCAAAAAGGGTCTTTAAAAAAGACATTTGTGCTCCATTGACCATAGAGCTTTTATATGTTTTAATAGAGATACAGAAGGCCCAGTGGTAGGGTGCTGGATTAATGATCCCAGGGTCAGGGGTTCAAGCCCCACTATCAACGGGATGTCACTGCTGTCCACCCAGTGCAGCTAACTGGATTATCAAATGCTGGCCATGTCTCTCACTGTCTGTGGTGAAAGGCATGTAAAAGAACCATTGCTGATTTTTGTCAAGATTAGCTGCATAGCCGTCAGCGTGTTTCTGCCCTGCGATTGCCTGGCGAGCTGTCCAGGGTGTACTCTGCCCTCGCCCTTGTCGGCTGAGATGGGCGCCAGCCTCCCCGTGACCCTAATTAGGATTAAGCGGTTCCGATGATGATGATGATGAGATACAGAAATAATTATTTGGCTTTAATACAGGTATCACGGTGCCATAGTTTCTGTGTGGAGTTTGCATGTTCTCCCCGTGCATATGTGGGTTTCCTCTGGGTACTTCCGTTTCCTTCCACAGTCCAAAAACATGCACAGTAGGCTAATTGGCTGTTCCAAATTGCCCCTAGCTGTGAGTGTGTGTGAATGGTTCTGTGAGTGTTGGCTCTGCGATGGCCTGACGAACTGTCCAGGGTATACCCTGCCTTCACCCAGAGTCAGATGGACACCAGCCTCCCCGCGACCCTAATTAGGATTAAGCGGAAAAGAATATGAATGAATGGATGAATACGTTGGTGTAGATTCTCAACCATCCAGGTCATGGTAATCCTAAAAGCTTGAGTCGAGGCAACTGGACTTCTTTTTGTGGTTTTTGAAGACGTTCCGCTTTTAATCTAAAAAGCTTCTGGCTAACTAGGCTAACTGACGAAGCTTTTTGGATTAAAAGCGAAACGTCTTCAAAAACCACAAAAAGAGTCCAGTTGCCTCGACTCAAACTTTTAGAATGGCTGAATAATTCTTTTGTAATTATATTTCATTTATTTGATGTAACTTATTTCATAATGTAGCATATTTTAATTAAAACTGCAACAATTCTTGGGACTATCGTTGCAGAGATGGAGTTTCCACCTATTTCTGCAGATCACTTCCTATCCAGTGCTGATTCCTCAGGGCCAAGTACATCTGATAGTGGGCGTTACTCACCTAACGAAACTGTTCTATCCGACATGTAAGTGATCAATCTCGGCATTACCTTCACAATAAGAATATATTATCAAACATGACCTAAGCCTGATATGGTGTTGTGGTACACTGAGCTGATGACAAGATTGTGAAGCTCTTCCCCACGCTCAAGCTGCAATTGTGTTTACTTTAGCCTGGAGACTTCCTCGAGTGAATGGATGGATCTGAGCATAGAGAGATCTGATTCTAAAGCTGCTCTGCCTAAATCCCACTGCTCCATGTCTGTGCGTAGTGTGGCCAGTACCTTCCTCCCCAGTCTCCCCCCAGACTCCTTCAGCACCACCTCCACCACACGCATAGGTGAGATCATTTCAATCTGTGGCCCAAGATGTTCTTTCAAGCAGGGCTTTTTCCACAGGAACCTTCTTCCAAACCCGAAAACATTTTCAGGAACTTACAATTTTAGGAGCCTCCACGAGCATAAGCAAGGCTTTTTCTTCAGGAACCATTTCAGTTTTTACAGTAAAATTCAAATCAAGAGCCATTTACAACCTTACAAATTTTGGTTGCATCTTCACCAAAGGCCATCAAGTTCATAATCCACATATTCACATAAGGAACTGTTATAAGGAACCTAAAGTAACCACCCAAAGTAATAAAGACTGTGGTTCCAGGAACACTTCCAGAATATTAGGAATTGTAGACTAGAGGAAGCACATCCATTATTTAATACATAATGAAATTTTCTGGGCAACAAACTGTTCAGGCAGAGGAAACCGGAGTACTTGGAGGAAACCCACCCAAGCACAAGAAGAACATGCAAAATTCAAACAGAAACACCATCGCTGAGCCTAAGACTCAACCCCGGGACCTTCTTACTGTGAGGTGGACATGCTAACCACTATGCCACCATGCTGCTGTTCCTGAAACATTCACTCATTCATCATTTTCTAAGCGGCTTAATCCTAATCTAAAATTCTAATCTAATCTAAGACGCTTAATCTTAATCCTAAAATAGGGTTGCAGGTAGGCTGGTGCCCATCTCAGCCGACTCTGGATGAGGGCAGGGTACACCCTGGACATTGCAGGGCCAACACTCACGCAACCATTCACACTCAGTCTTACACATAGGGGCAATATAGAATTGAGACCCTACTGTCCTCATATGAGGACATCATATTTGTTCCCAACAATGTTAAGTATATGTTCTAGAAAGACCCTCATATTAGAACCATTGGGTATTACTCTTTTGCCAAACTTCTTCTTTCTTGAAGACATTGATCAAGTTCAATAGTTATCGCGTGGTGAGGGACAGAAGCGGTGTGAAGAAGTAAGAAGACACACAACATTAATTTGCTGGAACAGCCAGTTAGCCTACTGTGCATGTTTTTGGACCGTGGGAGGAAACCCACGCATGCACGGGAAGAACATGCCAGCTCCACACAGAAACGCCCGGGACGGGGAATCAAACCCTTGTTCCTGAAATAGTTTAATTTATGTTTCCTGTTCAAGAACCTATTCAGAAACGTTTAGATGTAAACCTAAAGGGAATCAGAACCATTGTTCCTGGAAATGTTTTGGTATTAAAAGGCTCAGGAATTTAATCAGGACCCATTCTAACATGTTTCCACCAAAGAAACCAGTATTGTTGCAGATATGGAACTATAGAGTTGGAGTTTCCACAGTAATGAACTGGTCGAGTTCATCAATTACAGGATGATAAAGCTAGGATTGGCTCATAAAAATGCTGATTCCTGGGTTCCTGCAGAAGTCCCATCAGTGAAAGCATGCTGAATTTATGTGCATTTTAAATGTATACATACCGCTGTGTAATAAAAAATGATGTGGCCAATCCTCAGGTGTATCTCGCAGTGGGCCAGGACTGATGCTACCATCCTGGGTATTGGCGGTGGCTTATCTCCTTGTGGCCATACTTTTGGGAACATGTCTGACTTTGGTGGGTTTATATGGGAGCACGTTCTCCAACTCGGTGCTCCTCATGTGGCTTACTTCAGTCATGTCAGCCTTCTTCACATCAGCCCTGGTGCTGGAGCCTTTCACGGTAAGTGTGGGACTGCTAGCAGTCCTGACTGCTAACATATTGTACATTATATGTGATGGGACATTTCTGAAGCAGGTCCTCTCAAGTTTTTGTCCTCTGGAGATTTATCTAAAGCATCCGCTGTAATTGCGTTTCATGTTTTTACAGATATGTGTTCGAGCTATGTATCTTGCCTCTGTGGTGAAACCAGTAGACCCAGAGGTGGAGGATCGGTTGGCGCAGGAGATCGTAGTGATGGGGAAGGATCAAGAGGTTAAGGTGCGTCCTCTCTGTGGCTACGGTTTGCTGCATGCTAAAGAAGAGGCTCGGAAAGTGCGGATTCTCAGGAATCTCATGAAGGTGAGAAATCAATTTGTCCAGATTTTGATATAAACTGCGCTTAAGCAGTTCTTAGTCTGGCCCTCTGAAGAGGGGGTATTTAATGAAGTAATACTATTTAATTCATTTATATGTTCATTTGCTGAACAGCTTAACCCTACTAGAATTGAGGG
Source organism: Neosilurus mollespiculum (assembly GCA_030014195.1). Taxonomy (NCBI): domain Eukaryota; kingdom Metazoa; phylum Chordata; class Actinopteri; order Siluriformes; family Plotosidae; genus Neosilurus; species Neosilurus mollespiculum. The sequence continues at coordinate 43,906,730 of JAQMYF010000021.1, forward strand.
GCGACTCATCTGACTCTGGGCGTAGGCCTGGCACTGCTTGCCGGTCACACGGCCAACACATACAACCATTGACACCCATAATTTGAAACAGCCAATTAGCCTAATGTGCATATCTTTGGACTGAGGGAGGAAACCGGAGCGTCCGGAGGTAACCTGCGCAAACATGGGCAAAATATGCAGACTCCATTCAAAAACATGCTTGCCAAGCCTGGGACACAAACCCAGGATGTTCTTGCTGTGATTCAGATGCGCTAAGCATTACACCACCATGCCACCGTAGAGCTTTGTAGAATTTACATTTCTCTTCAAATTTACAATTCACCCAAATTCTAATCTTTACTAAGCTTGGACTCCATGCACAGCAATGATATCACACTGAGTCCTCCTTGGCTAGTTTTAGCTTGTTGTAACTCTGACCATTAAAAAAAAGTAGAAGAAACGCTATCCATGTTTATTGTTGGGTTGCACGGTAGTGTAGTGGTTAGCACATCCGCCAAACAGCAAGAAGGTCCTGGGCTCGGCGAGGGAGTTTAGGTGTGGGGTTGAATATTCTCAGTCCAATTCTAATCGAATATTCTCATTTGCACCTAAGTGAAGTGAGTGTGAATGGTTGTTTGTGTGTTGGCCCTGCGATGGTTGGCGAGCTGTTCAGGGTGTACCCAGCATTTGCCCAGAGTCTGCTGAGATAGGCTCCAGCCTCCCCATGACCCTAGTAAAGGATAAAACGGCTCACAAAAAAGGAAATGAAATGTTTATTCATTCATTTATTCATTCATTTTCTGAACCGCTTAATCCTAATTAGGGTCGCGGGAAGGCTGGAGCCCATCTCAGCCGACTCCGGGCGAGGGCGGGGTACACCCTGGACAGCTCGCCAGGGCATCGCAGGGCCAGCACTCACAACCGTTCACACTCACTATCACACCTAGGAGTGATTTGGAACAGCCAATTAGTCTACTGTGCATGTTTTTTGGACTGTGGGAGGAAACTAGAGTTCCCGGAGGAAACCCATGCAAGCACGGGGAGAACATGCAAACTCCACACAGAAACGAACCGAGCCCAGGAACCGATCCCTGGACCTTCTTGCTATGAGGTGGACGTGCTAATCACTGCGCCACCCCGAAATGCTTATTGTTGTGTTCTAGTATAATTAATTAATACATATAATACAATATAATGCATTAGCATGATATATACATACTCGAATCATATTATTATTAGTAGTGCATGCCAGTACACTAAATTCCGGACCATATTTTTTTATCATGTTTCCTCCCCACTTTCTCCAGAACTGCCTGATGTATATGCTGTTTCTTTTGGTGGTGCTCATGATGAACTATCAGGATAATGTCCAGGAGACAAACGCCAGATTGCTTCACCCTGTAGTTAAACGTTCGATCATCTCAGCCTTGCCAGGACAACCTAATCTTACATCACTTTCAAGGTGAACCACCAAACCGCACACGCTTTGTTATTTCCAGGCTCTATTTGCACGCCACCCATTAGCACAGTGATCACTAGTCTGACTCTGAGTACAGCTTTCTGCTTGAACATTTCTATTCCGGCTGTCAGTGCAGGAAAAACACTTCAAGTCACAGCGAAGTTAAATTAAATGGTGCATTTATATGAGTCATCTTCAACTTTCATGCTCCTGACATGTGCAGTCTGAGACCACTGTTTCTAGGCAACTACCAGATATGACGAATGAGGATAAATTGTCTAGCAATTTACTCTAATAGGTTGAAGTGCGCCGTACACTTCTATTTACTTTTGATTTGTGTATCGTAAGTCATTTTTTTGTACCTGCACTCTTGATAAGCTTCCACAGTTCTTCTTTACTCGCGCCTAGCTTTGGAATCAAATGGACTTTCTAGCAAATAATAACAATATTTTTGGCTACACACTCAAAAGAAGCGGACATTATGTGGAGAGTGTAGATTTCTGTAAAGGCTATGCTTCAATCTTTGTACTTGCATGAAGAAGAAAAAACAACAAGGTGAGCAAGATACAAAAGTTAGCATTGCATGCACAGCGCTGGAACGCTTGCTAAAATGGAAATGGAAACGTAAAAGTTGTTATCATATGTCAACCTAATTGGTCGACGCACGGGCAATAAATCGTGCATGGACCGGTGTGTATCCGACTGGCTAGCTCGCTGTTAGCAAGCAGCACTGTGTGCTCTGTTACTAAGCAGCATCCATAAAAGCATTCAGTCTTATTTATTTATTTATTTTGTTAGTTTTTGGAAGAAGAAGGGTGTGCAGTAAATATCTTAAGCGATAAAGAGTTTACGGGCGGCACGGTGGCATAATGGTTAGTACATCCGCCTCACAGCAAGAAGGTCCCTGGTTTGAGTCCCAACCTTGGGCCTTTCTGTGTGGCGTTTGCATGCTTGCATGGGTTTCCTCTGGCATTAGGCTAACTGCCTGTTCCAAATTGTCCCTAGGTGTGGAAATGAGTGTAAATGGTTAGGTATGTTTGTTTTGCCCCTGGCGAGCTACTCAGGGTTTACACTTTGTCCAGTGTATGCCTTCATACAGTGTTGGCTGAGATAGGCTCCAGCTTCTGCTTTTGTTTTTCATTGGAATGGAAAAAACCGAAAGCTACAAAATCTCTCTCAGGCATGGATAAGAATGCCGTGTTTAGAAGTGCGCACTCCAGCTGAAATGAAAGAAGTAATAGTGGTGGTCAGTGGTGCCGTAGTGGTTAAGGCGATGGGTTACTGATCCAAAGGTCAGCGGTTCAATCCCCACTGTCACCACTGTTGGGCCCTTGAGCAAGGCCCTTAACCCTCAATTGCTCAGTTGTATAAACTGTACTGTACCTGTAGTGAATTAAAAAAGGAATATAGTAAACACCTTCGGATGCGTCTGTACGAAGGATCTCGGGCTGAGATTTCTCTGTACGGACCTCGCACTCTGTTAATAAGTAGTTGGTGTTACATAACATCACATTAGCCTGAGAGAGTAAAACAAAAACCCCTTCTGTAAATATTAAATTATTTTCTTACAGAAAACGTATCATAACCATATCAATTACCCATGTTAAAATCAATTCATGGGAAGGATCAGTCATGGATCAGCCTTTACTATGAAAATAATAACATCCAGATTACTCAAAGAAGAATTATGCACCGAAGGAAAGACAGTGTCACCCCCTGTGTGCGTTTATTACTTTTTTTCCCTTCACAATGAAGACTGTAATAACAATAGAACGTTTTAATGTGTAAAGAAGTATACAATGTATTTAAGCTTTTACCGTTGTGCCGTTCCCATGTAGTAAATATTAAATATTATTACAGCTCTACATTAGTGTACACTAATCATGAAGTGATTTGTGTATTGTTCTTCATCGTTTTCATTCCTCACTCATCTGCCGAACCACTTAATCCTCTATTAGGGTCGCGGGCAGACTGGAGCCTATTTCAGCAGACACTGGGCAAAGGCGAGGTACACCCTGAACAGCTCGCCAGGTTATTGCAGGGCAACAAACACAACAACTCACACTCACACCTAGGGCCAATTTGGAACAGCCAATTACCCAGAGGAAACCCAGACAAGCACAGGGAGAACAACCTGCTTCCTCAAAGCTCGCATCTAAACTCTTCTCTGTTTTGGCTCCGAGGTGGTAGAATGAATTTCCTCTAGATGTCCGGACAGCTGAGTCACTGGGTGTCTTCAAACGATGGCTGAAAACCAACCTTTTTTTTTTTGGAAGTACTTGGATTAGCACTGTGTTACACACACACACAAACACACACAAAATACCCACACAACACCTACCCACTGAGTTTTGACTGATGGTATATTTAGTCTATGTCCCAATGAACCAGTATAGAATATATTCACTGATAATGACTTTAAAGCACTTCTGTAAGTCGCTCTGGATAAGAGGGTCTGCTAAACGCTGTAAATGTAAATGTAACCATATTAATACCAAATATAACCGTAAATGTAAATGTTACCAAATGTAAAACAGAAACGCCCGAGCCAGGACTTGAACCCAGGCAGATGTGCAAACCACTACACCTGCTTGAACCCAGACAGATGTGCAAACCACTACACCTCTTTGAAACCAGGCAGATGTGCAAACCACTACACCTACTTGAAACAAGTCAGATGTGCAGACCACTACATCTCCTTGAACCCAGACAGATGTGCAAACCACTACACCTCCTTGAACCCAGACAGATGTGCAAACCACTACACCTCC
>JAQMYF010000021.1:43938459-43945959 GCA_030014195.1 Neosilurus mollespiculum
TCCGAGCTCCTCCCGGATGACAGAACTTCTCACCCTATCTCTAAGGGAGAGACCTGCCACCCTGCGAAGGAAACTCACTAAAGTTTTTAACATAATCACTCATAATACTGTTAAAATAGCAGCTATCGGTCTATGATTTTGCACACAGACAGACTTTAATATTAAATTTAGATTGAGCTTAATTTTTAACAAGTGCTGTTTTTTCCTTTAAATGTTTTTTTTTTTAAATAGATATTTTTCTGGCCCTGAAATAAGCTCCGCCCCCATACAGAATAGAGCTAATCAACAACTCTGAGACATTTTATTAGAAAATAAAAAGTGTTGGGAGAAGCTTTTTTTTTTTTTTATAGTGCATTTGCTATTGTAATTTCCTTTAGAGCCAACAGAGGGCCGTAATCATTACAAACTGCCCCTTTAAACACCGTTAAGACAATTCAAACCCCAAACAAAGTCCAGCAAGTGCACAGAGGACAGAGGCATCAATAACAAACCAAGGAGTCCGTGATATAAATTTAGTCACATATTTATTACATAAATATATAGTAAAATAGACCAGCGACAATTACCATAAAAATATCTTCCTTTAAAATCCTGACCATAAAATAAAACAAAAACAAAAACAAAACAAAAAAGAAAAGAAAAAATAAACAAAAATCTGAAAATCACACACTGACAGTTACAAACACGCTGATTGTCTGGACCTGTTAGAAGCAGCCCACCACAAAATAACCTGACATCACACCACCCACTGGACTCGTATTGGAGGAAAGGTGGGTGGGGCGGAGACGGGGTCGGGGAAAAAGGATGCTGGTAGTGGAGGTGATGGACTTTGGGAAGGAGTGGGTGGTGTGAGAGGAGATCACAGTAAATATTCGGAGGTGTTGTGTTTGTGTTTGTGTGTGTGTGTTTGTGTGTGTGTGTGTGTGTGTGTGCGTTTTACCCAGCACTTGCCTTGCATATAGACACCCTGTGTGTCTAACTGCATATCTGCTCTGTAAAATGAAAATACTGTTACTGGACCGAAACGCGCCCTGAAGTCTGTGATGCAACGCCTTCGTATGTTATGCCTGGATCTCAGCACTCAAAAGCACTTTTGAATTTTTTTTATTTAGACTAAGATATCTCCACCAAAACTTTAATGGCTGTGTCCTATTTTTATGCGCCCTTATCATATCACAGTTCACCCGAGTTCGCAATCCAAAATGCATTTATTAGTTATTAGCTATTTCCATCTAAATCACCTATTCGCTGACCTCTGACCTGAGCCTGCGATAGGTCAGGACCCCTGAGTGACTGTGAAGTACACGCCTTCACCTCCCAGCCACCTCAGTGATCACAGTGAAACTTGGGATTGAGGAGTGAACCGAAAGGGGAAAAAAATAAATATGAAGAAAAATATATTTATGTATAGCAGTGGAAGAATTTTTATTTGAAGTAGTAATGGTAGTTTTATATATATATATTTTTGTAGTTGTTGCTCAGTGCTGGTAGTTTGGAAATCCACAAACACACAGGGTTTTAAGTGTTTAAAAATCCTCAGAGATAAAAATCCAGTTGAGGAAACACCAATAAAACACAGAAAAAAGAAAAGACTGCAGCTTTATATCCATTAGCGTAAACTCATAGTGTGTGATGTGTGTGTGTGTGTGTGTGTGTGTGTGTGTGTGTACATATCTGACTGTGTGTGTAGAATCAGGAATAATGCTGGATCTCTTTTCCATATATGCGCCTTAAACCCGAAACTAGGAATCTGCATTTCCAAAAGATTTCACATCAAATCGATTCAAAGTGATTTAATTCTACAAACAGTGTACACTCCGACTTCACCTCCAATCTTCTGATCGTTAGCCAAGATCAAACCGTGTCACGTTTCTAAACATGTTTTACCAGACAGGTGTAGATAATCCTGCAGCGAGCGCAGAAGCATGAGGAAAGACAGAAAGAAAGAAAGATCAAAAGTAGAGCGAAGTGTCTCTTCAGCGCCCTCCAAGGCCTTTAAGATCGAACCTGAGCGAGTGCGATTCGGAAGCCTCGAAACCTGGCGGACGTTGCATAAATGTTTATAGCTAAAGCGTTACGGGATTCATCGACACCGATTCCCCTGCAGAGACAGAAAGAAAAAAACAAGTTGGCTCGTGCTTGCATCTGGGGTTGCGTACATTCCTCGCTGTCTGGGCGAATTTCTTGATAAATATACATAAAACATCTGGATAAATGGTTGATTCTTATCTACGTTGGATCATTTAAGTATTTGGTCCATGAATACATTGGTATTTGTGACTCAGTCCAAGCTGTACTGCTAAATAATGACACGAAAGACAAATTGAAAGTGTTTCTCTGAATGTAGCAAGAACGATTCTCCTGAATTGGGCACTTTGGTTCTTCAGGTCACATCACAGCACTGACTTCACTGACACAACTGCACTATATATACACACACACACACAGAAAGAGAATGAGAGAGTGAGAGAGACAGAGAGAGTCAGAGATACACACAGAGAGAGAGAGACAGAGAGAAAGAGAGTGACAGAGACACACACACACACACACACACACACACAAAGAAAGAGAATGAGAGAGTGAGAGAGACAGAGAGACAGAGAGAGTCAGAGATACACACAGAGAGAGAGACAGAGAGAGAAAATGAGAGACAGAGACAGATAGAAAGAGAGCGACAGAGACACACACAGACAGAGAGAGAATGAGAGACACACAGAGAGAGAGACAGAGAGAGAGAGAGAGAATTAAGAAAGAGAGAGAGAGAGAGAGAGAGAGAGAAAGAGAGAGAGAGATGGAGAAAGAGAGAGGGAGAGACAGAGACACACACAGAGAGAGAGAGAGAGAGAGAGAGATGGAGAAAGAGAGCGCGAGAGACAGAGACACACACAGAGAGACAGACACACACACAGAGAAAGAGACAGAGAGAGTGAGAGAGACAGAGACAAAGAGAGAGAGACAGACAGAGAGAGACAGAGACACAAAGACACACACAGAGACAGAGAGTGAGAGAGAGACACAGAGAGAGAGACAGACAGAGACACACAGAGAGAGACACACACACACACACACACACAGAGACAGAGAGAGAGTGAGAGACACACACAGAGAGAGAGAGAGAGAGAGAGAGAGAGAGAGTTTATCACACAGAATTTGATTTGCGTCAGAGAATCTTCCCTAGTTACGTCTTTAATGTCCCCCTTCACCTTCAGGATCTTCAACTCATCCTACATTCATACTGTTATTGCAAAGCTTTGTGTAATACAGAGATCTGAGGCCTTGACACGCGCTGTGAGGACCCTTAAAGAGCATGATTACCACACACACACTCACACACACACACACACACGGTGCACACACACAACGATACCCAGAGAACTGTTTGGATTTGAAAGATGAGTGAAGCGAAGACAGCGGGACACACACCACCGACACTCCTCCAAACCTCTAAACACAAGGCAGGATTTTCATCCGAATAATTTTATTAATTCAGATTCTCAATTTTAAACTCTGAGGAAAAAAAGGACACTGGACTGTAGCGTGCTGTGGTCTTACGGAGAGTCTGTTAAATGTACACCTGTTGTGAGGAGAGTGCACCATTAAAGATTTACTCTAAAAGAGAAATATTCCATTGAATGAGTCTAGAGTGAGCAATGGTGCACTTCGGAAGAGGAAATTCGATCTATTCGATCTGCTCACTCATAAATGAACCCCAGCTGTGCCTCTAAAGGAATTCTGACCAATCCTGCCTCCTTCCTTAGGAACTCTGACCCTCTTCTTTAAGAATTTTGAACAACCCCAACTGTAACCGAAGGATTTCTGATCAATTTCATAGTAATTCACTTGCCATGTCTGAAAAGACTCTGAAGACTCTGTCACTAGATTTGACGATTTTTTTTTACACATCGCCTTTAGCAACCTTAATTTATCCTAGCAACAAATGTAGTGATTTTTTTTTATTTACGACCTTATTATGAAATCTATACAGCTGCTCAGCTCAAAACACAGCCACTCTTATACAGGCATAGAAAGAAGGTTTGCTCGACTCATAGACAGCTGATATTATCCGACCAATCACTGACGGCCATGATCTTATCCAACCAATCACTGACAGCCATGATCCTATCCAGCCAATCAGTGATAGCCATGATCTTGCCCAATCAATCACTGAAAGCTAATCCTACCCAACCAATCACTGACAGCCATGATATTACCCAACCAATCAGTGACAGAAATGATCCTATCCGACTAATCACTGACAGCCATGATCTTATCCAACCAATCACTGACAGCCATGAACTTATCCAACCAATCACTGACAGACATGGTTCTAGTTGACCAATCACTGACAACCATGATATTACTCAACCAATAAGTGACTGTCTTGATCTTAACCGACCAATTGCTGACAGAAATGATCCTATGTTTCCAATCACTGACAGCATGATCTTACCCAACCAATCAAAGACAGCCATGATCGTAATCAACCAATCACGGACAGCTATGATCTTAATCAACCAATCACTTATAGGCATGATCTAACCCAACCAATCACGGACAGCTATGATCTAACCCAACCAATCACTGACAGCTATGATCCCCCCATGCATGACCAATCATTAATCATCTCTGTTTGTCCCATTTGTTTTTGTTTTTTTGTTTGTTTGTTTTTTAATAAGCATTACGACATTGAGTTGAGTGGACCAGGCCGCAGAAATACGACCGCTACGTCAGTGTAACCGTGTTAAGAAGGTAAAACAGGTCATCTAATTGAAAAAAAAAAAAAACCCCACATGGCCAACGTCAACAACAAATGGTCAGCTACTCATATCACTTGTGTTAAAATACTTCACAATAAACTTCGAATTATAAAGGAACTTATTTTATTTATACTTTACAACGGTTTATTTCTGTTTTCAGTGTAAAATCCGAGCGGGAACGAGGCTCCAAGAAAAAAAAAATACATAAACACACAACCTCCACCTGGAGAGCAAAGACTGGACAGGGTTGTATCATTAGCGTGTTTCACACTCGGTATGCATTCAGACTATTTCCATTAGCTTCAAGCAAATCAGGAGAAAATTTAGGGTCATGTGACCAGAGTGCTGATTTCATTGTATTGCACCTATTGATGTGGTTAGTTCAGGGGACGACGTCACAGTTTTTACAGAGAACGACGGGAGAGTCGAGATCGAGGTTAGCGTAAATAAAGGAACACTGTAGACTTTTCAACATAAATTTCTCTTTTCAAATCAATGGCTTCTTAAACCCGATCTTTTATATACAACTTTTGAATGCAAAAATGATAATAAAACATTTTTTTAATTAATTTTGAAAAAGAAACAAAATAAAATCCACCTGGAAATTGTTATTTTAATCTTTAAATATTGCAGAATTAAAAACTGTAGCACAGTAAAAAAGAAAGAAAATTAACCCTAATATATATATATATATATATATATAAATTTCATACATTCATTAATTTTCTAATCCTAATCAGGGTCGGGGGGAAGCTGGTGACCATCTCAGTCAACTCTGGACGAAGGCGGGGTACACCCTGAACAGCTCGCCAGACCATCTTAGGGCAAACACACACACACACACACACAACCATTCACACTCACACAGCCTACTGTGCATGTTTTTGGACTGTGGGAGGAAACCAGAGTACCCGAAGGAAGCCCACATAAGCACAGGGAGAACATGCAAACTCCACATAGAAAAACACCCCGATGCCGGGACGTGGGACCTTCTTGCTGTGAGGCGGACGTGCTAATCTCTGTGCCACCCATCATCATCATCATCATTATTTTTATTTAAATTTACTTTTTACGTTTCTTCACATCCACCATAAATTTCAACCACATTATTAATGCATAGTGACAATTTCTTCATTAATCATTAATGACAGAGATTTTAACATCCCTAACAACTGATTAGCTCCGAATGTGTCAAATGTTATTAATGATTACCATGAACTTTGGGTTAGGGGCGGAGCTTTTCCTTAACTCTATCAAAACCGTATTCACGTTTGTTCAAATTGATAATGAAAATCAGGTTGATAATTAGTTGTTATATGTTAAACCCAATTTAATTATTTCTTTTTTTATTTTAATTATTTAAAAATTGCTTTATGGATTATTTTGCATAAACAGCTCTTTAAGACTTCCCATTATAAGCTACCCTTCAGTAGCTGCTTTGTCCTGTCGAAGTATTCCTTCAACCTCCTCGTGGTCCAGAGAGACGTTGTACAGAATCATCTTACACTGAGGCGTACACCGTGTTCAACATGTATAAATTTCAGACTTTTGTAAAGAGCAACAATCAGCTTCACACCTCTCGAGATGGCTTCATTCACTAGGGATACACCGATCAACTAGAGCACTGATTAGACCCACTCAACACACACACACACACACACACACACACACACACGGTGTAAGACACTTTAGAATGTTAACTAAGATTGGCCTTGTTTTTCCTCAGAGGTGAGAAGGACAGACAGACTAACAGATGGATGGAGGGATGTCCGGATGGCGGTGTGCGTTCTGAGGCTCATATAGTTGCAGCAGAGGCGGGGTATCAGAGACAACCAAGCAGCATGCATTCAGAGCGTTAGGAAATGTGTTGCATAGGCATTCTTGCTACAAAGCTTTCTTTTTTTTATCCGGAAGGAAAAAAGCAGAACTCTCCAAAAAAAAAAAAAAAAAAAAGCTTCCGGAAAAACCCTTTCCGCCTCTTCGAGTGTCAACACGTGCACCAGTAAAGCTTGGCTGCTTATTATTATTATTATTATTATTATTATTATTATTCATTCATTCATTTTCTAAACCACTTCATCGTAATTAGGGTCGAGGCTGGCGCCCATCTCAGCCGACTCTGGGTGAGGGCAGAGTACACCCTGGACAGCTCGCCAAGCAGTATTATTATTATTATTATTATTATTATTATTATTATTATCACAACACTCTGAATTCTTGGGTTTTCCTCCATTCAATCCAAACACACTAAGGCAGAAGGAGTCCATGCCGGATCTGTGGGTACGAGGCACAGGGATCATCTACAGGGGGGCACGTTTCTTGTTATCATCCCAAATCTTTAACATGCACACAAGTACACATCCTGGGGTATACAGCAACTCTAGAGCTCTGTATATGCAGATCATTATTATTATTATTCTTATTCTTGTTATTATTATTATTACACGATGGTGGGAATCAGTCGTCATGATTTGCATTGAGTGCATGATTTTCCCGCCCTCCTGAATGTCCAGTATACGAGTGTTGCATATGAGTGATGTCATATACTGAAATCATCATTTGGTGTTTTTTAAAATATATATATATATATTTACATCCTTGCTTATGGTCAGAATAAAAACTTAAAATAAAACAAACAAGGTACAAAAAAAAAAGACAAAATAAATCGAACAGTTGCACCGTGCAGGTGGGTTTTAGACGATAGATTCTCAGTTTGTTGTCGCGTTAATGTCTTTTTCTGAAC
>JAQMYF010000021.1:44013879-44024101 GCA_030014195.1 Neosilurus mollespiculum
TCCAGGGTGTACTCTGCCCTCGCCCAGAGTCGGCTGAGATGGGCGCCAGCCTCCCCGCGACCCTAATTAGGATTAACTGGCTCAGAAAATGAATGAATGAATGACAAGCCATTTTTGCCAATGGTGCCAATACTTTCAGCACTAATTGTATAATATCCTGTACTTCGTTTAAAACATTTCGCAAACATATTAGTAAACTGTTGTTAAATTATATCAAATGATGTCTCAAAGTAAATAAAAATACACATATCATCTGATGTAACAGTTATAATAAATTCTGGTTCCCTTAAATAGGCAGTGTGGGATTGTCATTTATTTACTTTTATAAATGAATGCATGAGAAACAAAAATAGAAAGTAGAAATTAAAATAAGTGTGTGCGTCTATGTGTGTGTGTGTGTGTGTGTGTGTGTGTGTGTCACTACTCAGCAGACAGGCTGGGCGGGGAATGAGGAGTGAGGCCAGGTGAGAGATGAGGGATCTGGGCACGCTGCCCCAAACTGCTGCCCAAGCAGGCATGAAACACAACACAGCACCACGTGCCAGAACAATCTGTACTAACTCAACTGAGTAAATTAAATATCTCAATCCTGCATTATTACTAAGAAGGTAGAAAATGGAAACAGGAAGAAAAGAAAAAAAAAAAAAAAAAGCATTATTGATCTCGAAGTCTCCTCTGGATTAAATTACACAACTAGTTTGACTTTACTTATCAAATGTTAGGCCTGATTACACCCACGCTACCAGAGTCCTGCCAGAACCATGTGTCCAAATCACTTTACTTCAATTACACTGGGGTTTGGTTTGGAGAAGGGTTTCAAGGTCATGGATATGGTTTCATTTTCATGGTTTTGCAAAGTTTAAAAAAAAAAAAAAAAAAAAAAAAGGCTACCACTATTCCGAGTTTATATCAGTGTATACAGATTCTATTCTTTACTCTGATGTTCTCCGCCGTTCCGGAACATTCCATCCAATCCTTATGAAAATATTTATGTCTCTAATTAATGTGTCGTGTTCACAAGACTCAAAATCCATAAACAGCCTTCTGCCATCTACAGCAGAAGGTTTCTCACCCATTCACTCATTTTTTAAGACACTTAGTCCTAATTAGGGTCACGGGGACGCTGACGCCCATCTCACCTGGCCCTGGGTGAAGGTGGGCCAGATTATTGCAGGGCAATAGGGGCAATTTGGAACTGCCAATTAGAGGGAGGAAACCGGAGTACAAGGAGGAAACCCACTTAAGCACGGGGAGACGTGCAAACTCCACACAGAAATGCCCCGAGCCCAGGAACCGAACCCACGACCTTCTTTACAGAGCGTAAAAGACCTTGATGCAATTTCTTCCAGTTTCAATTCTTGGCTGCTCCCTGCCTCCTATGTGTACCCCAATCATGCTCATAAATCGTTGAGATGCTGGAGACTGTGGACACTGCGCCTCAATGTAAACTCAGCATTACTAATATCACTGTGCCCGGTGGTGGGTCATTAATACTCGCGTACAGGAGTAAACAAATGGTTTCAGAAAGACATTATGGCCAATAACACTGTATTTCATATTTATTTATTATACCTGGGAAGTGAACGGCCCCTTTAAAGGTTTACCAGAGTTCCTGACAACAAACTACTTCCCTGTCAAGCTGAACTACAAGTGAAACTCAAAAACTCTTATCTATCCAAAACCCCCTTAAGGAAATGCCTCACCCAAAAGTAGAGTCGTCAAGTAACTCAAGCTTCAGGTTCTCTAAAATTCTGATGGAACCTGACATCTGATAATTTTCTCCAACGTCCAAGAGTTCTTCTAGGAATATAAGGACAATTAACTACCCTAAGGACCGCCTGAGGAAACTTTGAGTAAGTATAATTGCCTACTGATGCAAGTTCCATGTTCCTTAAAGGTTGTGGAACCAAACAACATGCAATTGTCCTAACAGAAATGGTTCCTAGGAGAATTTCACTAGCAAGGTACAATTCACTTTCCTTAAAGGCTCCTCGGAAGTTGGCAAGAAATAGTTTTTTTTTCCTTCTAAGATCTTTAACTACCCTAAAAACCACTGAGAAACCTTAATCCAAGAGTCTGGTGCTTCTAGTACATGTCGTTTAATGCAGAACATTAATCCATAATGGTTCCATCTTGATTTCTTGTAGAATTCTTCTGATATACACACTTTAAAAAAAATGTTCCTTTGTAGAACCTGACAGGCAGAAGATCAGCCTGTAGAAGAAATACAATGTTTGGATTCCAATCCAACCTCCTGCCACACAAATTATAGAAGGTTCTCAAAGAAAACACACTCAGGGAAAATGCGGAGTGTGTACACACACACTGGATCATAACCATGCAGTCCATACGCACATGACCACAGAACAGCCAAAAACCAGCTGGTTCTCCGGCAAGAACGTAAACACCAGGGATAAAATGGCCCTGCACACTGAGTACAAAAATGAAGGTTCGTCTGGAAGGTATCTTAAAGATTCAAGTGGTTTCCTCTCAGGAAAGGATTTCTATCAAAGGAAAAGTACCCACATTTCCTAAAGAAACCTGTAAAGAACCAAAACAGGTAAAATTTTCGTCATCATAGCCACACAGCACATCATTGTTGGTGGTAAAGAACCGAATAGGCCACCATGCAAGAGGTTCCTGGGTTTGAAACCCACGTTTGGGTGTTTTTGTGTGGAACATGTATGTTCCCCGTCTGCATGTGCAGGTTTCCTCTGGGTAATGCGGGCACCTCAAAAGTTCTTCAGATGATTCAGGACTTTTCCCTGTTCATCTTGGAAAAAAGGATATAATATCTGGTGCCTGGTCTACATTTAGCTTTTTAACAAGCAGGAAAATTTGAATTTCTGGAACAATCTCGTAACGAGTCATGAGGAGATGATATATCCCCCCCTGGCCTCGACATGCCAGGAAATATGAATTGCAGAAATCACAAAATGTTGAAAGGCAGAACTAGACAGCCCTGTAGAACTACCTGTCAGGTTCGATGAAGAAATCTCAAATGGTTTCTGAGTTCTGGCTCAGAATTGAAATGATTGCAGACGAACGGACATGATGACGACTGTATCCCCCTGATTACATGCTGGAGGAATGATAACGTTGCAAATGGTTTTCAAGTTCTGGCTTGGAATGAACACCATCCACATTTTGACATGTTAAATTGGTTGCCATAGCAATATGAAAACAGAAACTGCAGAATTCCCAAAATATTAAAAGGCACTACTACGCTGCCTGATTGAAAGAACCGAAAGGTTTGATAAAGAAATATAAAGCGGTTTTCCAGTTCTGGCCTGGAAACAAACACCACCCATAGTCTTACACGGTAGAATTGGTTGCCATGGAAACATGAAGAAAATATGAATTACAAAAATCCAAATCATCAAAAGGCACAACTTCGTACACTGCCTAGAAGTAAGTGCCAAGTTTGATGAAGAAATCTTAAACAGTTTCTGGGTTCTGGTTCTACATTTGAGAGAAGTGCTTTTAGGTAGTTTTATGGAGCCTATCTCAGCCAACACTGTGCAAAGGCAGGGTACACCCTGAACAGTTCACCAGACCATCGCAAGGCCGACACACACACACACACACACACACACCATCATTTACACTCACACTCGCACCTAGAGACAATTTAGAACAGACAGTTAGCCTAATGTGCATGTCTTTGGACTGTGGGAGGAAACCGCAGTACGCAGAGGAAACCCATGCAAGCACAGGGAGAACATGCAAACTCCACACAGAAATGCCTGAGCCTAGGACTTGAACCCAGGCCTTCTAGCTGCGAGGCGGATGGGCTATCCACTACGCCACTGTGCCCCACATACTGATAAACCGGTCTCTTTAAAGGTTGTTAGATTCTTAGAGGGTTCCTACCCGGAACCTCTTCTGATGTGTGACGGTTTTATGTAGTTAAGGGGGTTTTTTTTGTTTGTTTTCTCAAACTGAAACTGTATCCTTGCCGTGCTCCAAACCGGCGCCGTGTGGAATTTAAATAAGAGGATTAAACAAGTCCATGTTTATAAAGAAAAAATAAAATCATAAACCAGTGGCTTCAGAGTTTTCACTCGTCTCATAAACACAGAACAGACCACGAGGAACCTCTCAGACTGAAACCAGTTCCGGAGCTCTTCAGAGTGCCAGAACCAACCATACACCATTAAATACATGTCAACTATAAACACTTGTGCACTGCGTAAACACGCCGTGGGCAACGTTCCTCAAAAAAAATATGGGTTTGCACAAGATTTCAAACATTTTAATTCATTTCTCTTTTTGCATACCTACAGAGAGCTCCGTGGTTCCGTTTCTCGCTCTAAAAGAGAAACCACCTGCTCTCAGGTTCTACAAAAAAAAAGAGTTTGATTAGCATAAAGCTCTGGGAAACTAGGAACTCTTAATGACTCAAAACTCCCACAGTGCAGTCTTCCTGTTTTATTAAGGTTCCATGTAGCAGAAAGATTTCATCTAGAACCCGTAGACAAAAAAAAAAATCCAATATTTAAATTTCTACATGATTAAAGGAACTTCGTGGAGAAAATCTAGTAACCTCAAAACCTTCAATCGAATCCTTAAACTAGAACAGGGGTGTCCAAACTTGTCCGCAAAGGGCCGGGGTGGGTGCAGGTTTTCACTTCAGCCAACCAGTGGCCACACCTTCCACCTGTGTGAACCACTGATCTCAGAAAGTGATTGGACCGTA
The DNA here is from genome assembly GCA_030014195.1 of Neosilurus mollespiculum. Taxonomy (NCBI): domain Eukaryota; kingdom Metazoa; phylum Chordata; class Actinopteri; order Siluriformes; family Plotosidae; genus Neosilurus; species Neosilurus mollespiculum. The sequence goes on from JAQMYF010000021.1 coordinate 44,018,579, forward strand.
TATTCTATTGTTTGCATGTGGCAAAACCTGAAGCCAGCCTGGTACCATCTTGGTGAGACCACTTTAATGTTATAATGTGTAATAAGTTATAGTCAAATAACATACAAAAAAGGTGAAGAAAATGGAAATACTTACATCCAAGGTGTACATTTCATCTTAAAACATTTTAACAGCTCCATTCTGATATCCTAAAGCAAGGTGGTCTCACCAAGATGGCTGCCACCTGGCTTCAACCTGAAACACTAATGTGCATTCTAGTCTTTTTTTTCTTTCTTTCTTTTTTTTTCAGTGATTGAAACAGGTAGAAGGTGTGGCTACTTCTTGGTTGAAAAGAAAACCGGCACCCACACCGGCCCTTTGCGGAAAAGATTGGACATCCCTGAACTAGAACCTTCAATAACGTTCCTCATGGTAAAAGCCCTCTGGGAATCTAAGGGTCTTGAGAATGCCTTTAAAATGGTGTAAACCCATCCAACTCACAGTGAAACGGTCCAGGGCTCCACAAGAGCATTTCTGTGAGTAGTTTGCATGTTCTTACCGTGCTTGTGCGGGTGTCCTCTGGGTCCTCCGATTTCCGCCTACAGTCCAAAGACATGCGCAACAAGCTAACTGGCTGTTTCATACTGCCCCTGAGTGTGTGTGTGCGCGCGTGTGTGTGCGATGGTCTGAAAAGTTGCTTAGGGTGTACGCCACCTTCGCCCAGTGTCGGCTGACCCTAATAGGATTAAGCGGTCTGGCAAATAAGTTACCGAGTGAGTGAAAAGCTCCATATTTGACTGGGGTTCTGTTGTAACCAGGAAATAGTTAAAAAGTAAAAATCTAATATCCCAGGATCCTTATCTAACCTAGCAAGTCTTGATGCCCCTTTCTCACTGACGCAACCTAACCCACAGATCGCAGAGCATTGTGTGATTGTCGTCGCGTGTAGCGTACCGCAAGCTGCCGCAGAGAACAGTCGGCACCGCAGCCTTCTGCGGCTACTCGCGGTAAATTCTAGCATGTTTTATTTTTCCGCCGCATTTCTGCGGAAAGACCGAAAACGTGTCATTTTCGCGTGACAACATGACACCACCGCCGGCATCGTATGACAACGTGTGAACATTGACGAGCACCAGTGGTACAGTACGATACTCAAGGTGATCAAACCATTTTTTCGGCGATACAAAAGGCTGTGAATCTTCACCGGAGCTATTTTTGCAGAATCTTGTCTTTGAAGGGAAGAGGACGAGGAAAACTGTTCCTCCCCGAGGTACCACGGGTTCAGTCAAGATCCCGGTGAGGAAATAGCTCGATGAGGAAATCCATGTACATTGTGTGGAATAGATCTCTCTCCGTTAGAAAGGGTTCCAAGCAGAACCAAACAATAGTTTAAAATAAGCCAGGCCACTTAATCCTGCTAAGAGCCTATCTCCGCCGACTGTGGGCGAAGGCGGAACAGCTGCCAGTCCATCACAGGGCCAACACTCACACAACAATTCACACTCACACCTAGGGGCAGCTAATTATTTCTGTGGGAGAAAACCACAATACTCGGAGGAAACCCACACAAGCACGAGGAAAACATCATGTGCAAACTCCACACAGAGATGCCCTCGCTGAGTTCCAGACTCGAACCCAGGACCGTCTTGCTACTTGCCGGTGCTAACCACTACACCACCGTGCCGCCCTGATCAGCTTATGTATATTTTGTCAACATGCTCGCTGCGACAAAATATATATGAGTGCATGAGATCCACAATGGTTCTAGATAGACCCCTCTAGTCCCATATATGGGAGGGCACAAATGAGAACCCCTCTACGAATCTAAAGCTTTGACCTATTTCTACTGTAAGTCAAAAAAAGGCTCATTCACCCTCTCAGTTCCGCCACTCAGCCCCACATCTCTGTCACCTCTGTAATGAGTTCCAAACACTGACCGAAGCATGGACCACCATGAAAAAAATACTAAATAACACACACACACACACACACACACTATCCAGCCCGAGGGCCGAGGGTTAATAGGGGGTGCTTGAGGAAGCTGCAGGGTGTCCTATCGCATTCTGAGGTGGAACTCGTCCGGCAACGCCTGTGGAGCACTGGATCTGATTAGACGCATGTCATGCGTGTACTCTCTTTCGCCAAACGTAGCCTGAAAAAAAAAACACACCACCCAGCCTGAGGGCTCGTAGGCGGTGCACGAGGAAGCCACAGGGTGGCTCTTGTATTTTGAGGTGGAACCTGTCTGGCGACGCCTGCGGAGTGCTGGATCTGATTAACCACATGATATGCATGTTCTTTCTTTAGTCACAGACACGCAAAACACACTGTACCACATCACAAAACACCCGCAACTCGGCCAATCCATCGCTACCTCGGTTCCAAGGATGATGCCGCAAAACACTTACTTAATCAAACCCCTTTTTTAACCCACCAGATTCGGGTTACTCTGCCTTCCCACAAGCCCCGGTACTTTCTGGAAAGAGTCCGTGTATGCTCGCGAGTGCTTTCAGATGAGAATCCATCATGATTTCTGTATACACACCATGCTGGTGTGAGTGTGCCTTGAGGGGTATTTGTTTATGTCCCTTTGCCTTAATCGGACTATTTGTGAAGACTTGTTTGCTCAGCATGTGTGCAGAACATCGGCTGACTGAGTATCGTTCTGTCTATTTATTTTTGTGAAAACGCACTCTTTCCTTTGCCAGGTTCTTTTTCGTTCTTTTATTTTCATCCCTGAGTCTTACTCCAGCTAAAGGCCTCACTAATCAGCCACTTTGTTGAGTGATGGAAGCAAGATTAAGATTTTGGGGCGGGAAAGTCAAACTCCCATGAGGCATCGGTTAAGTCAGACCACACGTGCCCAAGGGGCCTCAGCAGCTTGGGCTCTTTGTACGACGCTAATGAGGAGTGGAGGCACTTCATCAAAAATCCAGGAGCTCCACATTGATGGTTTTGGAATGGAAAACAGCCCTTTTCTCATACTCCACCCTTACCGAAACCCCACAGGGTTTCCCCGCTGCAGTTGCCCGATTAACTGGTCTGGTGGTGGGCAGGGACGACGGAGCGGTTGAGATGTAATGAGGTTCATACGATGTGATTAGTGTGTGGTAAATGCAGTGAGTGTGGACTTTAACCGCAGAGGAAGTAGTTATGTGGAAGGGGAACCAGTAATTGGGGTTAAATGGATGTGAAGGTGATAGGTCGGCAGCAAGCAGACGTGGACGGTATAAACATATTAATTGGTTTAAGTTGGTCTACTGGTTAAAACAAAACAAAACAAAACAAAAAAAACAAATAGGGGTGAACAACATGTCTTCCGGCCATGTTTTGGTCAAATTCTAAAGCCATTCAATCACAAACAGTGCCCACCGACAACCGAGATTACGCCATTGCACATTTGTGCCAGTGTAGCCATTGGTCCTATAGGTGGGAATATTCATTCCTAAGGGTTTCTGCATGAGAAGAAAGCACAGTCACCTAAAATTTATCCATTAATCTACACTAACCCTGTTATCCTGCTCAGGGTTTCACTGGATCTTAAATTCTAGGAAGCCTATACTGGGAATGTCGTCTGCGGTGGGAATATGGCATGGACAGGACACCTGGACGCCATCCAGGCATTCATTCACACAGATGGGCAATTAGGCATAGTCAATCCACCAATCCATGTCTTTGGAAGATGGGAGGAATCCGGAGAGAACCCATATGGACATGGCAAGAGAACAGTAAAAGCCTCCTGTCCTTGTCCAGCAGGATCTTTGCAGGAAGATGCCAAGGCCAGCGTAAAAAACCTACTAAAATATTTTTACGTGGTTGTAATGAAAGTAGGAATGTTGTAATGAGAGTAGGAATTTTGCTCATATTCAGTGGACACTATTGAGTCCTTATTTCCTATATTTGTCCTGCAGCTGAATTTTAACAGAATGCCCCATTTAACTCCACCTAATTTAGTCTTAGCCAATTTCTACCCACCAAACATTGCCTCCCTATCACACACCACAACCTCCAACCAGGGAGGAACATAAGCAAGCACACGACGCTGCCAACCGCATCTTTACGATCGGCTGTGCATGCGCACTCAAGGGCGGCCTAACACACTTCAGTGAAAAGCCATGTCCACCACATTGTAAGAATGAGCTCACAGACAGCCCTGCCTGGCTGGTGGTCGTTATAATCAACAAAGAGGTAAGTGTATGCCATCCCTCCCTCCCTCCCATGAGAGCTCCCACGGACTCCGAGCCATGAAGAGCTGCGGCATCAACCTTGTTTCGAACCGCCAACCTCCGGGTTGATTGTCCTGCTCCTTGTCAACGCACCACTCAGGAGCATGTTAACAGTTTTAAACACTTGAATAATGTTCGTATCTTGAGTTCACCTTGGAATTCTGTTCGCCTGACGGAACATGCATCAAAAGGAGGAGAAAACTAAAACCAAAATGGCAATGGTGCAGTGTTGTTGCCAGGGCAACAGGGATACAAAGCAAGGACAAAGAGTTTGCGCTGGCTAAGTAATTCGTTTAGAGTTTGGAAAAATATACATGCATAAATTAAAAAAAAAAAGAAAAAGGTTCTCTGATTAAAACTAAAAAAAGAGATGAAGAAAAAGTAAAATAGTTTTTTTTTTTTTTTTAGGTAATTAAATAAATTATTAACAAAATGATTAAAGAAAATAGAAACATAAAGAAATGCAAAAAATTTATTTTTTTTTTAATAAAATTTTTGAAAATTTATTTAAAAATATTTTTTAAATGACTCACTCACTCACTCACTCCGAACTGCTTCATCCTACTAGGGCTGCGGGAAGGCTGGTGCCTATCTCAGCCGGTACAGGGTGAAGGCGGGGTACACCCTGAACAGCTCGCCAATCTATCTCAGGGCCAACACACACACACAACTATTCACACTCGTACTCACACTCACAGTTAGCCTAATGTGCATATCTTTGGACTGTGGGAGGAAACCGGAGTACCTGGAGGAAACCCACACAAGAACGGGAAGAGCATGTAAACTCCACTCAGAAACACCTGAGCCCGGGAATTGAACCCAAGACCTTCTTGCTGTGAGGTGGACGTGCTAACCACTATACCTTTTTAATTATTTACTTAATATATTAAAATATTTCAATATTAATTTCAATATAATTAATACATAACAAACAAGTGTGTGTGTGTGTGTGTGTGTGTGTGTGTGTGTGTATGTGTGTGTGTGTGTATCCTGAGCTCTGTGAGAATGAGGCTGAGGTGAGTGTGAAGGTGACACAAGAGTGACACGAGAGTGAGTCAAGAAGCTCCTAGAGAAAGACGCCATTGTCGTCCTACCTGTGTGTGTGTGTGTGTGTGTGTGTGTGAGCACAAGATGACAAACATATTTTAGCTTTTAACACCCCTTACCCTGAACACAAATATTGATCGATAAGTATGTGAAAGATAGAGAGAGAGAGAGAAAGAGAGAGAGAGGGAGAGAGGGAGAGAGAGAGAGAGAGGGGGAGAGGGGGGGGGGGGGGGGATTAATTGGCCTTAATTAATATTTCCCATTATAAAAA